>OX465281.1:90929175-91529175 GCA_949987705.1 Thereva unica
ATTACACCTCGACTAAATCTTTCAGGCTGATCAGTCTCTCGTATTTTGCGTTGAAGACAAAAGAGAAAATTGTCGACCGGGTGATAAGGGAAACTTATCTTCAACGCCAACCACTAAGCTCCTATCAGCATGCGTACCAGGCGAGCAAGTCCACTGAAACAGCACTGCACAATCTGGTGCTCAGGCTGGAATACGCAACTCTAAACAAAGGAGCTGCACTGACGGCCTTCCTAGATATCGAGAGAGCCTTCGACAATACATCCTTCAATATCGATACTATAGCTAGAGCTCTAAGTAGACGCAGTCTAAGTAGCATTTTCTGCAACTGGATTGACTCTATGCTGAGAACTCGCAAACTAATGATCTCTCATGTTGAGTGTTCTCTGGAGGAGACTATAGTAGAAGGTTGCCCGCAGGGAGGAGTTTTTCTCCACTTTTCTGGTGCCTTGTTGTAGATGAACTCATAGAGCCGCTGAACGGTCGAAACATTTTCGCCCAAAGTTAAGCAGACGATGTCGTCATAGTAGTTACAGGTGAAACTGAAGGAGCCATGTCAAGGCGCCTGCAGCAGGCACTAGATTTGGTCTCTAGTGTCTTCCATCCATCCTATGGCGACACAGTCCAAATCTAGCCTTGGCTTCCTCTAGGGCATTTCCCTAAGTTTAACGGTCCCTTGCAGCACGTCTCCAGTTCCGGATGTTGAGCATTGCTTCTGCTACAGCCGTCACAGTGTCTATCCATCTTTTCCTGGGTCTGCCTACTGGCCTATTTCTCGAAATTTCTGATGCCATAAGCCGTTTTGGAATACGTTGTCCCCCTTACTGATCACTTGACCGGCTAATCTCAGTCTGTTAATTTTTATTAAAGTTGAGAGTTTTGGGTCGTCAAAAATTTCACACAACTCGTTGTTGTATCTCCTTCGCCATATTCCATCCTCTCGATTTTCGTACTCTTTACCTGGTAAATAAATAGTAGGAGATCCCTGCCACACACTAAATCGGTTTATAGCGGTCAGGTGTCCTTTTTTTCTTCGCAAGATCAGTTCAAACGTGACCGTTGCAGCAAGTGTGTGTAAATTTTTAAGCCCTTGACGAAGCTGCTATTTATTGTGCGTATTATTCTACAGTGTGATAAGTTATTACAGCAGAAGCTCGCTAATCCGGCACGTTCCGGACTTTGTCAGTTCCACATTACCAAAAAATCCGGATTATTGAGCGGCGTCTATAAAAGCCGTTATGGCGAGAATAGTGGAAATGCCGCTAAAAATAGAGGGTTGCAAGGTAATTGTTGGGAAAGAGTACCATTATTACGTTTTTTATTGCGTTTTCTGATTTAGATAGTGAGGGAATATGTTAAAAAAAACAACATTTCAACCGGAAATTAGATTTTATGTTATTTTATTTTAATTTATTGCAGCGGTGGTTCCTCTTTGGAAGCAAAGGAAGCTTGACCAAATAGGGAACTTCATCAAAATAAATTTATATAAATAATAATAAATTTAACTTTATATCACAAAAATCTTAACATATTTCCTCCTCTGGAAACACTAAAGCTGCAGATATTACAGCTTCCCATTGCTCTATTAGACCTCGAACATGATATGAGCGGCGAGCGGCGGAGTGACAATACTAAAGTGCCTCTCTCCGCTTATTCAAATTTTCCTGGCGCCGCACAGTGGGGGAAAAGCCCGAAATCCTGGCCAAAAGTCGAATTATGAATTTTTAATTTGAAGCCTATGGTTGGTAGGGATCGTTTAGGGACTAACCTTTCTACACAAAACCGTTAGGCCGAGCCCAATGCTACTTGTGGTTGTCGAAATATTTCAGTCTCAAGTTGACCTCCGACGACAGATTTTCGACGACGCGCGCGTGAACGGACCGCAGTGAAAAGTTTACATTTGTATAACTTGAAAGTTTTCATCAAAAAAGAAAGTCGAAAAAATGGATGCGGTTCCTGAAGGTATGTAGAATATTACGAATATTTTACTTTTTCAAAAAAAAAAACGTTGCTCTGTTTGTTTATTACATATAATTATACATCGAAAAAATGACTACTCGTTTGAAATAAAGCTGATGATATGTATACCAAAAGTACCAAATCCCGCTGAATCCCGCGTTCATTTTGCGATGAGCTTGAAGTATAAACTATTATGAACTCATTGTGCAAAAATCAGCTCCTAATTTTGCCTAGCCTTGATGTGAGGTATTTTTTCACATAGCGCTTTTTCTTGTTTTTTAGCCTTTTGGGGAGCTCCCTGGCCCCCTTAGAGGCAAGGTGGGATTTTTCTGGTATTTTTTCCTAATAGTAGGGACTGTTACGCAAATTTTAAGGGGTCATAGAGCCCCCTACGATTTTTTTTGAGGCCGTGGGAGGCAAAAGTAAGGTAAATTTTAGTGCATTTTTAGTGCATTTTTTGATGCACCTATAAATCGATGTGAACTATGTGATGCGCCATTTTTTTACAATAATTTGGATTTCGGATTCGTAATCAGCGACCTTGAAAATCCGCACATACCAATTTTTGTCAAGGTCTGACACCTTTTTAACATCCATGTCCGCCATATTGGATCGGCCATCCCTGTATGCCAATTTGTATTCCCATCAGAGGTCATTTGAGGTTTTGGCCACGATTTCGGTCTTTTCCCCCAGTGTGCGCCGCTCTTATCGTAGCCGAGACCTTAAGACAACATGGGGAACCTGTAATACCCCAGTGGGAAATGGAGTGCTCTAAACACAATGGAGGAGCACTCCCATGGAAGCATGGAGTGCTCCCTTTCCGCTCCCTCTCCATATATTTTTTAACATTAGATGTCCGCCTAGGCTAGCTCCCGTTGGAGTACTCCTGCAACGATGTAGTTGGAGGCAAAAAGGAGTATTATAAAGCTTTTTTAAATATCTACAGTTAAGGTCAACATTCAAGTATCATAAGAAAAATTTAATATTTAAGTCTTAGTAGTTATTGAAAAGTATTCTCGCAAAAAATAAAAGAATTTAGCCGTTTCTTTCGATTTCATCCGTTTATTCTAATTCACTTCAATAAATTTCACAAATATTCGATTTCAAAAATTCACAATCCGTTAATTTGTTCAATCTTTAACTACTAGCATTTAACAAATGTTCTACCGACTGATTTTAGCTTTAGACAATAAATTCCAATTTAATTCACTTTAAGTTTTAACCACAAATTACTTTAATTAGACAATAAATTCAAATCTATTTCACTTCAAGTTTTAACAACAAATTACTTTCCGTTCAAATTCACCACCTTCACTTTGACGCTTATTCGATTCCAATTTTAATTTTTGCCACTTGGTTTCTACGATTTAGATTTCCACCGTCACGACCGAAATTTTCTCTAGAATTCTCGAATTTTACAACCGATGTCCTTTTTTAAGTACTGGGACTTAGAAATTTCTAGTCGCTTTTCAGTTATTTTCCCAGTTTTAGTTTTCCGTTTTACCTTTTGTTTTTCCCTCTTAATATACAGAGGTATATATATTTTTCTCATGTTTTTCTCTCTCTATCGTTCCGTTCTGTCTCGGTCTCCACAAGTGGTTCGTGTCTCCGGTAACGACGTTTTAGTGCGTTAATACGCGATCAAACTCAAGTGTCAAAGTGACTGTGGGAAAGTTTGTTTTCACTGTGAAGTGTTGTTATTTTTAAGTTGTAATTACAATATGTGTTTAATGTTATTCTAACTAGGTAAGTAAATACTAGGTAAGTAAATAATGTTTCGTGTTGTCTATCCAAATATTATATATAATAACTATCCTTTCCTACAACTAACTCCTTTCCTACGATTAAGTAAATTAATATAAGATCTAACCTTACTTTCTTAACCTATACTGTCTCTAAATTCATTATTAAAAATTCTAATTATGTTTTTTTTCTTTTTAGCTATATCTATATTAGATGTCTCTTCCTGGGTGGAACGTCTTCCAGTTGCCATCAGATAAGTAGTTTCTTGTTGATTTGTAATTTCTTTGTGCTTTGTTTTGATTTCTTTTTAGGTGCTGTGATCAAGTATCCAACAGTTATTGAAAAATAGAATAGTCACAAAATTAGATAATAAATTTTCATGTAATATTTTTTTTAAAATTAAATAATATTCATACATAAGAAAACATAATAACCTTTTCCAGGTTTATAAAAAAAAACGTAAAAAAGTAGGTAATAAAAAAATGAAATATACATAAAACTTAATTTTCGTCTATAGAACTTAGTTTTAGCCAATCGGAAACCTTCTTTCATATATTTTTGATAATCTAAATATCCTAAATTGACCGATTTAACTGCTTCTGTAAAAAATAATAACTTTATAAGCGTCAAATTCATAAATAAAACTTACCATAAACAAATTCATTAAATAATTTGGTTTGGTTAATTGCAATTTTATTTTTTATACCATCCCAATTAATCTTTAATATAAAATCTTCAGAAAAGAACAAATTCAAACAGTTTTTAACATTCTGCTTTCCAATGATGGTTTTTATATATAAAACCTGCTCATAATTCAAACATAAGTTAATAAAGTAACCGTTAATAATTATAAATCTTACCAATTCATCACGGTCAAAATTCTCTTTTGCTTCGATAGTTTTTAGTTCTTCATTATTGTTAATGGGGAAAATGTTAAAGTTAGAAAGGGGGTAGCGGGTTAAGAGTGGTCTGGCGGCCCCCACAAGGTTTGATAAAATCGACACCAAAAACTTGAAGAGGACAAAAAAAATTTTATTTGAAATTTTTTTCGCCCCCATGGACCCCCACTAAAACCCCATTTTTTTTCGAGTGTGTAAATCAATTTATAAGCGGTTTCAACGCTACTTAAAATTTGTTTGGTGTGTGTAGATGTCCCTTGAATTTTTTCAGATTTTACTGTTATGTTTAATCGAGTGAAACATCGCTTTGAAACCAAAAAAATCGGTAAAAATCGCGTTTTTTTTTTTCAAAAACACGCCCATGGGATTTGAGTGTAGACTTGATCAAAAATAACGGCCCCAATACGGTTGAAAGATACACTCTTCCCCTATAAAATGGCGTCAAGCAAAGCCAAGTTGGTTGCGTGTAGCCGACGACATTTGAACTTGAGTAAAACGCGAATTTTGAAAATATAAAATTTTGAACTCTAAAATAAGTCGAATTTTATCTAAACAAAAAAAAAATCACGAAAAATAATGTATATTAGGGGTTTTCGAGGTCGCTGAACAAGAATTTGATGTCAAAATTATGATAAAATCTATTGCTAATCTTCGTCACTGTCTTCGTTTATAACTGGTTCGACTCTTTCAACAATCGATTAAACGTTACAGTAAAATCTGAAAAAATTCAGGGGACATCTACACACCCCAAACAAATTTTAAGTAGCTTATAAATTGATATACACGCTCGAAAAAAAATCAAATATAAAAATAAAACACATTTGTTTCGTTTTTGGGGTTTTAGTGGGGGTCAATTTTTTTGTCCTCTTCAAGGTTTTGGGGTCGATTTTTTCAAACCCTGTGGGGTGGCGGGCTCTTAACCCGCTACCCCTTTTGAGGAAACATTTTCTTTGTTATATTTTCTAGTAACACCGTGTTTCCGTCTATTTTTTATTGAAGGAAGCAAAACAATTTTCTACTTTAGTTATAATGCTGTTATGATACTTGCTTTTATTCAGCGCCTATTTTTTAAGTATGAAAAGACAAGGACATTTTGATATGAGCGAGAAGGCGGCTTTGCATTTTCGTGCAGTTTCCATTTTATAACTAGACAATTGTAAATATTAAATACTTTTTCGTATCTATAGCGACATGATATTACCGTAATCGCATATATTTAAAAGTTTTATTTTCAATTTCCCTAGCAACCACGAACTTTTAATTTTGTCAACGAAAAAAAGTCTGTAAATGTTAAAAATTAAAATAAAGATCCCGAAAAAGTATGAGAAGTTTACACTTTTTCTGGAACTTTTCGAGTTAGCCGAACTTTTTCGAGTAGATTAGCTTCAATTTTCTCATATTGCTAGTCCTTCGCACTCATGCCAAAAATGCATAAAGAATTTTTGTCCCTTTCTAAAGTTGCTAAAAAGTTTAAAATTTTTCTAAAAAAAAGTAAGTGTCATAATGGCATAATAATGCTGCTTGCTGCTCCAATTTTTCTAGTATTTTTTCATTTGATTTAGCTAGAAATTTTTATTTTAAAATAATAGTAAAAATCATTTTGTAGGAGAAATGATTTACCAAGCTCATCAATTTTGTTTACCAATGTACATTATCTCGAAAACGCGCAAAGTTCTATCGCTAATTTTTTCGATTAACTAATGTACGAAGCCTTCCGTTTCTAATTAAAAAAGATCCAAAAATAGAACTTTGCGCGTTTTCGAGAAAATGTCATTTAAAAAACCCGCTACAAAAAAATACATACTAAAACAAATTTTAAGCCCTATATCATAAACCAATAAACTTATAATATAATACAAAATTATAGAAGAATCAATATACCGTGCTTGATCGCCGACATAGCACACTTCCATAGATTTTATCGTTAAACCTTAGAAATTAATGTTTTTATATCGCGCATAAACTGGTATTCCTTTTTCGCAGAAGTATTATTTTGCCTAAACTATGAACTTTATGCTCATGCGCTCATAGCAGTCAGCGACTTAATATTTTTACACGTGATCTGATACATTATTACAACTACTATGATACAGTTTTTTTTTAAATTTCCGCATTTTGAAAATTGAGTTTTGAGCAGAACCTTCTATGAGCGAGCCCCACTGTGCGACGAATGGAGTAATAAAAAATGGGTATATAAGTTCTCATCTAAAATATTTTTAAATAATACAGCAGGTATATAACAGCAGCTGGCGAAATTCTACTGCCTTGCATCTTTTAAGATCAGTTAGGCTTCTGGGCTTCCTTACGAATTCTCTTGGTATATAAGATGATATTGCCTTGAATTTAAAATCTAAGTTATTTTTTTCACTTTCGCTTAACTTCCGACAATAATGCTTCCCTCTCCATATGTTACATATAATTTTTTCCCAACGCCTAGGTCCATTAAATGCATCACATCCAATGGAAACTGTGTAACCATTTTTATATTAATTCTCTCTAAAGCATGCTTCTTTTCCCAATAACATTGTTTGTGACGCAGTTTGTATTTTCTTTTTTCAAAATCATCGTCCGTAAATAAATCTGCAGACGAAGTAGACTAAACTTGACATTTGTTCTTTCTTTGTCCCTTTTGAATACATTTGGAACAGACATCTGCACTAGTATGGCCAACTGTTCCCGTAACTAAAGCTTTAGCAGGTGCATCGCAAATAAATAGCCTTACTTTTAATTCTATGGGTTTTCCATTTATTATTAATCCTGTACTGTTCAAAGATTCTATCTCCTTGACGAATTCATTCAAATATTCATCTATTATATCTGGTTTTCGAGGTCCAACACAGGCTCCAATTAAGTACGGCTTTATATTAATGGTATTGGAAATCGATCCTAGTGTTGGCCAAAGTGTAGTTCCCGAGCTTTTAAATAAAGGAAGTCTCCATCGATTCCAATAACAATTTCTATTTCGTCGGTTTCTTCCAGTATAACTGGGTTTATTAATCTCAAAGATTGTTCAACTCCAAAATGAAAGTACTCTCCAGGATTGACAGCTATTGGATTAATTTGATTACTTCTCGTTTCTAACAATCTCTCAAATTTGCATTTAAATCAAATCGTTATTCTTTACTATGCGAAATATTGTCCATTAAATCTGAGTTTCTTATTGAAAATTGTAATGGTAAATCGTTATTATTTATATTTTCGTCATTTATATTGTCTTCTGGGTTTTCATCTCTTTGATATTCGACATTGATATTAAGCACACTTTCTTTTGCTAACAGTCGCCTAAAATGCCTTCTACTAAATCCACAAATTGTTGTATTCATGAATCGTAAAGCTAATATAATCCAATAATATAAAATGTAATATTACATCTTTACATTCAAAATTTAGTGAGTTTTATTTAAAATGCTTATACATTTCGTTAATCTAAAAAACAGCTCTAATTAAATAAATTCGGACGCAAAGTTGTTATTAAATCTAATCTAGGTGGACATTAGTGCATTTCTTCCCCTTTTACTAATTTTGATAATTTTATAAATAATTATAAAAAACAATTATTTATCTACGACTATTTTTAAATATTGAAAGAAAGGTACTTACGTTTGCTTTGAAAAAAAAGATTCATAAATTAGTTTTTATTTTGTTAATTTTCACAATTTTCACTCGCTTGAACGAAACTTGTGTATTTCAGTCAAACTCTATTTATGATCTGATGGAATTCTCCATAATTTTACGTTTTCAGTATAATGATGAGTCATCGCATCAATACAATTTTAAGTTTTGAGCTTGACCTATATCTTAAATATCTCCAACAATGCTCCCTTGGGAGTATATTGAGAGCCCTCCAACTTCCCTCCGTTTGTGAGTGCTCCCAATTTTTCCCGCTCGGTTTGTATTCACACATGCATTAACTCGTCGAATAATAAAGGAAAATTTGTTTTTAACTTCCCAGTATAGGAAGTTATTTTAATCGGTCCGAAAATCGAAATCGAAAATTTCAACGTATTTTCATCTTTCAAGGTCCCAGGAGCATTTTAAGCAAAAAATTGGGAGGAAGTATGTGTGTGTGTGTATGTGCGTACGTATGTGGTCATTTTTTCCTGCACGATATCGCTCGAACCAAAAAAGATATCGACTTCGTTGAGGTGTTGTTCGAAGCGTATTAACCGAAATATGATCTGAAAAGAATTTCATGAAATTCGGTCCAGCCGTTTTTTTTGTTTAAGCGACGTAAGTGATTTTTGTACCTGCACGATATCGCCCGAACCACGAAAGATATTGACTTACTTGAGGTGCCGTTCGAAGCGTATTAGCGACAATATAATCTGAAAAGATTTTTATAATATTCGGTCCAACGGTTTTTTGGTTTAAATGACTTAAGTGATTTTTGTACCTGCACGATACCGCGCGAACTAAAAACTATATCAACTTCATTGAGGTGCCGAAAAACATTAATACATCAATTTTATACACATTTTCGTCATCCTAATCTTGTAAGTGCGCACATTTAGTTTGACATTTTAGCGAAAATATTGATAAATAATTGTGAAAAATTCTCGGTATTATGCATATATTCTATATTGCCGATTGTTCATTTATTATTAAAATATCCAATCATAATATTCAACATCCATCATACTGGGAAGTTGATCGTGTGGACCGAAAGAGTCGAACACACATCCCAACTAGTTTTATTTTTGTAGTTTAATTTTTATAATTTTTGTATTAGGAGAAACATTTTGGGAAATGGGTACTTTAGGGTAATTAGGCTAATTTTATTAAAATTCAGTTAACTTAACCATTCACATACAGGCTACCACCGGTATTTGGTCCTGGCCTCTAGAGCAACTGTTCTCTTCACCGGTCCCGATTCTGAGCCGATGTCATCTACTTTGGCATCCTTAAGCTCTCAGCGTCCTGGTGTACGCCATCCTTCCAGCGGAAGTTGAGACTTCCTCGCTATCGCACCCCATGGGTCTTACCGCAGAAACCTCTCTTACTAACAACAATCTCTTGCCAAAACAAATTACACGGGAAGAAAAAAAAACCACGCGGTTAATTCCGGGATTTTTCTTTTTTCTTTACTTCCCTCCTAACAAAAAATCCTATCAAAAACGCGCACACGACTTATCATTACAACTTCCAGTGCTTCTATCCACCAACTTACTCTAAAAACGACGCCAACACACATTCTGCCAATCAACGGGCGCCTGTGTCTGGTGCGGGGAATGAAGATAATGCAAGAATCGCTGAAGTCTCGCATTCTTTGTCCTTTTTAGGGCATTTTTGAACCTATATATATATCGTCCCTTTGGTCTAAGGGTGCGGATTAATAAAGTTGATTTTTAACTGACTTCAAAAAAAGAGGAGGTATTTTGTAGTCCTGTTCACGCATAACTTTGTAATCCAATAACTTTTTAAATAAAAAATCCATCTGGGGTGGACAGGGTTTCATGCTAGTTCGAGGTAAAAGTAGCGCGCCCATACATGATTATTATTAATAATATGTTTTCAGGTTAAAATGGAGGATACTAATGAAAAAGAAAAATGGAGTTCTCCAAACGGAAATGTTAATAGACGCGTTTGAAGCTTTTCCAAATCTGTACGACATCAAAGAAAAATCGTACCATAATCGCAATCTGCGGGAAGAGACTAAAAGAAATTGGAATTTAGGAGTGGGGTAACCAAAGAAGACATTAAAATAAAACTCAGGGTTTGCGGACCCTATTTTTAAGAGAGCAAAGGGAGATGGTAAAGTCCAAAAAAAACTGGAGCTGGTACAGACGATATTTTTATACCTCTAAGCTATGGTGTTTCGATCGTCTTTGGTTTCTTAATAAATATACAAATGAAAGGCAGGGTTCAGAAATAAGTAGAAGTAAGGTCATTTATTATAACGTGCACAAATTGCTTAATTAATTTTACATAATTTTTCATAGGAGTACGATTCTTGTATTAGAACAAGCTTGCTAGCATTACTATTTTCCTAACAGTAATGAAAAGGAATTGATTCTAGCGCTTAGAAAAATCTTGCATCTTATAAATGCGCTGGGAGGAATGAAGCCCTCTCCGGGGGGTTAAACTTCAATACCTACCTGCAAATACGTTTGTCGCAAATTTTTGTAAATGGTTTTACATATAATTGGAATATTTTGTCCAATAAACGCACGGGAAATACGGGTCGAATATTCTAAGCTCTGATAGCATTCCCCAGTCGCTCAATAAACCAAGATATGTCTTTCTCGAAAAAAGATTGTTTCATTTTTTACTCAAGAGGCTAAGTATTTTTTATTCAAAACAAAATTTGTATTAATTCAAGACACGATGAAGTTTTACTTCGAGAATATTGCATTGAGGCAATTTACTTCTTTATTGCATGGAAATATTGTAGTCAATTTGAAACAAACATATGATCATTAGAAAATATATGAGTCCTTACTCAAAACAGCCGTCAAGAAAATTAATTTGTTTGCTTCAATTTTTAATATTCTTTGACTAAGAAGATGAATTGCTTCAATTAAAAAAATGAGTAACCAAGAAATTTTTATTTTACTTGTAATCAATTTTTGTCATCCAAGACAATAAAACCAAGGCTATGAGTATTGCTTATCCTGAGACAATTTTTTTTCATTATATTCAAAACTGTAGTTGCTTGGTTCAAGAAATTAAGAAGTTAAGCATTTTTTTATTAATGTAAGCATAGGGCTACCTTCTCTTCGACCGAAATAGGTTCCCATCACTGTTGGATCTATCACTAAATCACTTTTGATGAGCGATAAAAGTAAATTAAATAAAATTTCATCCATTCTTAAAATTTTTTTAAATGTCTGTAAGTCCTCTGGCCCATTTAATTGCTTTGTGATCAAAGCAAAGGGACTTTTATCGCTCCTTGCTTTGTGCCAATTTTTTACCCATGTCCTGTTTTTGGCACTTGACTTATTTTTTTTTTCTGGGCACAAATTCCTATTAATGCACTAGCTGCTGCAACTAACGTAACTGCCCTTGCAGTTTCTGCATTTGAATATTTTATTTAAATTTCCTATAGTTATGCATTCAAAAACTATATTTATAGTTTTTACAGTTTTAGGCTTATAACGAAATCAACGCAGTGAAGTGTTTGTCAAATCAAGTCAAACGTCAAATTTGTTGTTAATTTCAAAAACATCGGAATGTCGTTTAGATATGACTTTAATGTACGTTACTATTATTAAAAAATATTGCTGAGGAAATATCTAACTAATGCTGTTCTGAATTTAAGGTTTCTTTCATAAGGAATTAATTTTAGATCCTTGTCCTATCTATTTAGAACCGGAGTTTCTACAGCACGCGAGATTGTTTTAGAAATTTGTGATGTAATATGGGATGAACTGCACAACATTTACGTATCACCACCAAACAAAGAAGAATGGAAAAGAATTGACTTTTTCAATATGACGGGGATGCCGCATTGCGTTGGTGCGATAGATGGCAAGCACATTAGGATCAAGTGCCCGCCAAATGCAGGATCACTATACTACAATCATAAAATATACCATATTGTTGTGTTGCTTGCCGCTTCCCAGCGGGAAATGAAGCGCTCTAACTGGGATGAGGAAGCGCTCATTTATAAGCTCGATGTGCTTGCTGTTTGTTTTATACTTCATTTCATTTTAACATTGCATGTCCGCAGATGTAAGCCCTTATAAGTTTCAGAAAGCGAGTTCAGTTTAAGCGCTTGAAAGTAAGGCAAGAAGAAGCACTTTTCGTAAAACTGTATTTCTTCTGCTGCAAAAGTTTTATGCGAACTAGAAAGTTATTCTAGTTTAAAATATCATATTTCCTTTTAAGGAACACAACTTAATTTTTGTAATAAATTATAATTTTATTTGATATTCAAAATAAATATAATAAATTTGACAATATTGAAATAAAAATAAACTCTATTTCAAGAAATAAAAAAATAAAAAACAATTCGTAGTATAAAATATAAAATGAAATTTTTAGTTTTAAAGAAATGTTCATTCTTGAACAACATTTTTATTGATGTTTTTTTATCGAATGTTTTCTTATAAAATGGGTTTTTGGCTGTCCGAAAACCACTCCTCATCGCGCTTTCAAAGTTTTGAAAACCAAAGTTTTCATTTTTTATTGCACCTGTGAAATAATACATTTTAAATTTAAAATAACTACATACATTTAAAATGTGTTCTTACTGTAAAAAATGTCGTTGAATAGTTAAAAGTTTTTTATTGGAATTTTTTTTTTTTGATTTCCGTCCCAATTGATCTGAAAAAGGAATTCTTCACTAAACAAAATATGGAAGCATTTCGTTATATGGGTCGTGCCGACTAATTCCTTTACGTAATGAATCTGTGAAAAATGTAATGAATCTGACAAAAATGTGTATTTTTGTCACAGATATAACTCTGTTATATATGGTTCTATATATTTCAATGACTTAAATAATATATTTGTCTTTAATTCTATTAGATGTTAAATCTTACCAAATGTTCCTTGGAATATTTTGTGATTTCTTGTTCAGCCAAATCTAATCCTTCAATGGAAAAATATTAATATTTTGAGATTGAGGAAATGCCTTATTAATTAATTTTTGCAGATAAATAGTATGCTTCGATAATGTTTGATGATACGCGTCCAATTTTTTATTAATGTGTTCAAGTTCTTGTTTTACTGTGTTATTTTGTTTTTCTGAAATATATTTAAACTGATTAATTAAAATTTCAAAATATAATTATATTATTTCAGGACCAAGATTTTTACATATTTGTGTTAAGTCCATATTTTCTTTATTGCTTTCCACTCCTAATAATTCTTCTCCAAATTTAGCATTGCAACGATACACCGCTACTGGCTCTAAACTCGCTTCTCCGTATTTCTTCTTCAGGGATTCCATTTTTTTCAATATACTGTATATTATTTAATAAAAATAATATGTAAATGAAAGCGGATTGGTAAGTTATATTATTGTTTTATTATTGTTTTCAATTAAGAGACGCAATGGTGAAGCATCGGAATGAATACAAAACCGCTTTCGATTGGTAGAGCAAAAACTTTACAAACAATTTCATCAATTCTAAACTCTTCTTCAGCTTCACTTAGATTTTGATTTGTGCTATTCCTAATGCTTCAATTGAATGTAACGGCTCGGTGAAGAACGGTTCAATTTCCAAAAAGCGCGATCCAACTATGAATTAATTTCCATTATTTCCCTTTACAAATCCCGAAATTTTAACAGGAATAAGTGGTTTTATGTAGCAAAAATTATTAGGTGCGCATGAACTCAATAGAAATGAAGTAATTTTTATAAATGGGCAATTGTTTTGTCTTAGATTTTCTACTTGTTAATTGTGTAGCTCCAAGTTTGTTAGTTTTTTTTTGCACTGATGGACAAAAGTATTCGCCAATGAAGGTTTGCTCGCCTAAAATGATTATAGTACTCATATTATGTGTTTTAGAAAATAATATTTTTACTCAATTAAAAGCATAAACATTCAATATAATATTGCACAACCACATTAACTGAAGAAAAAATTAAAAATAATAGACAAAAGTATTCGCCACTAATAAAAAATTAAAAAAAAAAAATAGTTCATTCTAATAACAAAAGTGCAATTAATATTTAGTATTACTTCCTTTATTTTTAATAACTTCTCTTAATCTAATGGGTATGGAATGAACTAATTTTTTAGTTATTTCCGGACTAATTTTCTTCCATTCGTCCTGTAGCACAGCTCGAAGTTGTTGGTTGGAGGAAATGTGATGCTCTCTAACTCGTTTGTCTAGCATATCCCACAAATGTTCGATCGGATTTAGATCCGGTGATTTCAAAGTATGGGGTGTTTTGTACAGAAGCCATAAACGAACTATTTCCGCAGTATGTTTTGGATCATTGTCCTGTTGGAAGTAATAATCCTTTCCGAGATTTAAGTTTTCTGCACTTTTTTTCACATTCTCTTTCAGGATATTTAGATATTTGAATTTGTCCATTATTCCCTCAACGAAAACAAGCTCTCCTACGCCAGATGCTGCCATACAGCCCCATACCATGACCCCGCCACCCCCATGCTTGACAATTGTTTGAATGTTCTTTTCTTCAAATTCTTTGTTCTTCTTTCTCCACACCAAAACTCGTCCATCTGATCGGTAAACGACAAATTTACTCTCATCTGTAGTCTTTTGTCCATCAGTGTATTTCTTTCCATTGTTCGATTGTATAGCTGCTCTAAGATTTTAGTAGGCTGTGGGATATCTTTTTTCAAATACTGCAAATAATTTTCAAATTTATAGGCAGAAAACCGGTCAACATTTCCGAATTTTGCTACGCATTCTGTCAAATGAAGTAAATTATGTACAGTGGCTCACACTGAAAGTCTTTCGTTAGTGGTGTTAAGCTTAAATAAATGTGCTAAGGTAACAACTTTATTAAGGAAAACTGAGTTAAGTAGTAGGCGTAAACAGTTGTTTGACAGTTTTAGTAAAAACATTAAGGAAACTGTGATGATGATGATCATACGAAAGGAAAGTTTATTTACGTAATAAACGCTGCAGAACTTGCCTGTGATGGTTTATGAGGATTAATACATCTCGATTTATGTTCATTTAATGATAAAATTTAGTTAAACTTCTTCCAATCTATTAACTTCCCAGTATAGGAAGTTATTGTAATCAGTCCGAAAATCGAAATCGAAAATTTCAACGTATTTTCATCTTTCAAGGTCCCAGGAGCATTTTAAGCAAAAAATTGGGAGGAAGTATGTGTGTGTGTGTGTGTGTGTGTATGTGCGTACGGATGTGGTCATTTTTTCCTGCACGATATCGCGCGAACCAAAACTGATATCGACTTCGTTGAGGTGTTGTTCGAAGCGTATTAACCGAAATATGATCTGAAAAGAATTTCATGAAATTCGGTCCAGCCGTTTTTTTGTTTGAGCGACGTAAGTGATTTTTGTACCTGCACGATATCGCCCGAACCACGAAAGATATTGACTTACTTGAGGTGCCGTTCGAAGCGTATTAGCGACAATATTATCTGAAAAGATTTTTATAATATTCGGTCCAGCGGTTTTTTGGTTTAAATGACTTAAGTGATTCTTGTACCTGCACGATATCGCGCGATATCGACTTAGTTGACGTGCCGTTCAAAGAGTATTAACCAAAATATGATCTGAAAAGATTTTCATAAAATTCGGTCGAGCCGTTTTTTTTGTTTAAGCGGCGTAAGTGATTTTTGTACTTGCACGATATCGCCCGAACCACAAAAGATATTGACTTACTTAAGGTGCCGTTCGAAGCGTATTAGCGACAATATAATCTGAAAATATTTTTATAATATTCGGTCTAGCGGGTTTTTGGTTTAAATGATTTAAGTGATTTTTGTACCTGCACGATACCGCGCGAATTAAAAACTATATCGACTTCATTGAGGTGCCGAAAAACATTAATACATCAATTTTATATACATTTTAGTCACCTAATCTTGTAAGTGCGCACATTTAGTTTGACATTTTAGCGAAAATATTGATAAACAATTGTGACAAATTCTCGGTATTATGCATATATTCTATATTGCCTATTGTTCATTTATTATTAAAATATCCATTCATAATATTCAACATCCTTCTTACTGGGAAGTTGATCGTGTGGACCGAAAGGGTCGAACCCACATCCCAACTAGTTTATTTATTTATTTGACTGTCAGCTTGACAGTTTATATTAGATCTAAGTAGGTACTTTAAAAACTGATATCTGCTGGTGGAAAAATTTTAACGCGCGTAAACGTTCTTAAAACTACTACGGATAGCAGTGACACGAACCAAAATATTTGCGCATAAACGCTTTTAAAATTACTACTGATAACGATGTTATAAGCTTAAATATCTTCGCGTAAACATGGTCATTGTAGCTTATTCGATTTTGCCCATAAAGATATTGGAATTTCGTTACGAATGGTTTTAACATTTCGCTTGCACAATCCAAATTTTTTTGGCAGCTCTTCGGATAAGATAATAACCTATGTATACGCCGCATGTAGTAATAAAAAGTGCAAGTACAAATCTTCGTTAATGGTATTTCGAAGAACTACTATCCCTGTATATAGAATGAACTGGCGAAACTGCACGGCTTTCCATCGACAAATTTCTTCTATACTTCGCGGCTTTCTGCTAAATTCTTTCGGGATTCTGCTTCGCCAAGATAATAATTTACTATTCAAAAGTTCTTTTTTATCCTTAGTTATCCTTCCTGTTACGATAGTCTTCCCGTTACAGATTTGAGTTAGCATTTTTTTTACTACTCCCAAATCTATGAGGTGCATAACATCAAGGGGGAAGTCTGACACCATTCCTATATCAATTTCCTCTTAAGGATTTATATTTTTCCAGAATGCCTGAAGATGGTAATATTTATCAGCCTTGCTTTTAAAGCTCTCATCAGTTCTTAAAGGAGATATTGATGTAGAATATGTTAGTCTTTTATCAATTCGTTGCCCTTTTTGGGTGCATTTCGTGCACCCATTGCTTGATGTGTGACCTACAGTACCCGTAAGAAATGATCATGCCGGAGTATCACAAATGAAAGCCCTAATTCGAAAGTTCACTGCCTTTTCGTTTAAAAATAATCCTTTGCTTTTTAAAAGTTTCGCTTCATTGACGAATTCGGAAATGAATTCAGCTACTTTTTCCGGTTTTTTCGGCCCAACATAAGCCCCTATTAAGAAAGTATCTATTTCTGTGCAATTTTAGATAGCACCTAAAATTGGCCAAAGGTGTTCTCCCGAACTTTTGAATAGAGGCAAGCCATCAATGCCTATATCAATTTGTAGGCCAGTCTCCAACTCTTTTTCGGATAAGGGCAGGTTTAACATTTGAAGACTTTTTTCCAATCCGAGATGGAAATTTCTTTTTGGATTTATAGAAATAATCTTAATCTGTGTATACTTATAATTTAGCAAAATCTTTGAGGAAAGTAGGACATTCACTCCAGCTTTATGGAATATTTTCAAAATATCATTGCAAGCAGCTCGCGTTATTCTGTGGTTTATATACCATTCTTTTATTTCGTTAGTAATAACATTTTCCTCGTCATTTGTGAAATTTTTAGTACAGTCTGCCCTTATTTCTACATCATTGTTCATGCCGACAACAGACTCAATTGGAGTATTAGCCGTAGGTTCTATATTTTGAGACTGTTGATTTTCACATAAAGCACTTTTCCTTTCTTTGACCACCAGCCGCCGCATGTGCCTTTTACTGACACCAGCCACTTTATTACTCATTTTATTCTATGTATATAATTTCAAAATTTTTTTAAAAACATACATATCTAAATACAAAAATCTTATTGACTTACCTCACGAAAATTTTTAATTTAAATTTAATACTTCAAAACTTCACAAACGATAAAACAAAACGTCTTAAATCGCGCACTGCCAGAACAAAAGTGAGGAAAATCTTAGAAAGTTTAAAGGCCCAATTACAAAGACCGGATCTACGCGGATTGAAATGTCAAAAGAACGCATCAGAACGGATAGGAAACTGCACTGATTACAATGAACGGATCAGTTCGCATTTAAACGTCAAAGTTTTTATATCCACTCTTTGCCTTGTTGTATAGTACTTCGTAATCTTTCACCTCTGCGATTAACTGCTCGTCCGAAAACATTTTTAAAAACATAACAAACAAAATAAAACCTTAAACATTCACAGCTTTTGTTTACCAAAATTTTGACAGCTCAATCCGGCGATTTCTAAACAAACTAAAACGAATCCGGCACAGATGCGATCAAATGCGTTTGAATCCGTTCATTGTATTCGGTTAAATGGAAAACGCATGCTTGGAAAACCACTTTGACAGTTCAATTCGATTCTGTTCCGCTCTAATCCGGTCATTGTAATTGGGCCTTAAGACAAAGGAATTCAAATTGCATCATGTTTCATCCTGAAAACGACCCCACCGTTCAGTCGTTTCACACTTTCCTGCTGCAAAGTGTAAAAACCATCCGGTGCTTCAACTAGGCATACCAGTATGGCTGGGGCAAGCGCTTATTTCTTGCTTCTATTGTAAGGGCTTGTTATTTTTCCCGCGTTGGGTTGTGACAGCACTATTGCTTCCCAGCAATATATATATAGGTGGTTATGGTAGTCAGAACGATGGAGGCATTTTTAATACAAGCTCTTTTGAACGGCAAGTTCTCGATCGAGCAATAAATTTTCCTCCAATTGATTATCGCCCAAATAGTAACATCAATTGTCCGTATATTTTGGTTGCTGATGCAGCCTTTCCATTAAAAGCTAATATAATGAAACCTTATCCAGGTATACTGCTTTCAGACGATAAAGAAAAATATAATAAAACATTATCTAAAGCAAGAGGAACAATCGAGAATGCATTTGGAATAATGTTAGAATGATAGAATGAGATGGCACATCCTTTTGAACGTTATAAATTGTAATCCTGAAAACGCTATACGCATAGTTAAGGCAGTTGTAGTGTTACATAATTTCTATAAAATGAACGACGGATGTAATGGAGATGAAAGAACAGATGGATTGTGGCGAAAAAACGTAACGACTCGGCAACAAATAAGGTTATTTACCAAATTTAATGCATTTGAAATAAGGGAAACCCTCAAAGAATATATTTTTACAAGTACAGTAACATAATTAGAATTTTTATATCATTTTTTAGATAAAAAAAAGACAATTTTATGTTTTTAAGTCTTATTAAGATGCTTCTTCAAAAACAATGAAATCGCTTGAATCGTCGTCGGATACATTAACAGCAGACTCAAAAGAATTATAGTTGCTTATATGTTAGTACTGGAAGTTTAAGCAACAAATATAGAAATCATAACACTTTTAAACTTATTCAGTTACCTTTCGTTTTGCGGTTCCGCAATTATTCAAAAATGTTAAATGCATACCAAGGCAGTACGGCTTCTTAAGAACACCTGCACTACCAGATAGGGCATCTTTCTTGGTCCTGTAATACCTATCTTTGATGGCCCTCCACCTCTTCTTTGCTGTTCCGACTATGTTAAAATTTGCTTTATTTCTCTGTCAATATTTAATTTATATATTACCACAATAAACATACCTGAAATATTTAATTCTTTTGCAATTTCTTGCCATCTTTGCTCTTTAAGTTTGTTATTTTTATAATCTTTGCTACGTTTGTTAAAAAGACTCGCTCTCTTTCACGCCTTCTATTAGCTGCTCGTCAAAATTCATTTTGTTTTCTTTACAGATTACTCACTACCACCGTTATGAAAATTTGAAGTTTAATTTTCTAACCTCACACTGCCCAGCAAATTTAGAATTTAGCCTAAACCTGCAGTGTAGTATTCTGCTGCTTACTGCGCTAAATGCAATTGTGTGCCGAGTAATAGCAAAGCACAACCCCAAACTTTGACAGGCAGTGCAGTATACTGCACTGCATTGATTCTGTTTCAGACATATCATCTCAGCTCAACAAACTGAGAGCGTGTTGCATCATCACGTTGACTCGTGTATCATCCCATTAAGTTCAACACTTGACCCACTACTGTACGCCTGAATATACTAATATGTGGAGGGGGTAATTTTATCTGTTCTCGAAAAATTTGGGATTGGGGCATGCGCACTTCGATTTTCCTCGAATTGGGTTCGTTTGGGTGCATATTTGGACTTGCGCACTTCACATATTTCCGTTGTTAGCCCCAACTGAATTTTTTGGCGGGTGAATTTTGCGAAGTTTGCATACAGGTTAAAATTTAGTGAGGTTATGGTTGAATATTTGATCTTGCGCACTTCGTACATTTCCCTTGTGAGCTCCAACTGAATTTCATGGCGGGTGAAGTTTGCATGCAATTCAAAAATAAGTGAGGTTATGCGAAATTAGTTTTATCCGATTTTGCATATTTTCCAGAAATAAGTGAGGTTATGCGATGGATGATGATGATCTCACACATTCAAACAAAAAAATGTGGTTCTGTGAAGTTGTTTACAAACAAAGAAGTAATTCTTTTGTAAACTAGTGTTCCAATGGCAAACACTTATGTTTGTGGAAATGAAATTATTCATTAAATACGGGTTTTGGTTTCATTATTACAGTTATTGGTGACATTATAGCGAATTTTACCGTAATCAATTATATGTTAGTTAACATTATTTCTACCATTTTTTAAAGTAGCAGCAGCAACTAATATCCGGAAAAGATATTTGCTTTTTGACCACTTTGTCCATACACGGTTCTAAAAAAGTTGCGCGAAAGAATGGGGTGCCATGCAAACGGATTAGTTACGATGTTGGGTCATATCATGCGGTAGTAAGAATCACTATCCACAGTGGCATTTTTACCACAAATTGTTATACACTTATCACCTGAAAAAAGAATAAAACAAAAAAGGGGATGTCTAAATAATACTCATTCCGGTAGAATCTTCTGCACATTAATGCTACCCTTTGCCATGATCAACCATTGCTCGTTGGGTAAATAGCAACATATTTAAAACTAAAACCGCACAATTTGAAAACTGCACAAATGGTCTCATTATTCAAACTTTACCAGAAATAAATTGTATTTGAAAAGATCATCAAGTCCTTTATATTCAAAATGAGTGCATCTAAAAGGATTCTTCCATATTAAAAATTAATTTTGACGTTTGCATAATATTTATGTAAAATTAAACCGTTTTTGTGTACATATTCCATTTTAATTTGTGTGGGTGGGTAAAGCTCACAATTTCGGTATGGCGTACCGTTTATACGAAAAATGAGTTTATCCCCAATTTCCAACACTGAGGAGATTTCTTAATAACTTCTTTTCGATAGATAGAAGTGCCAAGCTACTTAAGGGATCCTCCCCAATCGAATTTCTTAAATAAGTTTTTGTCCTCTTAAGGGTTGCAAAACTACGGTCCGCTGATGCACTTGTTACTGGAATTGACAAAATTAATTGAAAATTTCTGGGAAGCAACTTTGCAACTTATTTTTTATAAAATAATCCTTCAAGTCTTTAAAACTTTTATTCCTCAGATCTTCATCAGAAAAGAGAACTGATAATTCCGTACCCAAAAAACCAAAATCGTAAATGTCTCGATAAACTTCTTCTAAATTGGTGGGGAAATTTTTCAAAGAACCGGATAGGACGATGTGTCAAGAAGCTGCAGATAAATTAACTGCTGAAGACTCGTAAAGTTACTTCCTGAGATAAATTATCGATATCATAAAAAAGTTGCCTAAAACTACTTCCAATATCTATTTCACCGTCTATAGAAAATCTAGCTTTTTTCCGCTTGCTTCTTAAATTACAAACTTCATTTGTTTGGCTAAAATATAATTGAAACTGAGATCGAATTTCTTGCAATTTCTTTTCAAATCCAGTAATTTTTTTAAGTGATATCGAAAAGTCATTTTCAGAAAATTGAACTGAAATTGAACACATTATAAGTCTTGTGCAGCACTAAAATTTTCACTATCCCAAGAACCACTATCAAGAATAGTACAGAATAATTTCTCTAAATCACAGCCTTATTTTTAAGTATCGTTAGCACCATCTAGTTCGGGCAACTTTAGGGAGCCTCTTTCTAACTTTTTTTCTCGAAAGCGAAACTACGTTTCGTAGAACGGCTGAAGAATGTTGAAAATCCCGATAAAGAAGAAAAGAATACACGGCACTCTTTAATTCTATCGCAAGATTTTGTAAGAATTTGGTTAATCCTATGAAAGCAGTGATCAAAAATTGCATTGAGAAAAGTGTCTCTTACCCTCTTTTGTAATCTTGATAATTCACCGGACATGACTGATGTACCATCGTAGCTCTGTGAAATTAGCTGTCGTTCAAGTTTGACCTCAGTTATGTTGGCCGCGTTCAAGTTACGCAGCTGACTGCAGCAGCTGATTGTAATCTGCATTCGAAGTATTTTTGCAGCTATTTTCATATTTTGAACGCATAAATACAATATTTTGTAGTCAGCTGCTTAACTTGAACGCAGCCGATTTCAACTACTTGGCCGTGTAAAAATGCAGCCGATCTACTGGAATACTTCGAAAGCCTAAAAAACTTTCGTGAACAACGTCTCCCTTAACTACATATCTTAAAATTGTAGAAGTTGCGATTTCACAGGGATATCTGAATCGGAATCTAAGAATTCCTCTGTTTTTCTTAACTTGCTCATGTGTGAACGATGGGTACGGTGGGTACGATGAAGATCATCAGCTAAACCCTAAACGTAGTTACCCTCATATTTCTTTTTTTTGTTATAGTTGATCCATATTTATATTTATATTACTTGTTGTTATTACTTTGTTTTTAACGGGGGCCTCGGTAGTCTAGTCTAGAGGTAAGGTGCCTGACTGCTATCCCCAGAGGTCCCGGGTTCGAATCCCGGCGGCGCCACGGTCCTTCGCCTTTCCCACCTAACTTTCCTTCTTTCTTCTTCCCTCTTTACATTCCTGATTCCCCTGTCATAGCTTTCCCTAGTCCTTCCCCGCTCCACCAAGCGCATGCCATCGGTTGGTTGATGAGATTCAACTCGTTTCAGGAAGCATAACACTCCAGCGAGTTGTTCTCGACGCCCCGATGTCAGAGTCGCGAAAGGGTTGTGAGTAGGTGGAATAAAATATCGCGGCTAGGTTGTGACAGTTACTTCCTTCTCTTCTCTCTATCTTCCGGCTAGAGCTGCTGTCCGACATTCACTCTATACGAAAAAATAGATTGTCGACAGTACAAAGGGACTTTCCCTAAGCCTCTAGTCTGTCACATAAAAAAACGGCGCGTGTACATCATATTTGCTGTTTTTATTTCTTATTTATCAACTGTTGTGCTGTGCTGTTATTCATATATAAATATGTATATCAACTTCTGCTCTCCTCTTGATTATTCACCATGATTAATAGCGGCGTTGAAACTCGAAACAAAAGGCAGATTAAACCAACTGCATCCTCGCCATCAGGAGCGCGTTCAAAAACCTTACTATGGTTAACCATGGTTAACTATGGTAAACTTTTGTCGTTCAAAAACTCCGTGGTTAACTACAACATAACCACGAGCATAACTTTTTGGCGTTCAAAAACTCCCGTGGTTAACCATGGTGTAGTTAAATTTTAACCATGCTCGGGAGCATGGTTAGCGATAGTTAAGAAGAAGAAGAATAAAAACGGTGGAGATTTTAGTGGGCTCCGGGTCAAAAAATAAAAGATTTTTATTTTGTTAGCGACGTTTCGGGCATGAATACACCCTTCATCAGGCCTTTAATTAAAAAGAAAAAACGTCAATATACAAAATAAATATAAAAAAGTATCTACACACTTACAATACAAGTAAAACATAAAATAAAGTAAAACATAAAAACAGCACTAACACATTTATAACGCGGCGGAACTAGCAGATGCACGAACACGAAGCTTGTTGTCAATAATCTGTCCTTGCCCCAATCAGCTGTTTATATGCATAGCTGAGGTTGTCACAATCAGAGCGCCGGTTAACTGCATCTCTCATTTTGTTTATGTGGAGCATCTCTAGCAGCATTCTCTTACCATAGTGTCTCTCAACTTCCAAAATTGTGACGTTGTTGAGGTCAGGTTTATGGTTGTTCTCTATGCAATGGAGAGCTAGAGCAGTTTTCTGGGAGCCCCCCTTGTTGATGTCAGATCGATGACCTGACAGGCGTTTACGCAATTTTTGTTTGGAGGTTCCCACGTATACAGCTGGGCAGGCTGTCCCTCCTCCCCCTAAACAAGCGATCTTGTAGACCGTGTCAGACTTGTCCATTTTATCCAGCTTCCCTACAGCTACAACATACGAAAATTAAGAAATCCTTGTTTATGGACATACTTAGATTTTGTATCATTGGAAACAATTATTTGGAGTTTGAAACCAGAATATACCAACAAAAACAAGGTGTACCTATGGGTAGCCCGGCCTCACCAATAGTGGCGGACATAGTAATGGAAGCGTTATTGGAGGATGTTATTGGGAAGTTAACACCTAAACCAAAGATAGTCACCAAGTATGTCGACGACTTATTTGCTATTGTTAAATCAAGCGAAGTTGAAAGAACTCTTACCGCGTTGAACTCTTTTCACCAAAAAATACAATTTACTGTTGAGGTTGAGAAAGAAGGAGAGCTACCGTATCTTGACGTGAAAGCTATTAGAGATAATGGCACAATAATTTTTGATTGGTACAAAAAGCCAACATCCTCGGGACGGCTTATTAACTTTCATTCAAAACAGCCGAGGATGGTAATATTCAACACTGCGCAGAATTTTGTCAATAGAGTACTTGATAATAGTCACATTAATTTCCACCACAAAAATGTAAATATTATCAAACAAACCCTGTACTCCAATTCCTTCCCCACTAATGTCATAAATAATATGATTAAGAACTACCGAAGAAGCACCGACCGTCGCCATCAAGATGCTCCACCGCCCTCACCGGTAACTTACCGAAGTGCCCTATACATTCCTTGGCTCTCCAACCGTATGAAGGCAGCACCAATACGCAATCGAGAGACCACTAGGATTGCATTTAGATCGGTAAATACACTAAAGTCTTTGCTGTTTACCAATACCAAAGGGAAGCTGGATAAAATGGACAAGTCTGACACGGTCTACAAGATCGCTTGTTTAGGGGGAGGAGGGACAGCCTGCCCAGCTGTATACGTGGGAACCTCCAAACAAAAATTGCGTAAACGCCTGTCAGGTCATCGATCTGACATCAACAAGGGGGGCTCCCAGAAAACTGCTCTAGCTCTCCATTGCATAGAGAACAACCATAAACCTGACCTCAACAACGTCACAATTTTGGAAGTTGAGAAACACTATGGTAAGAGAATGCTGCTAGAGATGCTCCACATAAACAAAATGAGAGATGCAGTTAACCGGCGCTCTGATTGTGACAACCTCAGCTATGCATATAAACAGCTGATTGGGGCAAGGACAGATTATTGACAACAAGCTTCGTGTTCGTGCATCTGCTAGTTCCGCCGCGTTATAAATGTGTTAGTGCTGTTTTTATGTTTTACTTTATTTTATGTTTTACTTGTATTGTAAGTGTGTAGATACTTTTTTATATTTATTTTGTATATTGACGTTTTTTCTTTTTAATTAAAGGCCTGATGAAGGGTGTATTCATGCCCGAAACGTCGCTAACAAAATAAAAATCTTTTATTTTTTGACCCGGAGCCCACTAAAATCTCCACCATTAAGAACCCCAGGGGTCACATCAAAAATTCCTACTGAAGAATAAAAACAACTTTTTGACATTTGTTTTAATGATAAAAATGAACAAATCAAAGTGGGATTTGGGAAATTATTGAAAATAAATAATTAATGGACACATACAAAATAATTTGAGAAAATAGCGGAGACTATTTTTCTGAAATAAAAATTTCATTTTTTTTTTTAATTCGTAGTTAACCACGGTGCGTTCAAAAACCTCCGTGGTTAAACATAAACTTTCGTGGTTAAGTGAAGTTACGCAGCATAACCACGGCTTACCTCGTGGTTTACCATAGTAAAGTTTTTAAACGCGCTCCAGTTCAGATGAGCTTCAAAGAAAACCGGGACTTTAAAACTATGCTGGGAGACCTTCATAAACAAATGAATTGCCTTAAGGCCGACTTTCAGCGGCAGCTAAAAGAACTTCATGGTGCTATTGTGAGAGACGTGCATCAAGATCTATTAAATGCGCTTGAAACCAAGGTCAATTGTCAAATTACGGACCTGCGCGCAACTGTTGATGGTATTGAACACCGTATTGATGCACTGGAGTGACGTCAACTTGCATCTGATATTATATTAAATGGTATTCCCAATTCACTGGGGGAAAATATGGAGAATATGTTCTCAAAACTATGCGCTTCGCTGAATATAACAGCTCCTACGATAACAAAAATATATCGTGTGAAGAACAACAACGCATCAACCCAGGGAGCTGACGCGTCCATAATAATAAAGTGTGTTTCTGAACGTGATAAAAACTTTATATTAAAAGCAGCAGTGACGAAGATAAAGAAATGTGGTGCGCAGCTGACCTTGCGCGACGTTGGAATTGACTCCTGCAGCAGAATTTTTCTCCATGAAAGCCTTACCAAGGCCAATTACAGTATTTTTAGGAAAGCTTTACGACTACGATGCCAAAAAAACTAGCATCTGATTTCTCTATTGCTGGCCGGGCCGTATTCACGTGCGTAAAGAACTTAATGAGCGATCGATAATCCTTACTATTATTATAAATGCGAAAGTAACTCTGTCTGTCTGTCTGCCTGTTACGCTTTCACGCCTAAGCCGCTGGACCGATTTTGATGAAATTTGCAACAGACATAGTTTGGACCTTGGAGACGGACATATGCTACTTTTTTTTGGAGAAAAAAGGGTTGAAGGGGGTGAAATGGGGTTCAATAAGTTGTAAGGGGATTTTTTTTTTCTTTACTTTTTTTCTATTGTATAAAATGTAACTGATTGACAGACAACGCACAACCTAAACCGCTAGAGCTAAAGGGCTGAAATTTTGACAGTGCATCTGTAGCGATTTTTCGAAATTCATCCCCTAAGGGGGTGAAATAGGGCCAACTCAAAACCGCTGGAGCTATAGGACTGAAATTTTGACAGTGCATCCCTTTAATGACGTGCAAATCCACTATTAAAGCGATTTTTCGAAATTCTTCCCCTAAGGGGGGGGGGGGGGGAAATGGGGTTTACCCAAACCGCTAGAGCTATAGAGCTGAAATTTTGACAGTGCATCCCTATAATGATGGTAGCCACTGGTAGTGATAATATATCACCACGATTTCTAAAAATGATAATTCCATGTTTGCTGCCTACTCTAACACATATTTTTAACTCGTGCTTTACGGTATCGAACGGACCCCGCACGTTTCCTATGGAAAATGACTTTCGGTCAAATTGAACGAGTCTATGCTCTTTGGGAAATTTTTTTGCTTTGCTTTGTGGAAGCATGCATTGATTACTCCCATACCCAAGTGCCCCTCTCCTGCTATTCCATCTGATTTTCGGCCTATTAGTATTCTTCCCTTCCTAGCAAAGGTCTTTGAAAAACTGATTGCAACTCAAATTCTTGAGTACTGTGAACGACTCCAAGTTATAAATGTATGGCAATCTGGCTTCCGCAAACATCACAGCTGCGAAACTGCACTTCTTAAAGTCACAAATGATATTCGCAACTCTCTTGATGAACATCACATTTGTTGTATGTTGCTACTTGATTTTTCGAAAGCTTTCGATAGCGTCAATCACTCTTTGCTCTTGCAAAAACTCTCCTCGCAAGTATCTTTTTCTTCAACTGCTCTTAAACTTCTGCATAGCTTTTTAACAAACCGCTCACAAAAAGTTAAACTCGGCGACTCTAGTTCCTCCAATTCTTTACTTAACTCTGGAGTTCCTCAAGGTTCTATTCTTGGCCCACTTTTGTTCAGCGTTTTTATTAATGATCTTCCTCTAGTAATAAAGCATTCTAAGATTCATATGTATGCAGATGATGTGCAGCTTTATTTCTCTTCGCCAAAAGATCAAATCCACAATTGTGTGGAGAAGATCTCGGCAGATTTGCACAATGTCTCAAGCTGGTCAGCACTGAACTTGCTATAGCTAAACCCATCGAAGTCTCATTGTATTTTCTTCTCACACTCTTCCACCTCGCAAATTGACCTTCCAGTAATTTTCTTAAATGGAGTTCCTCTCGTTCGCGTTTGTAAAGTAAGAAATCTAGGGATTGTTCTGAATAGTAGTATGACCTGCTGCGACCACGTCAATTTCGTTATTGGAAAAACATATGGACTCCTGTCCAAACTCAGATATTACTGTGGGTTGCTTAAAAGGGCTGTCCGTTTGAATTTAGTGACAGCCTTACTTCTACCTCTTCTAATGCATGGCCTTTCTATTTTCACCTCTCTCGATTGTTCTTGCGCTAGAAAGCTCGAAGTAGCCTTTAACGATTGTGTTCGTTTTGTTTATAAGTTACGCCGCTGTGACCATATTTCACCCTACTTGAATTCGGTTTTGGGCTGCTCCCTTAATGATTATCGCAAATTTAGGCTTTTGCGTCTATTCCACGATATTCTGCACCAGCGCAAGTCCGCATATCTTAATGAGTTCGTTCAGTTCTCACAATCCCTTAGAAATAATAATTTAATTATTCCGCGTTTCCGCACGTTAATTGGACAGCGTTCTTTCTTTGTCTTCGCGGCTGTTTTATGGAACTCACTCCCAGTCGATTTTCAACGTATTGATTCTGTGAACATCTTCAGGAAGCGTCTCTTCGAATTCATTTCTAATAGAATTGATTAAAGCATGAATATATAACTTTCTTCTTTCTTTCTAATATATAGCTTACTTCTTTTTTATATATATAACTTTCTTTTTTTATATTTTGTATTTTACTATTTTATTTTATTTATTCTTTATTTTTTCTTTCTCTCTGTTTTTTTTTGTTTCTATTTCCTATGTTTTATTCTTTTTTAGTTTTTCTCACTTATATTTTACTTTTACACTCCTCAATTTTTCCATATAATTTTGTTTTGTATAATTTTTGTTGCCTTTATAATGAATGTACCATAATAAGATCCTATATTTGTACATAATTATGAAAATAAATAATAATAATAATAATAACAATAATGATGTGGACATCCACTAAAAAGCGATTTTTCGAAATTCATCCCCTAGGGGGGTGAAATGGTGTTTACCCAAAACGCTGGAGCTATAGGGCTGAAATTTTGACAGTGCATCCCTTTAATGACGTGGACATCCACTAAAATACGATTTTTCGAAATTCATCCCCTAAGGGGGTGAATTGGGGTTTTTCCAAACCGCTAAAGCTGAAATTTTGACAGTGCATCCCTACAATGGCATGGACATCCACTATTAGGCGATTTTTCGAAATTCATCCCCTAAGGGGGTTAAAAGGAGTTAACCCAAACCGCTGGAGCTAAACGGTTGAAATTTTGACAGTGCATCTCTATAATGACGTGGACATTCATTAAGAGGCGATTACTCGAAATCCATCCCCTAAGGGGGTGAAATGGGGTTAACCCAAACCTCTGAAGCTGAAGGGCTGAAATTTTGACAGTGCATCCCTATAATCACGTAGAAATGAATGACTCGAAATTTACTTTACTTAATATTCATTTGTGATTGCTTCATAATTTCTTGCACCCACGTAAATAGGCGAACAAACTTAACGAACGTTCGTCATACCCTAAAATGTCACTTCCCTTGATGACATATACATGCCAATCTCTACTTCAAAACTTGCAGATTTGTTGAGCAGAGGTGATATACGCAGCAATTTGTTTACCATATTTATTAAAAAAATGCACTATAATAAATCCTTTTTAGGGATAATAACAGCTGACTTTTTTGTTTGTTTTTTTTTTTTTTTTTGAAGGAAAACATTGCACATTATAAACAGTTTTTATTTAAAGGCATGTCAAGGCACGCGGGTTTTATGCTAGTTATTTATAAATTTGCGGATTTAGATCACTTGTTTGGTGTTCCTGGAGCCGATGGACAATAACCTATCAAGTATTTATGAGATTTAGGCCGGTATTCACAGTCGATTCTTAAGCATGGACTTAAGAATTTCTTAAATAAGTTCGCCGCTTATATTTGATTTTTTAATTAAAGTGTGAAAAAATATATTTAGCCCATTCCCTTTATACAAAAAAAAGAGCAAACCTCTGAAATAATGCAACTGGAGATTTATCAGCGGGATTCTCTTTTATTTTGGGGTCACAAATAATTTCTCAAAAATCCATAAAGCCAGCTGACCGGCTACTCGGGTTAAGGAGGGTCAAAGGTAACGCAAATCAAATTTTCTCAAATATCTCCTAAACTATCGGTTTTATGCAATTTTTGGCTAAGTAAAGATTGTTCGTGAGATGAATCTACAAAAAAATGTCTTACACGAAATTTACGTAAAACCAATGGTTTTTGAGAGGGGCTGGGAAAACTCGGGCGCTGCATTCTTTTCCGCACCACCTTTGAAGTATAATGCAAGCAGCGTTTTTACATGGTATCCTTAGTCCGTAGGTTATAAGGCACTTTTTTCATGCTGTCATCTTCATCAACACTCATCCCCGAGAAAAATAACGAAATGAGGTTGGCGTCATCATCGTCATGATTTTCGTGATCTTTGACCCTCCATAACTCGAGTAGCCGGTCAGTTGGCTTTATGGACTTTTGGGAAATTATTTGTGACCCCAAAATAAAAGAGAATCCCGCTGATAAATCTCCAGTTGCATTATTTCAGAGATTCATGTTTAAAGTGACTGGGCTAATTGTAAAATGGATTGTTTTTCGTCGGTAAGTGGTATTGATGATATAAGTGACATTGATGATATTGAAGAGGATAATATTAGACACATCCGTAGATGTTTGCGTGACCGACTCAATCCTTTTAAATATTACTATAACACTGAACACGTACGCTACGGTATCCTACCAACAATTCGTGAAGGTCTGTATGTAAAGTTATGGCCGCTCAAAGTTCAACATTGATCATGTTGTTGGGGTTGAAAGCAGTTCTTTGCGATTAACTCATAAGATATTAATTTGTGTGGGTTAATGCCGGTTGTGTGAGTTAATGCCACTTTAACTTAAAGTGCTAGTAATTACCTTTATAATGAGTCCTTGGCCGTCATTCTCGCTTGTATAGTTTGCGAGCAATCCAACGCCAAAGTTCGCACTGCACGTGCCTGAAATAACTGATAACGCCATTTTTGTTGAATATCTCGTTAACGGTTGCTCATATGAAAATGTAGTAAACAGCAGAAATATGGGCATTAAAATATCTTTCAAATGAGCTATTAACCGAAACTCTGTCGTTTCATGTCCGCGGCATAGTGGTTGAAAAGTTAACCTCGAAGGTTACGACACTACTCATCGAATAACTCGCTTCCAGACAGTTTCGCGTGTCGGATGAATTAGAATTTTATATCGGAATTATCGACTCCACAAAGATGATTTTTTCATTGTCAGATGTATCCGAACAATTTCCAAAAAAAAAATTCGTACATCGTAAAATTCAATTACATTTGACTAATTGCACTGGACTATATTGAAAAATCAAATATAAGCAATTGCTTAAGGCACCCTTGACAACTACTTGAAAAATAAATTCATTTTTAAGGGTAAATAAGATCGTCTTAAGCATTTGCTTAAACATTTGCTTAAGCATCAACTATGAATACTTATTTGAATAAGATTTGCTTTATTAAGTTCATGCTTGAGCATTTGCTTAAGGAAATGCTTAAGTAGCGACTGTGAATCGAAACGACACCTTAAGCAATTGCTTGAGCATGAACTTTGAATAAGAATTGACTAAGAATACGGGCCTTACTGTTTACTTTACTTGAGGTGACCACATTACCAGATGAATTGTTGTATTAATTTGTTGTATTTTTTATTAGTCTTTTTTTAAATTCTTATAATTGCTAATTCTATTAATGTAGGACTTCTTTTACTACCGTTTTAGCTTTTTCAAAAAAAAAAAAAAGCTTATACAGAGGCTCTGTCCGTCTGTCCGTCTGTCCGTCTGAAGCCTACTTTCATCTCTGAAAGTACTGCAGATACAGACTTGGAAAATATCTCAAAATGTAGCTCTTGGTCAAAAGACCAAAAACTGAGAAAATTTTTGTGTTCTAAGGCTTATAACTTCTTAATTATTCATTTTACCACAAAATAAATTGTAGATTATTTAATTCTAAACAAAAAGTGTCCTTGCAAATTTCCGGTAAGATGTGCCGTTTCGGAGATATAGTGGAAAACGCATTTGCATACGTTTTCCAAGATGGCGGCCAAATGGGGGTGGGGTTAGAATCCCGAAAACTCAAACTTAAGCTCACCCTGACCCCCCCCCCCTACACATCCCAAAAATAAAACCTTGTCCTGCATTTTTGCAATGTTAAAGTACCATTTCCATGGACTATAAAGGGCTAGGGAAACTCCCTCGTCCGTGGGGCTGCGAGTTCGATCCTTCGGCTCGCGGTGCTTTTTTTTTCGTCATAATATTTTTTTTTAATTTCCTTCGGGGATTTTGTTTCATATGAAACAAGTTTTTGACATGAATACGTCTCTAAATTTGCTTCCAGAACAAAAACCGATGATAACGAAATTATGGCATATAGTTTTTATTTGCAGCTCAAAAACTATTGTTTATATTGAATAAAGAAATATACCATGACGTGTGTGAAGAATCAAAGAATTTTATTGTTTACATTTGATTTCCTTTTTTTAAGCTATGATGATTATATTGTAGTGTTTGTTAAATACTTTGTTAAGTTTTAGATTACGCAGTCTCACAACTTATAACCTACATAAGCCTTTAACAAAAACTTTTCAAGATTAATTATATATAGCGTTGGTCAGTGTGATACTTATGAATCTCCATGGTCAAACTAGGGTGCGGTAAGCCGAATTTTTAACATTAAGACATGTATGTTTAAGTAAAATAATACACCTAATTCTGTTGTGCAAAGTGCACCACATTAGATTTTCCTCCAATCCAAAGAAAAATGTTTAGATTCGTTTTCTATAGTGTTTACATGTGTGATGTGCTTTTTTTTGCAATTTGACACATTCGAATTATTGGCCTCGATTCCCAGATCCGGCGGCTTGGAAGTGAGTGCGGATCAATCTCCACTTAATATAATTGTCATCCCATCTGAAGTGTTATTCAACAGAAAGAATACCATGAAAAAGCGTAATTAGTGGCTAGTCTCTAGGCACAACATCCCACTAGTTTTATTACTCTTTGTTTTTATATATGTATTTCATGTATTTGCTGATATGGTTAATCTGTATACAGGGTGTCCCACATAAACTTACAAAGCGGCCGGCTGTGGATAGGTCTTGGATAGACGAACAAAAAATCGTATGGGTGGGGGGGGGGGGGGGAATCGTAACGGTTTAGCCGCTAGGGCGTTTTGAAGTGTTTTTGCTACAGTTTTACATATCACCCTGTATTTTTGTAACCGTATAACCTATTTTCATGGTTTTGGTACCAGTGCACGCAGAATTCCTCCACCTATCTACAACGGTAAAAATAATGACCCTATCTTACCAACTTTTGGAGTTATGAATCGCCAAAGGAAATAGGAAATTGTCCAAACTTTCCAATTTTTTTAAAAAAAATATTGGTTTATCACGTATTTTTTGGAGAAAAAGGTGGTTTTAGTTGAAATTTTAGTGAAAAAATAACAAAATTTTGACTTTGGCGATTCATAACTCCAAAAGTTGGTAAGATAGGACCATTGTTTTTACCGTTGTAGATAGGTGGAGGAATTCTGCGTGCACGCTGAAGCTGTTGAATTAAATTGGGATCTTATTTATTCAATTACATCTATAGATGATAAAGTTGCTTTCTTAGAATGTTTGGTGTAGTACCTTTTTGATAAATTTATACCCTTGAAGACCAGACGCATAATTAACCCTAGTTGTCCTTGGTTTACAGCTCGTATAGAAAACCTAATTTTGCAACGCAATTCAGCGTATAAACGATGGAGACGCTTTCGAACCTCTGATTGCTGGAGTCTTTATCGTATTCTGCGTAATCGTGTTAACTATGAAATTCGTTATTCCAAAACTCAATACCATCAAACTAAATTTGATATTAAATTACCAACTAAAAAGCTTTAGAGTAACCTGAGCACGTTGGCCTAGGGAAATCTGAGACTCATGACATTGCCAGGGATTTAAATGAGCTTAATTGTGAGTTCGCTCAATCTAGTTGGAATCAGTATGTTGGTGTGCATGATGAAGATCTTAGTCTTACCCACCTCATTGATAGAGATCTTTCTCAAGGGTTCTCATTTACCAATGATTCCCAGCATCAAGTATATGAGGCAGTGTTAAGTGTTAAATCCAACTCCGTGGGACTTGACGACATCAATCCTAAGTTTATAAAGATGATCCTACCATTGATACTTCCCTACGTTACTCATATATTTAATTGAATAATATGGTCTTCCACTTTGTCTACTAAGTGGAAGTTGGCAAAAAAATCCCAATACCGAAAAAATCAGGCACGCAAGACTTTCGTCCGATCTCTATTCTTCCATTTTTTTTTCAAAAGTGTTTGAAAAACTTGCCCATGAACAAATATCTGAATTTATTGAAGGAAACAATCTTCTGTCATCCTATCAATCTGGATTTAGACCAAAACATGGTTGCAGCTCTTTGCTCCTCAAAATCACTGAGGATATTCGGCAGGCTGGATATTCGGCTGAAAGGTTGACGATAAACTAACTCTGCTGGTATTGTTGAATTTCTCCAAAGCGTTTGACAGAGTTAATCATGCTATGTTAGTTAATAAATTGCAATCTCTCTTTAATTTTTCCTATCACGCTTTTAGACTTATGAAATCTTATCTAACAGATAGACGACAACGCGTGTGCTTCGGTGACAAAACGTCTGACCTGATTGATATTATCAGTGGCGTCCCTCAAGGATCTACCCTAGGTCCCTTATTATTCTCAATGTTTATCAATGATCTTACCGGCGTTATTGGCTCTTGTCGATTTCACCTGTATGCTGACGATGTTCAATTATACATTAGCAAACTCGTTGAAGGTGTTCGACTCATGAACAATGACTTAAAGAAAATGTACAAATTTTCTATTGATAATCTCCTTGAGCGTAATCCATCTAAGTCCAATGCAATTGTTTTTCATAAAAACCCGCTCGAGCTGTCTGCTTTCCCTAAAGTATATATGAACAGCGTGGTTATTCCTTTTAATAAATTTGTTAAAAACCTTGGTGTTATTTTTAATCATACTTTAACCTGGAGTAATCATATTAATAGTATTATCTCCAAGATATACGTGATACTTACAAAATTATCTATATCTGCATCCTATACTCCTGCGTCAACTCGCGTTGCCCTAGTATAAATACTTCTAATTCCTGTTCTAACGTTTGGATGTGAAATTTTTTGTTCGTTAGATTGCAACACACTGAGAAAACTAAATGTAGCTTTTAACTCCGCCATTCGGTACTGCTTCATGCTTAGACGTTCTGATCACATTTCTGCATATGTAGAATCTGTCTTGGGTTGTACTCTGCAAAAGTCATTTTTTTAAAGAAACTGATTTTATATCACAAGCCTCAATACTTATTCGAAATATTAAATTTCTCGTCTTCTCAAAGAACGCTGAACCTACTAATACCCAGCTTTAATCATCGAACTACTGAAAAACAGGGGCCGGTTCGTGTATGGCGAAAACGAAAAATTTTTTTCGTCTCGGGTTCGCGTAGGTCGAAAAAATTGAAAATTTTCGTCTGAAGCCGACGAAAGGCAGTCGAAAGGTTTTGGGTTATCGAGTTCTTGCATTATTATGAGTAATAATTTTCAAATATTAAATTAAACTTTTATAAATTTCATATGGTAATAATTTTTTAAAATTGTAAACCTTAATAGCACAAGATTTAAAAAAAAGTTCCATTCAAAAAATGTATTCTTTACAAAAATATTTTTTATGTTATTTTATTCCATCAACACAAAACAAGATTTATCTAAGATTTATTTTTTGTTTACAAACTCAAAAAATGTATTCTTCGCAGAAATGTTTTTATTTTTATTTTATTGTTGTTGTTGTTCATTGTTAACTAGCAAGGGCTAGTGTACCCTATAAGGGTCCCTTAATGATCCGAGCCTTGCAGCTTAGTTAACCACGAATCTTTGATGTGATTTTTTATTTTATTCAATCACAACACAAAACAAGATGTAATTTTAAAAAAACACTGCTTGTTTATTCAAAAGAACAACAATAATACTTGAATTATTATGACAGTTTGTTCATAAAGTTATCTTTTTACAGCGGTTATTGTAACATTTTTCGTATTTGAATATTGTGGTTTCTTTCGAGGGCACGAAGATTTTTCTTTCGACCTACGCGAACGCTAAAATTTTTGTCGACAAAATTTTTCGACTTCAAATTTTTTTCGACCGACTATCGTCGTTCGCCATACACGAACCCGCCCCAGTTCTTTATTCATGCTATCAGACTTTGGAACACTCTGCCAATCAATATTAAGCGAAAAAGCAGCATTCCTAGTTTTCGAAAACATCTTTTTATGTATATCCGCAGATGATCATGTAGTTTAAGTCCACTAGTTTAATTTAATTAAGTTTTATTTTTTTGTTATTTTTTTTTTCTCTTTTAATTTAATTAGGTTTTTTCTTTTTTTCTTTCACTTTTTGTTTTTTTTTTCTTTGTAACTGTCGGGATGTGTGTTGAGCTTACGCTCGAAAGAAAGAAGGAGGAAGTACGATGCCACCAAGGGCCTGACAAAAACCATATTACAAAAAAAATTTGAGGAGAAGTGGTCACTAAGGACAAGAGGGTGGCTGGACGAATGGTCCGGGAGGAGGGGTAACGCCGAGAAAAAACTCAAGTGTCTCCACTACACTGTTGTGGGCACGACTCTTGCTCTTACTAGCTCGCGGGATGGGGGGTCGTCGTGTAGGGAGACCGAAAGAGGTGACACTGTATTAAAAAAACTAAACATTTCGTGCCACTGAGATAAAAGAAATTACCTACGGAAAAAAACACAACGCGAAATGGCGATAGGGGGACCCGTCCTGGGCCATCGAGAGGGAAGGGGGGTTATATTACGGTCGCAGCCATGCGAGCCGATGCAGTCGGGGCGGAAATGCTGAAAAAGAAATCTAACTACTGGTACTTACATACTGGGCGAGGCTCACAGCCTCCCCACCGGCCACCAAGCCCCGCCGCACAGTGCGTTGAAGCAATACGTTTTATGGACAAAAATCCATACCTCCCAAACCGTAAGTCGTACAGGGCTCAAACTTTGGGTGTTTTTACAACTTTTTGTCCTCAAATTAATACCATATCGGCAATAATTGGCAAAATATTTTCTTAAGGTGGTTGGATGCTTGCAAAATTAACATATTTAAAAAATTGCTTTTGTCGAAAATTCTGGCTGAGGTACTGAATAGTAAACTATAAATACAATTCACATTTGATGTTTTGTTCCTTTTAGGAAAGAAATAGGTAAAAAAATAAGGCAAGGTATCAGGGTATGAAGAAAAAATTCAAATGTAAATATAAGTTTAATTTTGGTTTAAAGAATAAAATATATTTTTAACATTAAATTTTTCAATTAGAACTAGAGGTAATGAAGAAGACAAGGAATAATAAAATAAGATATCGTTTTAAGTTAAAAAAAATAGTAGGTACACTGCAATTATTCACTGTCATTGCTACTTTCCTCGTCCAGCTCTTCCATTTCCAGATTGAAGTTCTGCATAAGCTCCTGTTCCTGTTCAACATCCATTTCTTCATTCTCTAAATAGCTTTTCATTTCATAGTCAACTATTGCTTCTTTGTGATTGGATGATTTTCGGCTCGAAGAAATGATGGAATCTGAGTTGAGGTGCATAACGGCCAGCAAGTCTTTATTTGAATTAATTCTTGAGGATTTTTTCATGTGGCACAATCTTGAGTGCCTCCTCCGATAACTGCCCGATTGGAAGATCAAACATGGACATAATATCCGAGCTATGAACTAATATTTTGTGCACGGTATTTGGCATATAGTACCAACTGTATTGCTGATTATAATGAGTAATTGTTTCTTGTAGTAACGCTTTAAACTTTGTTAGGTTCAGCTTTTTACCAAGTGCGATAAGTCGCAAAATTAAAGAAAACTTTTTTATAAGTTGTTCATCAATTCCAGTTATTTCAGAACTTAGGCTGGGATTTGCAAAAAACCTTCGTGCGGTGTTTCCATCGTTTGTCGATCCAAACCCGGGCTTGGGTTTGTCTACGATCAGCCCCATTTTTTTCTTGAAATCGATTTGAATCCTTTTCTTTGTTTGCTCAAGTAACTTTTTGTTTTCCCCTGCACGAACTTGCCAACTTTTAAATGGCAGCCTGTATGCTATGTGCAGAAAGCACTCGAAACATCTGATCTAACAATGCAGCGAGGATAAACCAAACCTGTAGTTATTCGGATTGGGGTGTTTTTCAGCAATATTTATCGAGTTCATTTCTTTTGGAGATGCACCACAAATAAAACATCTAGCTGTGGCATTTGTTTCACTAATTACGTTGCACACACTTCCATCCACCATAGTAAATAAGAAATCATAACTGATATCAAGAACGACATCATTTATTGTAGTTATGAAGTTGGCCAAGTTATTAATTTTTTGTTTTATATTGTTTTCTTCTTCAACGACTAAAGATCTATTTTCTTTTGAAAAAATAAATTTTATTGGTCTACAGTAAAGTACTGATGAGGGGCTGGGGTTAGTCCACAGTTCTGATCCATCAGTAATGTCAATCAATTTTAACGGAACGAAAGCAATAGTGAAGAGATATTCGTCTGTGTTTTGAGAATCCATGAATTTTTGTTTATAAGCACTGTGCCCAGAGCTCCCATCCATACCCCATTTGCAAATCAATTTTGCGAGCTGAGAAATGCTACGTGCGGTCGGATGTACAATTTCTTGTAAATCAACTTCAGCTGAAATTTCCGTTACATTTATATTTTGTGGGAGAAATTGTTTCTTTGCTTTTCTAAGAGCATATATACTTGGGAAGCAATTGCTCTTTATTTCATTCACTACTGACCGTAAAATGGTATATTTCCTTCTGAAAGGTCAAGATCCAAATAAAGTGCCAGAGCTCTAAATGGTGATAAACTGGTTTGAGTCCTTGGTTGAACAATATTCCTTGAGTGCGAGCTTGCAGAAATAGAAGTGGCGAATCTTAGTTCTTCTAAAGATCTAGAAGACACAAGATCAGTAACACGCCTTCTTATCGTTCTAAAGCTGCATTCTTCAAAAGACTTTTGTGGTCTCCCGCGAGCCACTTTATGTTCCTCAACCGCAGCACGATCTTCTTTGATGACAAAATCAGGAAGATCTACTTTTAAGGATAACCAGTCTTCGTTTACTTTTAGAAATCGTGCCCTTGTCCTGTTACATTTCTGCCACCTTGAATTTAATTTTGCACAGTAAATATCCGAAAATTTTTTGAAATTTATGAGTGAACTTTCAGATGAATCGGAGTCAAAATTATTACTAAAATTATTTTTAATGAAGTTGAACACATCTTTTTTTCTTTCTGCTGACGAAAACCATTTTTCAAAAATTTCACCATTAGTGATGGATCGTGATCTCCCTAGAGAGAATCAAAGTAAATAAGTATTGGGCAGATTGGGGCAGACAATTTTTGTAGGATATTTTTACATGAATAATTGCTTAAAGTTTCCACCCAAAATCAAAGAGGAGTTATGAGGAGTATTTTTTTTTAAACCATAATTAAAATTATCAGAACAATTTTTTCTTAATAGTGACAAGTTTCCTCCAAAATTGGAACTTGAAAGATCAACAGCAATAAACAATTGAAACACTTACCTTCAGTATTTCTGTTCATTTGTATTTTGTATGAATCAACCAAAATAAATCAGCCTAGAAGTGCACTACTTGAAGAACTAATGGGCAATGAAAAAGATAAAAAAAAAACTAAGAATTAAATACGCAAAAGAAATGAGCTCGAAAATGACCAATAAATGGTGTTACCAGTTAAGACAAATGAGATTCTGATATCTCAGGCATCTAGGGACTATGTATAATTTTTTACATTTTGAGCATGCATCAAAGCACTGTGCGTCGTCCTCTTCCTGACTTACATGGTTAGGTAACAAAAAAAAAAAAACTACCAAACAATTCGATTCGCAAAAAAAAAAGATTGTTTTATTTTATTTTTTTGTTATTTTTTTTCCTTTTTTACACAAATTCTAATAGCATTTTTAATTAGTCAACATTAGATAACGAGAAAACTTAAAATGTAGTTATTATGGCAATTCTTTTTCTTTGTTGTTTATAAAATGTTAATAATAATAATATATAATCTTGGATTAAAGGTGAGTTCAATGCCTTTTTGTTATACTTTTTTTGTGTTTGTATGCCATTTTTGGCTTTTCCTTCGTTTCTTTTCCCTTATTCTTTTTTTTTTTAATTACATTGCATGGATATCATTGAAACAAAAATTGCAATATCATTTTTTGCTAACTAAAAATTCAAGAAATACATTTTTTTTTTGTAATATTAAGATAAAATGTTTTGTATTTCAAAAAAAAAATCATTCTTGTGTTTGCCTTACAATAATACATGAAAAAAAAAACTCTTACCTTATTAATAAAAGTACATAATAGGAAACTTAAATCTGTTTTAAATACTTTTAGAAAGATAATTCACATATAATAATATTATATAGTCGACACGAAAATCACTTAACCAGATATAAAAAATATGACGTCATAATATAAAATATGAAATGTAATATAATTGGTTCAATGCAAACAAATTAATAAAAATAATAAAATAGACAAAAAAAAGAATTTTATATGAAACCCTTGATGTTCCGATTATCGATTATCCCGTCATTGAGCATTTTATCTACCTGTTTGTTAATTTCAATTTTGTGTGCTTCTGGTATCCTATAGTTTTTTGTATACACCGGTACGTTATCACATAGTTCAATGTGTTGATCATAAAAATTATTGACGGATAGAGGCTCATCTGGTAGTCCAAATATATCCTGGTAGTTTCGACATAGACTTTCTAATTTGGTTTTTACGTCATTCGGGATGTCAGTGAAGTTTAATTTAGATATAACTTGATTTGCGCGATTTGACTTTGATACATTAGTATTTATGATATTGAAATCTGATAGCGGTTGCACTTGAATTCTAGTTTGTGGAAGTATTACGACTTTGTTTGTTGTATTTAGAATTTTTACTAGTGGGTTTTGTTGATTGGTTATCGTTCGCGCGATAAATATGCCTGGTTGGACTTCTTGTCCTTGAACTACGACGTCGCAATTGCTATCTTGGCGTATGGTGCTAATTCTTCTTATCACTTCACATCTAGGCGGAAGTACTAGGGAATCTGCGCTCGGGCCAGTTAGGATTGGAACCTCTACGGACTCCCTGTGTGTTCTCATAGTGAGAGTCCATGTGTCGTAATCGATATTTGCCTTGAACTTGGTCAAGAAGTCGAGTCCCAATATCGCATCTGCTCCTATGGAAAAGTCATCATCGACTATTTGGAATAAATGTTTAACCGTAAATTGATCGTTAATACGTAGTTTTGTATAAGTAGCTCCCAACGATTGCCTTTCGGTGTCAGTTATACCGCGTATGATGCATGTGTTATTTGGATATATTAGTTGATCCTTGCTAATTTTGCCTCTTTTAAATATGGATATTTCCGCTCCAGTATCTACTAAGCATGTGCATATATCACTGCACATATCCACGTACATCTTGATGAAGTTTGTTAGCGAAATGTTGAAGGTGAATATTCTTGTGTATCTCTGGGTTCCTCCCCCAACCTTGTTGTTTCGTCTGTTGGTTGGGGGGGCTGGTATTCCCCCGTTTCACAATAATTTATCCTCATGTTATTTCTTGGGCTTTGTTTATTATAATATGTTATTCCTCGCTTTTGTCTATAATTATATCGGTTACGATCTCTATTGTACCCGTTGTAATTATTGTTTCGTTTGTATCCTGGTATTGGCCGGTTATTATTATTATACACGTTATGACCATTACTTCCTGTTACTTGTGTATATTTCTTATTGTTGAACTTGTGTTTTCGTTTTGCATCGTAATATAGGACGTTTTTTGGTTGGGGTTTGTCAGCCGCTATTGCTTTTGCTGTAATCTCGGAGAGCGTTGTTAAATTGCTTGCCCTAAGTATTAAGGAGGTTTCTGCGCTCGTAACATTAGCCGCGAATGTTTCTATAGAAAATTTCTCGGCTAGTTTTTCCGCACTTTCACCCGTCGCGACTTTCTCTGAGATGAATGCTTTGGCCAGTTGTCCCGATAGTTCTTCTACCTGGTTGGCGAAGTCTATAAGCTTTCTGTTACCTTGTGTGCAAGTTCTTAGTTGTGCCAGGATCGCATCGGACGATATTTTTACCGAAAATTTCTGTCTTAGTTTATTCCTTATGAGGGTAACTGAATTTATATCCTCGGTTATGACGTATTTTGCTTTTCCTCTAATCCGTGTTTTTATAAATTTGATCATCAGCGTCTTATGTTCCGGTGCCGTTAGTTCATCTAAGAGTTCCATTGATTCGATGAAAGGCTCAGTCTCGTCTTGCTTTCCATCGTAAGGTTGCAGAACTGATATTGCTGTTTTTATGTCGAAAGCCATTTTTGTCTCTCTTTGTTGTTTTATGTGTATAAATGTGTTTTTGGCTATTTCCTTTATTTGTAAGTATGATGTCTTTAGATTTAGGGCTGTTTCAGCATCCGTTGTTATTCTGCAAAAGTCCTTGGCTTTCTCCAAGAGTTTGTTAACTATATCTTCTTTTTCTTGTAAAGTTTTTTGTGTATACGGTCTATTTTTGCTTTTATCAAAATTTGTTAGTATTGTTTGTAGTTCTTCTTTTATTTCGTCCATTAGTTAACATTGATTTGTGCAGGCGTGCTAAGATATCGCTTTCTTAGGCCTCTTCGATGGTCTTTGTACAAGGCATAGACAAGTTCGGCAATCTTGAGTGCAATCAATATTGATAATAATATTACGACCTTTTCGTTTTCAACTGAAACAGTGTCTTCTACTATAACGTTGTTAACTACCTGTCCATTGTTATCGCTGGCTTTAGAATTTGTTTTTCCCATGTTTTACATAAATAATAACAACTTATTATTTTTTTTTCAATCAAAGATTTATTATTATTTTTTTTTTTTTCAATCAAAGATTTATTATTATTATTTTTTTTTATTTATTTATTTATTTTTCCTTTTAACCCGTTTTAACTTATTTAATTCTGACTTAGCATAATTTAATAATTTTTCATACTTATTTCTTTCACTAACGCTACCCGCTATATTTATAAGCTTTTTATATTTTTCTACATCTAATTTAAGTCTAAATTTTCTGCCTCCACGGTGGTGTTCTTATTTTCCACGTTCTTTTTGGCTTTTCGTCGTACTTGTCGCTCTTTGTACTCGGCGATGGTGATTCGACGTGGACCCGGGATGTAAGGAGGTACCACTGTTGTTGTTTTCGTCACCGGCTCTGGGATGTATGGTATAATTGGTTTGTTAGGTATATAGAGTACGAGTCCCTCGGTGTTTTGTTCCGGAACTCTGCTTATACGTAACTTGATTGGGCCGGGGCCGTCCGCCGTAGTTTTTGTTACCGCGTAATTTACTGCTGCGGGTGGACTACTTTGCTGGCCGCTTGCTGTAGTTTCTTCTGATTTATTTTTTGTATTCACGCCGGGGTTCCTGGTTCTTCCTTCGTGTTTCCTTAGTTGTTGGATTTGGGCGAAGATTGTCCCAAATGCTTTGTCCAGCTCCCCAAATGTTTTGTCCGTCATCGGATGTTCGTCCTTCAATTAGTTCTTCTTGCTTGCTTGTAGTTCCTTAGTTCACGGTCGCCATGTAGAACCCTTGATGTTCCTTCAATTCAATTATTGTTGGAGCAGCCAGATATCGGCTTTAACTCCACTTGAGGATGCTCGAAAGCAATATCTCAAGACTATTTGAAATAAAAAATTAACGGCTTGACTTCTGTATCTCAACTGTTTCTTTATTTAATTGCTTGGCTTATTTATACGGCCCTCGGGCTACCAATACAATAATAGTAAAGTAATCATTGATTATTAACATTAAATTCTATTGTACTTAATAAATACCTAATCAGCAAATATTTATGAATTCCTAAATTATTCCCTGATCAGCGAAATTATCTGTCGCAAGTCGTTGGCACATGCGCCCGAGCAAGGTCGCAACCTAACACCCCTTGTGCATACACAAGAATGCCACCTTGCAACCTTGCACCGGCGCGGCGCCTTGGCCTCGACCTTGTATGGACAGACAATGCGCTGCGTCGGGTAAACTTAAAATAAGTAATTTAAAGTTTATTACAATAACTCTCCGTTTGAAAACTCCTGTGAGCACCTTCTCGAATGTATAGCTTATATCTCGCGAGCCGTTGGTCGTAGGTGATTTTGGTTGAAATTTACACCCCCTTTGAAAGCCCCATAGTCAGAACCCATAGCAATCGAAAAAATTAATGGTCTTGGATGTGAAGTATCACGTCCGTATTTTAACGTGACAACGTCTATTAATTTGAACGTGACAACGTCTGTTATTACGTTTTGTATTATTTTCTCAATTAATAAATTATATATTTCGAAGCAATTTTTTTTTGTGTGCGGGACATTTTCACACGCGCGTCCTATCTTAAACCGATTTAATAGACGTTGTCACGTCAATAAGGTGAATGAATGTATTTTTCCCGTGTAGAGGATAAATTAACGAAAATTTTGAGCCATTAACCACCCCCTTACATGTATGGCGGCGGAGATATGATTTTTGAAGTAAAACTTCTTTAGGGACGTTTGCTTAAAAAAATTTACATGAGAGTGAATCAATTTCATTCATGTAACGCTCTCACACATGAAAAATCGTCAGAACTTTCGTATAACGATGGGAAAAGGGGCTGTGTGTGCAACAGTTAAAATACCTCTGCCTTACTGCATAGATTTTCTGGCATGTTAGCTACGTTGTCGCCCGGACTTTGCTTTATCTCATTATAGGAATACAAATTCACCATTCTGTAGAGGTGAATTATTTCAGATTTTTCTTGTGGTTTGGTCACTGGCCGGGCTTATGCCGCGGACACTTTGGAGTTGACTGATATGTTGGAAGCGGCATATACGACAAGAATTTTCGGCGGTGGTTTGGGTGCTTAGAATACCAAAAGGGAGTGGTGAATTAAATGTGTGAGGTGCTGTTGTTTAAAATTGGCACCCACCTTCCCTTTGGTGAGATGTGCTGGACCTTTCCCCTTTTTAAATTACAATTTTTTTAACTTGCACAAATCGACGAATCGTTTATGTCAAAACATTACACTGTTGTGAAAACCGTTCCTGATATGTTTTTTGGGTCGCTGATTACGAAAATCAGGGTCCCACAGTCTCAAAATATGGATGTCACCTTTAAATATGCTTAAAAATTCCCCTTTTTAAGTGTTTTCGCGATAATTTTAATTACAATCAAATCAATCCAATAAAATACATTTTTTGCAGCATTTATATTCAAAAGTGGTTGATTTATAACAAAGCAAATTTTATGATAAGGGATAATAGTAAAGGGCTGAAACTATCCCTACATCGTCTGAAAATATAAAGGTTTGAAAAAAATGTTTTTTCAACTTTATGCTTCGAATTCGGTTTAATCAGCCAAAATAAATTATTTTCCACTACGCATAGAAAGAAGAATTTGAAAAAAGGTTGATTGCATACCTTTTTGCTCCCTTTAAAAATAATTGGCTCCCTAAAAGATTGTATGGGACGAAGTAATCAGGTAATTGGCTAGGTGGCCATAAAGGGTGCCAATACCATACTCAAGTAGACTGGCTCCCGTTCGTGAAGGTAAGCTGCTGACAGAATTTCGCTCAAACGCGGTGCGGACATTGACAGATAGAATAAAGTGTGTGTATTGCAATGCGAACTAACGAGATGTGGCTTGAGCACTACGCACACGCCGCGTAAGTTGCTTAACTTTCTACTTCTTGCGCGTTGCTGCGCGGTCCAGTGTAAAAAAGTTGTTTGTGTGTTGTGTTTTGAGTCGTGTTTTGGTGTTGGTGGGCATTTTGTTTATGTTTTGAATCGTGTGCTGGTGATGGGGATACGCAATTTGTAGAATTTCATAATTATTTCGAAATTGTGGTGATGAAATTAGTACCTAGAACAAATACAAGTCCTGTAGGATAGAAAATTAATACGCAAATCATACAGCTTTTTCAATTTATTTCGTATCACGTCCACTTGCAACTTTGATTTTTACGTTGTGTCAAAGTCTGAACGCGACACCAGCACGGCGACTTTGTGTCAGTGAAAAATCCGCGCACACCGCGAAGCCAATGTCCGCACCGCCTTTGAGCGAAATTCTGTCACCAGCTGTAAAGCGACTCGCGTAGGTAAAACTTCATTGTATGTGGTTGGCGGACTACTTGGTAAAACAATACCTGGGTTTGGAATAGTCTATGCTGATGCGGATGCAATTATTAATAATCATGAATGTAGCGGGAGCGGAGCATGCATACAGCTGGTGACATATCCAAGCGTACATGCGTTCAATTCGTTGATAAATATTATAGAAGTGTGTATTCAAATGCGGCCTGACGGAATGTTCCATGAATGGAATGCATGCCACGCAAAGGTCGGACTACTTTTAACTTTTTCTGTAAAGCCGCATTCGAAATAGCACACACAAGTATGAACAACAAACACATGCACCTTGCATGCACTCGTTACTTCGATTTTCGGGCTATGTGCGAAAGCCGGGACGGAAAAAACCATGCAATTTTATGAACTTCTGAATGCAATGCATGTACGCTTGCATATGTCACCAGCTTACTTCCATGAGGCGAATGTTGTAGTATCCATGCGGTAGTATCCATGCCTGTGGCGGAAGCGTGCATACCCGTGTAGGATGCGCACTTATATGCTATACGTACTAGGTGCACCGCGTGTATGCTTTTAAGAAAATTAGCCAATAAAAATTATTTTTACTCGGTTACTTTTAGGTTTTAATGTAAATAGGAATTCATAAATATTAATATTTTCAAATAGAATTTGTATCAAGTCCGTCAGTAGATTCGTCACTATTCTTCCTGAATCTGTCGTTGGCCTGAATTTTCTCAAGCGTACTATAGATCCGACAGACTTTCCACTATATCTATTGCATATTACTAGCCGTTGGGCACAAACGTTTTACTTCTAAAGTGTGGTCTTAAGCACACTCATTTTTTTTTTGTGTGCGGGACATTGTGCGGGACATTTTCACACGCGCGTCCTATCTTAAACCGATTTAATAGACGTTGTCACGTCAAAAAATAAAAGAAATTATTGCGAATATTCGAGTATTTTAACTGGTTTTAAACCTATCATTTATAGATTTTTTTTTGTGGACGCTTCGTGGAAAAATTCTTAAGTTTTTCACCTTATATGGTTATTGCTTCTCCTTGGGGGGCGGGATGATCGCTTAGCAACCGAGATTCTCATACCGGCGTCTCTGGTTATGCAGCCTGTTGAGCGTAGCTCCCTATCCCGACACGCTGCATACATGATGGATTGGTATGTGCCCCGGCGTCGTCGGCTTATTTTCGCGCCCAAAGTGACCAAACCCGCCCTGAAAAGAGAAAAGAACAATATAGTGCTGATCAAAACAAGAGAAAGGGTATAGGTAATTTTAGCCCATACTGAGCTCAAGAGGATCCCTCTAGGAACCATCGAGCAAGAATCGTTTGTGTGTAGCGCCTTGCTAACGAATGGTACTGTAGGGTAACCCGCTACATCAACACATGTTTCAATGAGTATACAAGTTATTTGAAATCCGTTAAGAGTGGTGGGAGGGAAGTTAAAATATAGGAGCAGCTTAGGTCCAAATTTGGATTCAACACCCAAAAATTTTTGTCACTGAGGAAATATAACCCCACGATAGGAGTTTAAAAAAAAAGGTTATTCGCGCCATGTTGCGACGGTTTCTTTGAGTTCGCTCGTGAAGATCCTAGTGAGGATCGCCATTTTGTAATTGTCGGGATGATGTGTGTTGAGCTTACGCTCGAAAGAAAGAAGGAGGAAGTACGATGCCAAGAAGGGCCTGACAAAAACCATATTACAAAAAAAAAATTTGAGGGGAAGTGGTCACTAAGAACAAGACGGTGGCTGGACGAATGGTCCGGGAGGAGGGGTATTCCCGAGAAAACTCACTACACTTGGTGTGGGCACGACTAGTGCTGCTCTTACTAGCTCGCCGGATGGGGCGGGGGGTTCGTCGTGTAGGGAGACCGAAAGAGGTGACAGTTTATACAAAACTAAACATTTCGTGCCACTGAGAGAAACGAAATTACCTACGGAAAAAAAACCACGCGAAAGGGCGATAGGGGAACCCGTCCTGGGCCATCGAGAGGGAAGGTGGTTACTAGTTAGTCGCAGCCATGCGAGCCGATGCGGTCGGGGCGGAAATGCTGTTGTCATTCGAGGCGGTTGTGCCTGCCACCATTCTCGGCTGACCCATATCTGGTAAGTGCTGTAATTTGAGGGCTGCTTGTCCTCTCCGCTGGTAACCATGTCCCGAGTCCACCTATAATTTTTTCTTGTGTATTATCTTTCGCGCAATTTCAAACGTTTATTAGAAAAAATTATTTAATCTTTTACGTTAATATCTATTATGTCGGACGAAACAGAAAATCAGAATGCGACTGAAACCCCCGGCGGTGACACTAGTCCTTCCCTTCACGGTTTTAACGATAGCCAGTTAAACGTCGAAAACCATGTTTCAGAGCGGCAACGGATTGAGCAACAGATTGCTCGGCTAAAGGACCAACTGGCCTCAATGCCGACCGGCCCTGGCACAGCTCCTGCTCTCGTTCCCGATAGGGCGGATCAGGCCAGCTCCTCAGTTGAGCAGGTGCCACTTATTAGTCAGATTAAAACCCCAGATCTTCGATTCATTGCTAGACCCGTCAAGTCACAGCAGGCTTCACGCCACCCCTCAGTTGTGCTGTCTTGGAATATCACGTTCTCAGGACAATCCAGTGGACTTACCGCCGAACAATTTATGTTCAGGCTGGAAAGCAAGGCTAAAGATGCATCCGTATCTGACCAAGAGCTTTGCTCCAATGTGTCATCCTTGCTCAAGGATCGGGCAGCCACTTGGTCGGATCGGGCAGCCACTTGAACCAATTTCGTCGGGAATTCCCGAATCCCGATTGGTCGGACTTCCGTAGGAATTTCCAAGCCCACTTCAAGTCCCATGATTCAGACCTTTACACCATTAAATCAATGGTGGTGTTAAAGCAGCTTCAGGACTCCTTCGACGAGTATTTAGACAAAATGGAGAATCCGATTTCGGAATCTCAACTGACGGGAATAATGATTGAGAATCTCAATTACGCCACTGGTAGTTCATTGGTGGGTCGACAGTTCAGAACTATACGAGAGTAATGCCTTAGAGTTGAACGCTGGCATCTAAATAAGCGAATGGAACGGAGGACTAACTTAAGAGTCCATGAGCTCGAATCTGATTTCGCGGTAGATTCCGCTTCCGAGCCATTAGATCGATACTCCCATGAGATAGAAGCTCTCCAAGGTCATAGCTCAGACTTCACACTAAGACAACTTAAGTGTTGGAATTGCCTGCAGCCACGTCACCCTTTCTATGACTGTCCTTCTGAAACCCGGAATGTATTTTGTTACAGGTGCGGAAACCCTGGGGTAGTGTCACCCAAGTATCATTGCTAGGGAAACAGACAAATGGGCGCGAGGCCGCGTGGGAACCCGCGTCCACAGCAGACACCTCAGCCACCCCCACAGTAATTGAATCGGCCGGTAACCTTCCCCCAGATGAGTCGTTCTCAATCCCAGTCAAGTCAAATTTTCATCCCTGTTGTGATGATCCCCCTATATTTCCCTCGGGGAAATCCAGAACTTATTTCATTGCCAAATGGAACAAAGATCAAGCGGTCCGCGTGGCGATCTTCTCAAGTCCCCCTAAGGAGTCCTCCCTTAAAAGAATCAATAATATTCGACAATTAGCCAAGGAGAAACGTCGGCATTCATGCCAGATCGTTTCCGCTATCTTCAGTGACCACTCCGATGAAAGACCTTTCGCAGGCGTAACCCTCAGCGATGTAGCCATGACCGGGTTACTGGATAGCGGTGCCTCTATTACATGTCTTGGAAGGGGTGTCGAGTCATTTCTCCTGAATGTAGACTACATTCTTTAAACGCTTCTTTACAAACTGCCGATGGTACATCCCAGCGAGTTTTAGGGTACATTAAAGCTCCCGTTTCCTTTGCAGGACGGACTCACTTGATGACCATATTCGCAGTACCCAGTTTAAGCCAGAAGCTGTATTTAGGGTATGACTTTTGGAAGCTATTCGGCATCGTTCCCCAGATAGTTGACGAGCTGAACGCTCCGGCCTTATTGTCCATGACTCATGATTTGTCTAATGCTCAACTAACTCAGTTAGAACGAGTCAAGGCCACCTTTCCCTTCTTTGATGTCTTCGGTTTGGGGAAAACCCAGTTGGAGGAACATATAATTGGTGTTGGTGATTCAGTCCCCATCAAACAAAGACATTATCCCGTGTCGCCTGCAGTTCAAAAACTAATGTACGACGAATGCTCAGTCTAGGTGTCATTGAGCCATCCAACAGTCCGTGGAATTCCCCCGTTGTTTTAGTCCGTAAACCCGGCAAGGTGAGACTATGTTTAGACTCCCGTAAAGTGAATGCCGTCACCGTCAAAGACGCCTATCCCCTCCCCCATATCGACGGACTCTTCAGGACACCAAATTTATCTCCAGCTTGGACTTGAAGGACGCCTTTTGGCAGATTCCACTTGAAGTTAAGTCTCGCGAGAAGACTACCTTTACAGTACCCGGGAGACCTCTATAACAGTTTACTGTCATGCCTTTCGGCTTATGTAATGTGCCTCAGCGTATGTGTCGACTAATGGATAAAGTTATTCCTGGACACTTACGGGAACATGTTTTTGTGTAGCTTGATGATCTATTGATTGTCTCTCCTGATTTTGACTCTCACCTCAAGACTCTTGAGGAGGTTACTGGCTGCTTGCGTCGTTCTGGGCTAACCATCAATCTGTCCAAAAGTAAATTATGTGTGCAAGAGGTTAAGTACCTAGGTTTCCTGATTGGTGACGGAACGTTGAGAACCGATCCTGGTAAAGATGCTGCCATCTCCGAATTTCCTACCCCACACACCAGTCACATCGACAGATAAGGGGATTCTTAGGCATGACCGGTTGGTATCAACGCTTCATTTCTAATTACGCTAGCATAGCCGCCCCCATCACTGATTGTTTGAAAGGCAAGAAGTTTGTTTGGACAGACGACGCGCAGCAATCCTTCCTCAAGTTGAAGTCATGTATGACTCAAGCCCCAGTACTGGCCACCCCTGACTTCTCTATATTCAATGCGATGCGAGTAGGACCGGTGTCGGTAGTATATTGTTCCAAAAGGACATGGTTGGAAATGAACATCCAATCGCGTATATGTCCAAAAAGTTGAGCAGTGTTCAACGGAATTACACGATTACCGAACTCGAGTGTTACGCGGCCGTATTGAGTGTGAAAAAGTTTAGAGCCTATGTCGAGGGCCAACCGTTCACAGTAATTACCGACCACGCTAGTCTTAAATGGCTCATGAATCAGTCAGACCTGAACGGGCGATTAGCTAGATGGAGTCTGAAATTGCAAGGGTTTGAGTTTGCTATAGAACATCGAAAAGAGAGTCAAAACGTGGTCCCGGTTGCCTTGTCTCGGGTTAACTGCGTAGACGAAATATCCTTCTGTCACGACGTGGACTTAATGTCCCCTGCGTTTAAGTCGCCAGAATACTCGTCATTAGCTGAGAGCATAAGCGGAAAGGCGGGACAGTTACCTGATCTTATGGTGTCCGACGGGCTCGTATTCCATCGTAGCACGCCACGCCCCGGATACCCTATCTCGGATGAACTTACCTGGAAGCTATGGAATCCTTCAGACCTGACCCTGCCATTGATTGAGGCAGCACATTCTCCCCCTCAGGCCTCTCTATCTCGTCTACGAACCAAATATTTTTGGCTGGCATGGTAAACCAAGTTCGAACGTTCGTTTCTCAGTGCGAGACGTGTAAGTGCACGAAATCACCTAATGCGATCTTGCGCCGCCCATGGGCGCGCAACTGGAAGTGGCTAAGCCTTTCCAATTTCTATATGTGGACTTTTTAGGTCACTACCCCCGCTCCAAGAGAGGTAATACCGCAGTTTTAGTGGTTTTAGACTCATTCAGTAAATTTGTATTTCTTTTTCCGGTGTCCTCCGAGACTGCCACTTCAGCAGTAGAGAACCTTTAACGCCGTGTATTTCACACATTTGGAGTACCGGAAATCATCTTTTCGGACAACGGTCGCCAATTCGTCTCCAAGGAGTTCACTAAATTCTTGGACGACTACGGAGTCAAACATCTGCGCACAGTAGTTCACTCCCCTCATCCCAATGCATCAGAGCGAGTAAATCGATCCATTCTAGCAGCCATTCGAGCCTATCTAAAAGACGACCATCGCGAGTGGGACAGTCATCTGTCTTCAATCGAATGCGCGATGCGAAGTTCAATGCATGAATCTATAGGGATGACGCCTTTCCAAGCTCTCTTTGGAAGCCAGATGATCCTGCACGGATCTGCCTATGCGGTTTTAAAGAAGCTAAACGCTCGGAGACATCGCCTCACTCCCCGCATCAGATCGCCTTCGCCTCATTCGTGAGCGCATCAATCTCAACTTGTCGACCGCACATCACCATCATGAGAAAAATTACAACTTACGTTGTAAAACAGTCCCCTTTTACCCAGGTCCAGAAGTTTATCGTCGTACCTTTCCTATAAGTAACGTAGCGAACTGTTTTAGTGCCAAGTTGGCTAATAAATTCTCCAAGGCTCGCATACGAAAACGGGTATGTGCAAGTCTGTACGAGGTAGAGGATATGTCAGGAAAGTTACTGAAAACGTACCACGCGAAAGATCTCCGACAGTGAGATGAACGGAAGCATTACCCGAGTCGCCCTAATAAGGCATCTCGCCGGCTTCACCCGTCAACTGACAGGGGTGCCTTTAAGCCGCTTAGGTTACTTCCCTGGCGGTGGCACTCCTCTTTGTTTTCCTTGATCGTTTGGGGTCAAGGCTTTAATTTGTAGTCCAGCCGGAGTTGCCAGACCAACTCTTTCGAGACACGGTCCTCTCGGTCATCAAATTCGCACCAGCCTGTCGTCCGCGTGGATGCTGGCCTTTACTATCTACTGCTTCCTTCGGGTCGAGTAGTCCGGACAGTGCTAGGTCATGGATAATATGCGACCTGTGACCTCCGAGAGTGGTGACGTCCTGCTGCATAATCCGCTCCTATACCAGTTTCATTCTCCCCTAGGCCGGTGTAGATCTTCATGCACGGGAGAGGGTTATGAGTCATCTGGTTCGGGCCCGCGATGATGACGCTGAGCCTGTAGCTCCCTCCCGCAGTATGATTTAGGGTTGATTGATCGCACGGTCAAGTGTTACCTAGTCCATTGGTGACGAATCCCTAAATCATTCGTCCCAAGGAATCCAACGTGTACCACGGGTACCCTATGGACCATTCGCGTTGTTTATTTTTCCGTAGGTAATTTCGTTTCGCTCAGTGGCACGAAATGTTTAGTCTTTTATAAACTGTAACCTCTTTCGGTCTCCCTACACGACAAACCCCCCCATCCGGCGAGCTAGTAAGAGCAGCGCTAGTCGTGCCCACACCAAGTGTAGTGGAGACACTTGAGTTTTCTCGGCGATACCCCTCCTCCCGGACTGTTATGTAAAAAAAAAAAAAAACAAACGACCACAAACTCGCACAAGTACCGAACAAAAACCCAACGCCTTATCAGCAGAGGTATCGGGTTACGTTGGAAGAAGTGCAAGTAAATCTCTTAAGTCGTTGATATTTCCACAGATGTTTCCCACATGCCTTAAAATCGGGAAAAAACCAAAACAAAGCAAAAAATCCGTCGCGATCCGCATTAGAATCGTTGTTTTCCACACCCTCCAAGGGGCTAGTTTTTCTGTACCCAGAGCATAGCCATCCACGGGAGGAACGTAACTTTACCCACCCGATCTAGCGCAATTTGCAAATGCGCCGCGTGAGAAACGCAGGTGGGAACAAGTTCAAAGGCGCGTTTTTCCCAGCCTGTGGTCAATTGTACTTGCCACCACCGGCAGGTGAAGATTTTAATTAATAGAGTGTGGATTTAACCATTGATCGCGCCAGGCGCTTTCAGTTAATTATAGTATTAAAGCAAAGTGTCGTACTAGCTCAATTCGGCGGGCGTTGTCATTATTTTTCAATTTTAAAAGAAGAGTTTTAAGTTAACTAGTAACAGGCGTTGCTCGTAATTTTTAAAGTGTAACATTTTTATGTAGTTTATTTTCCTTGAAGAGATTTTAATAATTTGTGTGGTGTTTTAAATTCGTCCAGCCACCCTCTTGTTCTTAGTGACCACTTCCCCTCAAATTTTTTTGTAATATGGTTTTTGTCAGGCCCTTGGTGGCATCGTACTTCCTCCTTCTTTCTTTCGAGCGTAAGTTCAACACACATCCCGACAGTTACAAAATTGGCGCCCAACGTGTTTACTTCTTACTTACATATTTATTGTAGCAGTCAACAAAAAAATGATAAGAAATTTTCGCAAGAAATTCGGTTTACGCATATGTATATAATTCATAAAAAAAATTGGATTCACATAACGTACAAAAAAAAGTTCTAATGCTACATTGACAAATAATTTAATTTAAATTTGGGTTGTGCTTCTTTTTTCTTTTCTTTTGCATTCAACCCTCTCAAAAATCTTAATTTTTACTTAAATGTTAAATTATTTTTTTTTTCTTTTTTTTTCAGTATACCTTTATCTTACATGCAACTAAATATGTATATGGGCGATTCTCCAGAACCTTTAACTTGAGCTAATTGGAAAAATGAAATTTCAATTTGATAGCACAACCGTGCCATGATATTTTTTGTGTTTCTTACTTCATAAATAAATGTTTTCTGATGTAGAACATTAAAAAATTCAATGCGCATATTTTTTTTATGAAAACATGACATGACATGGTTACAATTTTGACATTTCAAATTCGGATGGTTACAATTTTGACATTCGCTTAAATTACTTTTTTTTAAGATTCATGAAACAATTTAAGCGAAGGAAACGTTACATATGATTTAACTAGTTACAATAGGTCATAAGAAATTTTACGGGGATGAATTTAATGTAATATGAGCAAATTAATTGCAGTTACAACTTTGACATTTAAGTGTAACCTACGTTCACGTTAGCCAGTTTTGCCCAAAAATCAACCAATTTCAACTTATTTGTGTCACAAAATGTATGCACATGTTCGTTAGTGTCTGAACAATAAGTGCGTTTAAAAAATTTTATGATAAAATGAGACAATTTGGAGTACTTCGACTTACCATGCGGGTTACAACTTTGACGTCATAACCTAGGGACAAACTTCAGAGTTGTTTTTTGGAAAATATAGCGATTTGACACTGCACCGAACACAACTGCATTTTTCCTTAAGAGTTAAACTACAACTTTTCACTATTTGTTTCAACGCTTCCTATCACAAATATAAATAGTTTTTCATTCAGATTAGCGCTAAAGACAGGCCGAAAAGTGACAGGTAACGGAACATTTTTTCAAATTTCATTGCAAAATATCGTTTTAAATGACTTCGTACTTATATCTCATTGCTCATTAATAATTTCCTAACATTATCTATAACTTCTTGTATTTTTAATCTTCCTACATAAATTGTAATTCATAAAAATTTTGAAGCGACAAGCAGGTTAAAAGTTCCGGAGAATCGCCCATATACATATTTTTTGTTTCTTTAAAAAAAAAAAAGGAAATTATTAGAAAATAGAAATGAAATCTTGATATATTCATCAAGACAAAAAAACTTAAGATTATGAGAAAATCCAAATAAAATTTACAAATTATATCTTTCTATTCAATGTATGTATATGCATAAGTTGTTTCGTAATTGAATCTGCTCTCGTGAGAATAAAGCCTTCTCCACTGGGTTGAGGCAATATTATCAAAACCACTTACTTTACTTCGCCTTTATTCTTTTTTTAACAAAAAAAAAAAAAAAATAACAAAATTATTAAAATACCAAAACAAAAAAAATTTACTTCAATCGAACAAAAATTAAAAACTATTTTGATGATAACTTTACTAAAATCTGTACGTAGATAAAATATTTATATTTTTTTTCTTTTCATTACCTACTATTTGTTTGTCTTATTGTTTTTTTTTGTCTTATTGTTTTTTTTTTTTTTTTTCATTTTTTTGCTTTGGCGCCGGTTTTCTTTATTTCCTTTTAAAGTACGTTTAAATATCTTATCATAAATTTCACATTGGAATCACTAATAGTAAATAATGTAATTGGTACATAGTGCTAAGGTGATTGTAATTAATTAAGTATACATATGTAGGTATAGAGAGTAATTGGTAAGTATAGGGTTTATTATTTTTCCTTTCGTTTTGTTATTAACATATTGGCGTTTATTTCGCTATCAGTCCTTTACGTTTCTTCTTACTATAATCAACCTTTTCACAGATTATTTTTCAATATTACAATTTGTGGACATATTTTTTCTCTTTCCTGTTTCTTTTAATATAAAACAAAAATATTAATGATTATTAATATTACCTTTTTCTCCTTTTATTATAAACAAAATCGATTTTTTCTCCGTCTTATAAAATAAATTAAAAGCTTCACTCCCACTTTATTACTATCCACAATTTTAGAGACATTTTATTTTTTTTTTTTGTATTTTATGTTATTTGCTTGTTGTATTCCTTACAAAAGTTTCTTTCTATTTTATAATTCATCATATTTTAGTAAAATAATAACTATTAATTTAGAGTTAAATTTTATTGTTGATAATAAAAATTGTTTCTCGTCGTATTTTTTCTTTTTAATTTTTCAAACAAATTATAATTAAAACTTCTTCTTTTTATATTTTTCTTCGACGTTTTTAAACACTCTGATTCACAGTTATGTTATATAAAATTTATATTTGCTTTATTTATTTAATTTTTTTTATATACACGGTAAATTTTTGATCCGAATTCCCCGTTTTAAAGGGCTTAAAACAGGTTTTAAAACTTTTTGAAAATTCTTTTTTTTCCCGGCGTCTGGCTCAAACCGTTCTGCCTCCACCGACTCTCGGAGGTCACAGGTCGCATATTATCCATGACCTCGCACTGTCCGGACTACTCGACCCGAAGGAAGCAGTAGTAAAGGCCAGCATCCAAGCGGACAGGCTGGTGCGAATTTGATGACCGAGAGGACCGTGTCTCGGGGGAGTTGGTCTGGCAACTCCGGCTGGACTACAAACTAAAGCCTTGGGCCTTATTCTGTATTACAATACTCAAATGCTTTTTACTCGAAACTGAAATCCGAAACTAAAGTGCTTTGGTATTCCCTATTACAATATTGTTACATCTAGTACCTAAATGAATTATCTTCTACTCCATTTCGGAAAGAAATGTCACTTTTCTGCTGAAGTTTATCTGACGTGAGAAGTAAGTTTTTATAATTACAAAATAAACATAATTTAATTGACATAAAACTATTTTAGGTTCCCAAAAGCATAAAATGGATTCGATTTACTATTTTTTGAGCAGTAGCGAAGACAGCGACGAAGAAAATGTGGCCATTACCCGCCGGAAATTAAGGGACAAATCTAATATTTTGGATATGCCCGAAATAATGTAAAATTTCTTTATATTTAATTATTGTTAGTTTACATTTTTCGAAGAAATTAGTGTTTTATTGGGCCTCCTATTGTCTATTGGGAGGATAATGGGTTTTTCCCAATAAGATAAAAATTTTTTTTTTATTCTACATTTTTTCGTCTATCAATTTTTTTCCATGTCATGATTTTTCTCTGGAATTAACGTAACATTTTATAACGTCGGGTTATTCTTCTATATAACCTACTTAAGCACTAAACTCCCATAGATTTATTGCCTTTTGCCTAATTTTTATAAAATATATAAATAACAAACAATTAATTTAACAAAAAAGCTATTTCAACTCTATTTTATAAATTTCTCGATTACCATTGAGCTTTCGAGTAAATATCTCACAATATTGTTACAGGGGCCTTATTCTCTATTACAATATTGTGAGAATTTTACTCGAAACTGTCAAAATGGTATTCTCTATTGAAACTGTAACAATATTGTGAGATATTTACTCGAAAGCTCAATGGTAATCGAGAAATTTATAAAATAGAGTTGAAATAGCTTTTTTGTTAAATTAATTGTTTGTTATTTATATATTTTATAAAAATTAGGCAAAAGGCAATAAATCTATGGGAGTTTAGTGCTTAAGTAGGTTATATAGAAGAATAACCCGACGTTATAAAATGTTACGTTAATTCCAGAGAAAAATCATGACATGGAAAAAAATTGATAGACGAAAAAATGTAGAATAAAAAAAAAAAAAAATTTTATCTTATTGGGAAAAACCCATTATCCTCCCAATAGACAATAGGAGGCCCAATAAAACACTAATTTCTTCGAAAAATGTAAACTAACAATAATTAAATATAAAGAAATTTTACATTATTTCGGGCATATCCAAAATATTAGATTTGTCCCTTAATTTCCGGCGGGTAATGGCCACATTTTCTTCGTCGCTGTCTTCGCTACTGCTCAAAAAATAGTAAATCGAATCCATTTTATGCTTTTGGGAACCTAAAATAGTTTTATGTCAATTAAATTATGTTTATTTTGTAATTATAAAAACTTACTTCTCACGTCAGATAAACTTCAGCAGAAAAGTGACATTTCTTTCCGAAATGGAGTAGAAGATAATTCATTTAGGTACTAGATGTAACAATATTGTAATAGGGAATACCAAAGCACTTTAGTTTCGGATTTCAGTTTCGAGTAAAAAGCATTTGAGTATTGTAATACAGGGCCCTTATTCTCTATTACAATACTCAAATGCTTTTCACTCGAAACTGTTATACGAAACTAAAATGCTTCCGTATTCCCTATTACAATATTGCTTCCTCTCGTAGAAATGTCCCATAAAGAAAAGAAAATGAGCGCAAAAGCTTTCAATTGTATCGCCCACACCTAAAATTTTATAAATTGCTCGGTTACCCTTGAGCTTTCGAGTAAAAATCTAACAATATTGTTACAGTTTCGAGTCAGTTTTGTAATACAGAATACCATTTTGGCAGTTTCGAGAAAAATTCTCCCAATATTGTAATAGAGAATAAGGCCCCAGAATAAGGCCCCAGTTTCGAGCAAAAATCTCACAATATTGTTACAGTTTCGAGTCAGTTATGTAATAGAGAATACCATTTTGACAGTTTCGAGTAAAATTCTCACAATATTGTAATAGAGAATAAGGCCCCTTGACTCCAAACGATCAAGGAAAACAAAGAGGAGTGCCACCGCCAGGGAAGCTACCTAAGCGGCTTAAAGGCACCCCTGTCAGTTGACGGGTGAAGCCGGCGAGATGCCTTATTAGGGCGACTCGGGTAATGCTTCCGTTCATCTCACTGTCGGAGATCTTTCGCGTGGTACGTTTTCAGTAACTTTCCTGACATATCCTCTACCTCGTACAGACTTGCACATACCCGTTTTCGTATGCGAGCCTTGGAGAATTTATTAGCCAACTTGGCACTAAAACAGTTCGCTACGTTACTTATAGGAAAGGTACGACGATAAACTTCTGGACCTGGGTAAAAGGGGACTGTTTTACAACGTAAGTTGTAATTTTTCTCATGATGGTGATGTGCGGTCGACAAGTTGAGATTGATGCGCTCACGAATGAGGCGAAGGCGATCTGATGCGGGGAGTGAGGCGATGTCTCCGAGCGTTTAGCTTCTTTAAAACCGCATAGGCAGATCCGTGCAGGATCATCTGGCTTCCAAAGAGAGCTTGGAAAGGCGTCATCCCTATAGATTCATGCATTGAACTTCGCATCGCGCATTCGATTGAAGACAGATGACGGTCCCACTCGCGATGGTCGTCTTTTAGATAGGCTCGAATGGCTGCTAGAATGGATCGATTTACTCGCTCTGATGCATTGGGATGAGGGGAGTGAACTACTGTGCGCAGATGTTTGACTCCGTAGTCGTCCAAGAATTTAGTGAACTCCTTGGAGACGAATTGGCGACCGTTGTCCGAAAAGATGATTTCCGGTACTCCAAATGTGTGAAATACACGGTGTTAAAGGTTCTCTACTGCTGAAGTGGCAGTCTCGAAGGACACCGGAAAAATAAATACAAATTTACAGAATGAGTCTAAAACCACTAAAACTGCGGTATTACCTCTCTTGGAGCGGGGGTAGTGACCTAAAAAGTCCACATATAGAAATTGGAAAGGCTTAGCCACTTCCAGTTGCGCGCCCATGGGCGGCGCAAGATCGCATTAGGTGATTTCGTGCACTTACACGTCTCGCACTGAGAAACGAACGTTCGAACTTGGTTTACCATGCCAGCCAAAAATATTTGGTTCGTAGACGAGATAGAGTTTTCCCAATTCCACCATGAGAGGCCTGAGGGGGAGAATGTGCTGCCTCAATCAATGGCAGGGTCAGGTCTGAAGGATTCCATAGCTTCCAGGTAAGTTCATCCGAGATAGGGTATCCGGGGCGTGGCGTGCTACGATGGAATACGAACCCGTCGGACACCATAAGATCAGGTAACTGTCCCGCCTTTCCGCTTATGCTCTCAGCTAATGACGAGTATTCTGGCGACTTAAACGCAGGGGACATTAAGTCCACGTCGTGACAGAAGGATATTTCGTCTACGCAGTCAACCCGAGACAAGGCAACCGGAACCACGTTTTGACTCTCTTTTCGATGTTTTATAGCAAACTCAAACCCTTGTAATTTCAGACTCCATCTAGCTAATCGCCCGTTCAGGTCTGACTGATTCATGAGCCATTTAAGACTAGCGTGGTCGGTAATTACTGTGAACGGTTGGCCCTCGACATAGGCTCTAAACTTTTTCACACTCAATACGGCCGCGTAACACTCGAGTTCGGTAATCGTGTAATTCCGTTGAACACTGCTCAACTTTTTGGACATATACGCGATTGGATTTTCATTTCCAACCATGTCCTTTTGGAACAATACACTACCGACACCGGTCCTACTCGCATCGCATTGAATATAGAGAAGTCAGGGGTGGCCAGTACTGGTGCCTGAGTCATACATGACTTCAACTTGAGGAAGGATTGCTGCGCGTCGTCTGTCCAAACAAACTTCTTGCCTTTCAAGCAATCAGTGATGGGGGCGGCTATGCTAGCGTAATTAGAAATGAAGCGTTGATACCAACCGGTCATGCCTAAGAATCCCCTTATCTGTCGATGTGACTGGTGTGTGGGGTAGGAAATTCGGAGATGGCAGCATCTTTACCAGGATCGGTTCTCAACGTTCCATCACCAATCAGGAAACCTAGGTACTTAACCTCTTGCACACATAATTTACTTTTGGACAGATTGATGGTTAGCCCAGAACGACGCAAGCAGCCAGCAACCTCCCCAAGAGTCTTGAGGTGAGAGTCAAAATCAGGAGAGACAATCAATAGATCATCAAGGTACACAAAAACATGTTCCCGTAAGTGTCCAGGAATAACTTTATCCATTAGTCGACACATACGCTGAGGCGCATTACATAAGCCGAAAGGCATGACAGTAAACTGTTATAGAGGTCTACCGGGTACTGTAAAGGTAGTCTTCTCGCGAGACTTAACTTCAAGTGGAATCTGCCAAAAGGCGTCCTTCAAGTCCAAGCTGGAGATAAATTTGGTGTCCTGAAGACGACCAAGGAGTTCGTCGATATGGGGGAGGGGATAGGCGTCTTTGACGGTGACGGCATTCACTTTACGGGAGTCTAAACATAGTCTCACCTTGCCGGGTTTACGGACTAAAACAACGGGGGAATTCCACGGACTGTTGGATGGCTCAATGATACCTAGACTGAGCATCCGGTCCAATTCGTCGTACATTAGTTTTTGAACTGCAGGCGACACGGGATAATGTCTTTGTTTGATGGGGACTGAATCACCAACACCAATTATATGTCCTTCCAACTGGGTTTTCCCCAAACCGAAGACATCAAAGAAGGGAAAGGTGGCCTTGACTCGTTCTAACTGAGTTAGTTGAGCATTAGACAAATCTTGAGTCATGGACAATACGGCCGGAGCGTTCAGCTCGTCAACTATCTGGGGAACGATGCCGAATACCCTAAATACAGCTTCTGGCTTAAACTGGGTACTGCGAATATGGTCATCAAGTGAGTCCGTCCTGCAAAGGAAACGGGAGCTTTAATGTACCCTAAAACTTGCTGGGATGTACCATCGGCAGTTTGTAAGGAAGCGTTTAAAGAATGTAGTCTACATTCAGGAGAAATGACTCGACACCCCTTCCCAGCCATGTAATAGAGGCGCCGCTGTCCAGTAACCGGTCATGGCTACATCGCTGAGGGTTACGCCTGCGAAAGGTCTTTCATCGGAGTGGTCACTGAAGATAGCGGAAACGATCTGGCATGAAAGCCGACGTTTCTCCTTGGCTAATTGTCGAATATTATTGATTCTTTTAAGAGAGGACTCCTTAGGGGGACTTGAGAAGATCGCCACGCGGACCGCTTGATAATTGTTCCATCTGGAAATGAAATAAGTTCTGGATTTAGGGAAATATAGGGGGATCATCACAACAGGGATGAAAATTTGACTTGACTGGGATTGAGAACGACTCATCTGGGGGAAGGTTACCGGCCGATTCAATTACTGTGGGGGTGGCTGAGGTGTCTGCTGTGGACGCGGGTTCCCACGCGGCCTCGCTCCTCGCTTCTTTTCAGTATTACAAAAAAAGTTTTTTCAAATTTAACGCTTTCGACATGGTTTTCTGTAGATTTTGGCATGCTGAAAACGATCCCGTTGTCCGATTTGCCCTAGCATTCCATAGTTTTGAGATATTTAACGCGCAAAAGTGCAAAAAACACGCTTTTTGGTACTTTTAGGTTAGGATTGCTCAAAATCCTGACGTGATAGGGCAATTTGGCCAACGGATTCGGATTCAGCGCGAAAAAATACTTAGGATACGACTATTAAATTGGAAAGGAGAAAAAATGTGCAGACCAGTGTTATAGGTGGACTCGGGACATGGTTATCAGCGGAGAGGACAAGCAGCCCTCAAATTACAGCACTTACCAGATATGGGTCAGCCGAGAAGGGTGGCAGGCACCAACCGCCTCGAATGACCCTGCATTTCCGCATTCAACCCCGCACGCATCAATCCGCATGGCTGTGACGAAGAAAAGAAAAAAAAAAAGGATTTAGAAGCTTCCATTGGAGTTAATGATCCCTTAGTGTCAGCCACGACGGATCAGTAACGGCGATGACACGACTGAAATTCCGGAAGTCTGTTCGATCAGAGGATCTATCCGGGACCGTACTAATGGAAGGACAACCGACTTACCGCACTGGCAGGCAGTTTACAGCCTGTTACCAGGATCAATGTAAGTCAATCGTCTCCCCATTAACTTGGCCATTCTAAATTTACAAAGGCAGAAAAACTGAGCGGTATTGCTTCATCCCTGGAAGAGACAACCAGATTCGATTTTCGGGCTTTACCCGAACTTAAGGCATGATAATCATCAGCAAGGTAATATTTCTGAATCAACCGAACTATAGAACCCAACGCTTGTTCGAATTCTTCCGCACTGATGGGTCCATGAGTACGATCTGCTAAATTCGTGATCTTAATTCTTGAGTTCGAATAAAAGCGATAAATGTATGCAAAGGTGTTTACGAAGGAGTTTCCAAACTTCGATGATTCAACTAAGTTGTCGGTGGGGGCACCCACCAGAGCCACTACAGTCTTGCGTCCTTCAGGTAATTGCTGCTCAGTCTGGAACGCCATTTTAGGCCACGATTTCTTTGGAGAACACAAAAAACCAGGTCCATAAGCCATAAATCGGAGTCCCTCAGTTCATTAGGAAATAGTCCTCTACTTAACAAGTCAGCTGGATTTAAGTGCGATGATATATGACGCCATTTGAAATCTTGAGTCAAATTTTGAATTTTAGAAACTCTGTTACTGACGAAGACGCTCCATCTAGCAGGTGACGACGCCAACCACGAGAGAACAATTGTGGAGTCCGACCAGCAATAAATCCTGTCGCTGTCAGCCTTGAGAATATCCACCACACGTGAAGTAAGTTCAGCCAAAAGAAGTACTGCACATAGCTCCAATCTAGGGATCGAGATAGTTTTGAAAGGTGCCACACGAGACTTAGCTGTCAATAAGTTGCAGCTAATGCTTCCATTTATTATACAACGTGCATAGATGCAAGCGCCATATGCCGATGAGCTTGCATCTGCAAAGCCATGAATTTCTATGTGAGTAGACGATGCCCAAACAAAACGAGGAATCTTGATTTGATCCACTAGAAATAGTTGCTCGTAGAATTATATCCAACTCGAATTCAGCTCTTGGGGTAAGGATTCGTCCCAAGTTAATTTAAGATTCCATAACTGCTGAAGAAAAATGTTTGCCTTTACTATGATCGGATTTAACAAACCCAAAGGGTCAAATAAACGACTAATGATTGATAAAACAGTGCGTTTCGTCACACGTTTTGTAGACTCCATTCGCTCCAACCGCTGGGAGAAGAAGCGGAATTCATAATTGCGGCTGCCAAAACATTCCTAATGTTTTAACAAAATTATCACCTGATATATGAAGATATTTTTCCAAATTAGATGCGTTGAAAATTGAAAACAGGTCTGGACAATTGGAGCACCTTTTTGACAATTAAAAACCTCCAGATTTTAATAACTCGTTTATCTCGCGGCAAAGTGTCCTCGCTTCATCAATAGAGCTAGCTCCAGTTAGCATATCGTCGACATAAAAATCCCTTTGCAGAACCTTCGACCCTACAGGAAATTCCGTAGTGCAATCCAAAGCCAGCTGCCGAAGACAGCCTGTCGCGAGAAAAGAGGCGGGCGCCGTGTCGTAAGTGACAGTGAGCAACCGATATAATTTCAAATCTTCTTTAGGGTTATTTCTCCATAGCACGCATTGCTAATTTGTGTCAGGATGCTGTACCTGGACTTGGCGATACATTTTTGAAATGTCCGCCGTTATGGCATACTTACATATATGATCGAAATCGAAGCAAAATACTGAATAAGTCATCTTGAATTACAGGACCAACCATTAATGTGTCATTTAGTGAAATTCCGGAACTCGTTTTACATGATGCGTCGAAGACAACTCGTAGCTTAATGCTGCTACTTTCCGGTTTTAAAACGCAGTGGTGTGGCAAGACGTAATATTTGTCCAACGATGATAGAGACGAAAGTAATTCCATGTGACCCAGGGTGCTATATTCCTCCATAAACTCTGAATACTGCTTACGAATCTCCGGGTTTCTCGATAATTTATTCTCTAAGCTGAAGAACCGTTTCCTTACAATGTCAAGGGAGTTCCCTAGAACGGACGGATTTCTGCGGAATGGAAGACGAACCTGAAATCTTCCAGATGCGTTGCGTCTCAAATTCTCCACAAAATGTTTCTCACAATCTGATTCCTCCATACTTAACGCCCTTTTTTGCGATCCACATTCTTCTACTTCCCAAAACCTTTCTACCATTTTTTCCAAGTCTTGTCCATCATCGTCTTGATTTTGCATATTGCAACCAAGCACCGTGGTGCCCTTGTTTCTTCACCGCCGCCGACTATCCAACCAAGAAGAGTTTTCTGTAAAATCGGAAGGTCATCCCCAAGAAGAATTTGTCCCACTGACAACAGTTTGTAGAATAGACCAGCGCCAATCAAAATGTCGTTAGGTTGTGCAGTGTTGAATGTAGGATCAGCCAAAACAATATTTCCTGATATTTTCCAAAGTTTGGCGTTCAACTTACGACAAGGTTGATCATTAGTTATTTTGGGTACTACCAAAGCTTCGATAGAAGTGCTGAATTCATTAACACGAGATCTAATGACAAGACGAACCTTATGTTTGACCTTAACAGGAGCGAGCGTAATAGCATCAATATTAAGATGAACCCTAGATTTCTTTAAACGAAGCTGCTGCACTAATTTCTCCGTAACGAAATGCGAAGTTGAACCACCATCCAGCAGTGACCTGTAGGGAATGGCTAATCCAAAGTCGTTCTCTACATTAACTAAAGCCGTAGCTAAGACGACGTCGGCACAGGCTTCCTTCTCATCCGCATTAGACCCTACTAGGCATGTCACGTCGGGTTCTCCTAACTCCTTAGGAGAAGTCTCAGCCTTGCTATTTGAATCCTTCACACCATCACGTACTTGATTTCTATGTAGAAGAGTGTGGTGCTTGAAATTACAATATTTGCACCCGCGGGATTTACAATTCGTAGTTCTATGACCCAATTTTAAACAATTAATACATGCATTTAATCGTTTTATTTCAGTATATCTTTCTAAAGGTGACAGATTGCGAAAATCTTCACCGCCTGCAATATCATGGTCTCGTTTTTTACATAATGCACAAGCTACATCATCGTGATTAACAGAAACTGTTGGCCTTTGTACGAGTTAGGTTTAAAGCAGGGGTCGAAACCGTAACCTTAACCATAACCGTAATCATTTAATAACAGGTTTATTTTTGGTAACCGTAATCATAACTCTAATCGAAACGTTGGATTTTTCCTAACCGGAATCAATAACCGTAACCGATAACTCTGTAACCCTTATTAATCGGTTCTACGAATGGGTTACCGAGTTCCTAGAAAAGAGAAAAAAGGAAACAAAAATAAAATAATAGACGAAAAGAGTAAAAAGAGTTGAAGTTGAACGAAAAGTTGAGCGTGTAGAACTGGTCTAAAAGATATAAATAACCGATATTCCGATACATTGGGCGCATACAGCCCACTCAGCAGTCGACCAGCGTCTCCGTCTAAGCTCTGAGCTCGTTGAATGGCTAGCTGAGCTAAGTAGCTTAGTGCCAACGTCCTGGGGGGCAATTCTGGTTCGGTGCAGTGAAAACGTGAAAACACTTTACACGTTTACACATTTGTTTGCGATTCTTATACCGTGCAAACCGCTGTCAAAAACTTTGCACGCTCAAAAATATTTTACACCGTCAAATTTAGAGTGAAGCCGTGAAAAGTTTACACTTTAAATATGTGCCTACTAGATTTGATAAACTGTTACTTGCTAGTATAAAAATTCAATTCAGCCTTTATTCAGCATTAAGTTTACACGAATGCAACGAGAATCGCTTTTTCAGGTTCAGTGCAGTGATAAAGTGAAAAAAGGTGTGTAAAATGTCAAGTGTAAACTTTTTTTCACGTTTTTACTGCACCGAACCAGAATTGACTCCCTGGAGTATTGGAACGCAGAAGAAATCAACCAACCCATCTTGTGTCAATTGGCTAGGGTTGTACTTGGTGTCCCGGCAACACAAGTCAGTGTCGAATGATTGTTTTCTGGCTTAAAATTTACTGTCAGCAATCTTCGAGCGAAATTAGATATTGTTCTGGTTGATACGAGCGAATTATTTTTTCGGTTTAAAAGTTTACATTTTATAATTTATATTTTTAAAAGTGTCCAAAAATGTTCAAAAAATTTGATTTTTAATTAAATTTATTATAAAAATGAAACTGATTGTATTGTATATTGGTATTCCTCATGATAACCCTAGTGTAACAGGTTACGTTACCGGTTAGAAAAAATTAATCGTAACCATTAAAAAATAAATAATCGTAACCCTAATCATAACCCGAACGATTAAAAATTGTGTAACCGTAACAGTAATCGTAAGCTTTATTCGTTTCGGTTTCAACCCCTGGTTTAAAGGTTTCAACTTTGCGTGGCCGCATAGGTTCATTGTTTCCGAAATCTGCATTTTCCAGCGCTTGGAGCGTTTACCCAAAAAACTAGAAAACTCACCCAACGAAGGCAAAACATTAAGCGGTGCCTCTTCTTCCCATTTTAACTTTTTTTTTTTTTTTTTTTTTATATGAAAAAACCAAGCTTAGGTGTAACCCTTTGTACTACCAGTCCGTCATGTCGTTCAGTTCATGGTGCAATGTCTAGTAGTAGCTTGGTTTGAAGAATAGAGGAGAATAGGAAAGGTTAGAGGGGGTCTGGAGGGTGTAGAAGAAAATGACGATGAACCTCACGTTTGAACTCTAAGATGTTGTACGAGTTCGGAAATACCGACTGCGGGAGATCATTCCACAATCGAGTTGTTCTATTCATAAACGAACTTCTGAACCGTATTGTGCGTGAACGAGGGGGCTGTAGGGTATGGGGGTGAGCCGAGCGGGCTAGTCTTGTGTTGCGGGAAAAGTATTGCCGTGCAGGCAGGAGGTCCTGAATTTCGGTGGAACAGTCGCCATGGTAATAGCGATAAAGTATGGAGAGGGCTGCTACATTCCTACGGTGGCTCAAGGTGTCTATGGAGGCGCGAAAGGGGCCATCACCAATGAGTTTGAGGGCACGATTTTGCACCTTGTCGAGACAAGCCAAGGTGGTTTTTGGGGCGCCTGCCCAGATATGTGAGTTGTATTCGAGGCGCGGCCGAATGTAGGATTTGTATATTGTAGCCAATGCGGCTGGCTGGAGGAGGAACTTGCATCTCTTGAGAAATCCAAGGCATTGGGAGGCTTGTTTGGCGATTTGGAATATGTGTTCGTTCCATCGCAGATGCTCCGTTAAAGTTACCCCTAGGATGTTGAGAGTTGAGTCAGCCGTTAGATTCTCTCCATCCACCGAGACAGGAGGAAGGTCGGTACAATTTTTGTTGGAGATCAGACAGTGCTTCGTTTTTGTGGCATTGAATTCGACGCGGTTCATTTCGCCCCAATGAAGAATCGATTCGATATCCCGGTTGATCGAAGCCGACATCAGTTGACGGTGGTAAAGACAAGGTCTGGCACGTGCTTGTCTTATATTGTCGAAGGAGTAAGAGAAAATCAGAGTACCGTCGTCAGCGAAGCAGTGAAGTGGGTTGGAGGGGATTGAGAGCAGATCATTAATGAAGATTAGAAAAAGTGCGGGTGAAAGAATTGACCCCTGGGGAACTCCGGCCGAAATGGCGTGGGGGTTGGATTCGACGCCATCCAATACTACCTTGATTGAACGGCATAAAAGAAAGCTCTTAATCCAGTTCCTTAGAACTAAGTGTATACCAATAGCTTGGAGTTTATTCAACAGAGCTGGGTGCCATACTCTGTCAAAAGCCTTTGATATATCTAGAGCAACTAGGCTAGACTCACCAAAGCTGTGAATGCTTTGGTTGATACGCTCGGTTAAACACACAAGCAGATCGCCAGTAGACCGTTTAGATCTGAAGCCGTATTGCCTGTCGTGTATAATTTGGTTGGATTCAAGATATTTCATCAGCCTTTTATTGATTATTGTCTCCATGATTTTGGAGAGAACAGAAGTAATTGCTATTGGGCGGTAGTTTAAGGGGTCGCTGGCTTCACCTTTTTTTGGGATTGGCTGAACATGAGCTAGTTTCCAAGAGTCGGGATACACTCCGGAGAAGTAAGACAGGGCAAAAAGTTTGCGCAGAGGTTTAGCCAAAGGTGAGGCACATTTTTTAAGTACCATAGGGGGGATTTTGTCGGGACCAGTGGATTTGTTGGCGTCGAGTTCCTTGAGACACCTAAACACCTCGCGAGTCCTGAAGTGAACTCCGTCCATTGAGTGGGTGGTATTCTCGAGAGTGGGGGGTGACATAGCAGCATCGGGTAAAGAAGAATTTGCGGCGAACAGAGAAGCTAATAGGTCGGCCTTGGGTTTGCTTTCTGTTATCACTTCCTTGTTGTGAATAAAAGGAGGTGTTGAGGAGGAAGTAAAATTCTTCTTGATGGCAGTTACCAAGGACCAGAAGTTTTTGCTGCCTGTAGTGGAGTTAAGAATCTTACTTCTCAATCTATCATCAAATGATGATTTGACTTTCCTGATGATGGAGTTACAGGAGTTTCTAAGTTTGACGTACTCACGACGAAGTGGCTCATTAGGCGAACGTCTGTATGCTCTATAGGCGGCTTCTTTAGCTTTGATTGCGTTCATACATTCCCCATTGAACCATTTGTTTGGCCTAGGCTTCACAGATTTGGTAGAGTGAGGGATGAACAAGCGCATACCCGCTCGAATAATTTTGGTGACACAGAGGGCCGCATAGTTCGCATTGGCACTACGGAAACACAAATCCCAGTCAGTGGCCTGGAAGAAGCGAATAAGACCCAACCAGTTGGCTTTCCCATAGTGCCACACAGTTCTTTTAGGAGCTGTGGTGGTTGTGGTCGAGGATGGATATGGGAAATAAGCGCTAATTAGTTTATGGTCCGAGTTGCCAAGGGGTGAGCTAACTTTGATGGAGTACCGCGTCGGGTGGGAAGTAAGAAACAGGTCAAGGAGATGGGCTCCTTGACCTGGAATATCAGGGACTCTCGTCGGACATTTGACAATTTGGTGCAAGTTGTTGAGGCTCGCAAAGAGCTCGGCGTCTTTGCCAGGAACACTGGTGCCATTTGAGTAATTTAGCCAATGTACATTGTGAACGTTGAAATCACCCGCAACAGTGATTTCGCTTTCCGGGTGGGAAAATAAAAATCCGGAAATCTGTTCAGAAATAGCATCGAAAGCTGAGGTGGTGGCCTCATTACTAATATTAGGACTCCTATATAAAAAACAGAAAAATATGACGTGGCTATGGATAATTATTTTAATCCAAAGATGATTAAAATCCGAGGATGTACTACTGTACACCTTCTGAAAGGCCACGTCATTCCTAATATAAATGGCTAGTCCCCTATGGGCGGAAAAGTTGTGCACTAAATTATACCCTGTCACCTGAAATCGATCTAAATCAAGATCTGGTAACACTTGGGTTTCACTCAGTGCGAAAATAGCAGGGGTATGGAGGAGTAACTCGCACGTAACGGCCAGGAAGTTCGCATTCAGTCCCCGAATGTTACAAAAATTGATTATAAAATCATTGTCACTTTGGGGACTGTTTAGCGTGAGGTCCATGACCTCATTTGGTTTCTGAATCGATTTTATTTCCAATCAAATTTAATAACAAGCCATCCATTATTTGCTCAATTGTGGCGATTCCTTTCAAAGCTCTGAGGTGGGAATTAACTAAATCACTTAATGCGCGCAATCGTACGACGGAAGTTTTTTCGATGGGGTTAATATCAAATAAATTCCTAATGGGCCCTTGAAAAATAAGCCTCTTGTTTTCATAGCGCGATTTTAGGAGATCAATAGCATTACTAAAACCATCATCGTCCAGGCAAATGTTGTTGATGACTTCAAGCGGGCCAGCTTGTAATGATCCTCGGAGATAGGCTAATTTTTCAATGTTGGTAATATCATCATTATCTTCTACCAAGGTTCGAAACGCAGCATAAAAATCAGTCCAGTCCTGAAAATTACCAAAAAAGGGCTTAATTTGCAATTTAGGCAATCTAATGTTGTTCTTTGGATGCATGGAGAATGATGAAGAGCTTGGAAGAGAGGCTCTGGGCCGCTTTTGTTCAATTAACGCTAACAATTTGCTTTTTATATAAATATATGTTTCTTCATACAAATATCGCTTATCGCCCTGTTGTTCTTCCGGATCTTCAACTTCCAACCGCGTTTGAAATTCGTTGAATCTCACCATATAACTCTCCAATAAACTTAACCTCGTTTCTACTTCCGTTAACGGCATGAATCTGTCAGGAGTATCGATATAATTTTTCATTTTCGTCTGCTGCACCGTAACCGTTCCACGTAATATACGCGCAACACTAATCATTTTTTTATTTTCGGAGCCAGCAGCCGATTTGGCGCCACCGGCGACGTTATTGGGCCTTATCATGGTTGGCGCCTGAAGCGACAAATGGCGCGAGGACCGAAAAACTGAATTATAATTCTCGTAAAACACTGACATTTGTCGGCAAAAACGAATTCAGGCGTATCATAATTGGCGAACTATGTACGCCTGAATTCGTTTTTTCCGACAAATTTCAGTTTTTTCGAGAATTATGATTCCGTTTTTCGGTCCTCGCGCCATTTGTCACCTCAAACGCCAACCATGATAAGGCCCATTGTCTGTCATTTTAACGAAAGTTCAATTCGAAATTACCGAAGTAACAAACAACAACCGTTATAACTGTTTAGCCGTAGCAGTTTTCTAAATGATAATGCAAAATGTCTCAAAACTGCTATATGTAAGGAAACCGCTAACCGTAATACACCGTATCGATAGAATATCCTTTGTAATAATTTGAACTTGATAATTTATTTTTAAACAATGTATGAAACCTTAAAATTATCCACTTAAAATTTCCTCTTTATTAATTAAAGTCACTCCCAAATTTATTTTAATACATATTTACGAATGCATTGACGTTTAAATCCTTTTCAAATTTTATGATATGCAATTTAAAATATATTCAGATAAATAGAAGTTGTACTCACAGCACAGTGCAAATATACCTGGAATATGCATGTGAAATTATTTTCCATACGAAGATTTGTATCGGTGTCCAAAAAAATTATTTATATCCCATAGTGCAATTAAACTTCAGCCTAATCCAAAAATTGTCAACCGCTATTACAGTTCATCACTTTTCCAATAAATAAATCCGTTATAGCTGATAATAAAACTTCGAACCGTAATGCGTGACACGTGTATGCGTTTTTTTTCTTTGTAACAGTTGCACTCTTATAATCCAAAGCCAATCTTAGACATGTGCACTTATAAGAAAGTGTAGTAAAAGCGTTTCCACTTACAAATCTACCTGGTCCACAAAGTGAGCAATTATATACAACGTATATGTATATTACTATTTCCAACATGCAGATAATCTAACCCAAAGTGCAGCTAATCAAACCAAAATGCAGCTAATCCAAACCAAAATGCAGCTAATCCAAAATTGCAATATTGTCCACAGTAACTAAAGCTTACTTTTGTGCGCCAAAAACTTATATTTTGATTGATTAATCCAAAAACACCTTTGAGTCACGATATACATATGAAGTTTCACAATTTCTTCCAATAGACAATAATAATTATTCCGAAAAGCACTTGTCCCTGCTCGTGCGCCAATGTAAACCTTAAGATTTTTTAAGGTATAACCAAATCAAAAATTATACTTCGGAACAAGAACTTTATTGAATTGCTTACAGATTGTGACTAACTTTTATTTTACAAAATTCATATCGATATGAAATCAAAGCAAAGAAAATTACGGTACATCATTATGTTAACAATGATAACAGCAAATAAACAGTGTTGACACATGTATGAAAAAATGAATTGGAACTTAGAAATTTAAATAAAATGAACTTTAATTTGGAATTTAAAATGAAGTTTATATTTAAGAGGCAAGAAAGAAGAAGTTGATATTTATAGAAATTAAGTTGTTAACAATTATTATTTGTCTCTCCTTTTACCTACACATTTTTATAAGTCCCTGTACTTAATTGTGTTGTTGTTATAATTAAATAAATAATAAATAAATAAAACGTTGGCTATCAAGCATTAGTTCTATTCTTGGGAAATTACCGAATTTTTTCAAAGGTAAAATGCAGCGTTAATGGTCCGGAGATGTTTCCGCGTGACGGTTAATAACTTTGTGAAGATTGTTTAAATCCGAAAATCCTGGATTTCGCCATTACAGTATATATTATTGATGCGAATGATTTCGCAACCCATCTACTCTACACTCCTTACTATTGTCTATAGCATGCGCCCCACGTTTTTTATTTTAAAATTTTACATACAGTGGCTCACAATGAAAATCGTCCACCTTACGACTAAGAGAAATTGAGTCATTTTTCCCAGCTAGTTCTCAACAAAGTCAAATAAAAATGTATGTAATTAAGTTTTTTATTAACTGTCTTCAAAATAATAACGAAAAATTATAAAATTCAACAATAACAATAAAAAGAAAAATTAAAATATCTTAAAAGGTCCTATTTATATCTCACAGTGAGAATCGTCCATATGTAAGAATATCGTTAAAAAACTAAACTTAGTATTTAGTTGGTCCTCCCTTAGCATTAATTACTGCTCGAAGCCTGTTCGGCATTGAATCCACTAACTTTTTAGTATAGTCAGGAGTAATTTTAGCCCATTCCTGTTTAAGTACATTTTCAAGATTTTTCGGGCAGGTAACATTATGCTGCCGAATGTTCCTGTCAAGTGTTTCCCATAAATGCTCTATAACATTGAAGTCAGGGTATGCTTAGGATCATTATCCTGGTAGAACGCAAATCCATCAGCAATGCCTAGACGTTGCGCACTCTGCTTTACATTTCTTTTTAAAATATCCAAGTAAACCATTTTACCCATTATTCCTCGGATGAACTCAAGGTTGCCAGTGCCGTTTTCTGCCATACACCCCATACCATACAAGATCTGCCCCCGTGCTTCACTGTATGCTGAATATTTTTCATATTCAGCTCAGTATTTTTTTGTCGCCAAACCATTCGCCTACCATCGGAACCAAAAACATTAAATTTACTTTCGTCAGTAAACATTACCTGCATAAACATAACTTCAGTGGTTTTAAGTAAGTTTTAAATATTTTGTACAATATTACCTTCGTCCAAAAACTACTGTCTTTGCCAATATATTTTAAAGCGAACTGGAGCCTCTTTTTTTATTCTTGTCGCTAATTAGTGGCTTTCGCCTGGCAACTCTGCCATTGAAACCATTTTTCCTCAAAACTCTTCTAACGGTTTCCGGATTTACATCGATATTTAAAAGAGATTTTACCTGAGCCGTTAACTTTGGGGCGGAAAGTGCAGGATTTTCCCGAATTCTCCTTAGAATAAAACGTTCATTGGCTGGGGTAAACACTTTTCTGGTAGTATTTTTTGGCTTGTTTGCTATTCTACTACTTTCTTTAAACCTTTTAATAATATATTGTACAGTTGTTCGACTTTTCTTAACAATCTCGGCTATTTCTCTTTGACTTTTGCCCGCCTTATAATGAGAGATTATTAAAGAACGAATTTCAATACTCGTTTGTTTATTCATTGCGAACACGTTCACTGATATGTAACTAAGATAGATAATTATCCTTAAAGTCCACAGCAAATGCTGAAACTAACGGAAATTTGCAATATAGTATGTAACAGAAAGTGTAAAGGGAGGGCACATTCCTTTTTTAACGACATTTCCCCGTATTGAGTGTTTTGGACGATTTTCACTGTGAGATATAAATAGGACCTTCTAAGCGATTTTAATTTTTCCCATTTTTGTTATTGTTGAATTTTATAATTTTTCGTTATTATTTTGAAGAGAATAAATGAAAAACTTAGTTACATTCATTTTTAATTGAGTTTGTTGAGAACTAGCTGGAAAAAATGACTAAATTTCTCTTCGTCGGAGGGTGGACGATTTTCATTGTGAGCCACTGTATATTTTCATAGCTATTACAAATTCACAATCACAAATTTTCAGGACTATCTGTATGGTGTTAGAAATATGTTTGAGGTTCTAAATCTGTATGGGGCTAGTGCCATTATTTTATACTTTTTAGTTCGTTATAAAAACGTGTTATATTAAGAAGTTTTTTTTTATCTAATAATTATATCTGCTTTTTAGTCTTGTGTGCGACATTTTGTAATCACTTTTTAACATGGTCATGATATTATGACGGATACATGTGAAAAATTGTTACCTATAAATAAATTCATTAATATTTTCACTTGATATCCTCTTTCAATGGCTGAAACGAATTGTTAACATGTTTGATATGATGCAGTAATTTGCATGTTTGTACCTCGCAGGTTAACGATTAATATATTTTAATTGAAGGCGTGATGCCAATTAATGACGTGTATGCCAACTATAAATTATCAAATTTATTACCTTCTATGTATTTGGATTCTCCTTAATTCCATCGTACCTGGAATTTGCTGGCCTGTGGTTGTCTCCTTAACTTCCTTCAAACTGGACTTTGCTCGCACGTGGATGTCTTATTTCCTTCGAACCTGGATATCTTCAGCTCACTCGTTTTTCACTCGACACTAATCTTATGTAAACCTTTGCACAAAGAGAAATGTCATATCTGATGTCGCACTTTTATAGGCGAAAAAATTTCCCATTAAGGACATTCCAAAATCCCTTTAAGTTGGATAATCTTCCAAATTTGTTCTAGAATTAAAGTATTTGTTGCTATCCTGCTTCCACCTAAATTCTCTTTTTAGCTCATTACCATAAAGGTAAAAATATTTTTTTCGCGAATAATTAATACATATTTGAGGTAATATTCATCAATACTGGCATCGACATTCGATTCGCCGGAAAAATTCATATTGTTTTGACACCTCAAACGTCGCGAGATGTCAAAGTTCGCGGTTTTCGTTTTGATTGTCTCGCGCGTGTGATTTAACTGGTCTGGTGCGTACTAATCGCGCAGGTGTTACAGGTGAGTGCAGTTTAGGTTGGTGGTGGTTTATTGTTATTTACATAAATTTTCATAATTTATGATCATTTTCGGTATTTTTTTTTACTTTTTCATTTTGGGGTTATGTTCATTCAAAACCCTTTAAAATTCATTTTAATTTATTAAATTTCGCTATAATCTTCAACATGATATTATATTGCGTTTAATCCATGCCGTATTTGGTTGATTTATGTAGTATATAGTTCAAGTTTAGTATAATTCATTTATTTTTTTGATTGTTGTTTTTTTGTTGACGTGTTTAAATTCATAGTAGTTTATTAATTTTCCGCGTTATTTCAGGTATTTCTTTTGGAATGTGCCTGTGTCCACCAGGTATCAAATGAATATTTTTGAGTTCATATACATATATATAATGGTTTTTCTTTTTAGGTTTTCAGGTTGGTCATATTTTAACCCGCATCCGTCCCTTAAAACTTCAAACGTTAAAGTTCCTATGTATCAATTTGATACAGGCTAGAAAAACAGGCATAAATCATACAAAAATATAAACAAATAGATTTAGAATAGTTATATAATAGTTTAGAATAGAATAATTTAGATTTAGAATAGTTAGGAAGCTAGCCAAAAACTCGAATCCAAATATTTATACGTATCCGTTTTTGTTAATTTGATTTTTGAATTTGTATCAAATTGACACTAGGGACGGATGCGGGTTAAGAGCACAAAAAAATTTCGAAGCAAATTTTCAAGAGTAAATTTAAAAGTTTCAACTCGATTTCAAAACACCAGAAAACGAAACCAAGAAATCAAAGAGAATGTGGTGGATTCTTTACGTTAGACTTCTCATTCCCGCTGTTCGGCTCCGAAAAATCTGCGTTTAGTTCAGCTTCTCAGGGAACTATATCAATCAAAGCCTTCTACATTTCTATTTGTATGTAGTTGTATGAAGTCCCAAAGAATCGTCAAACTATATTAAAAGCAAGGGAAACAAGTTAAAAGTACGGGATTTAAAACGATTTAATAGTTTAAAGTGACTCTTGAAAATAATTAGAAAGATAAATATAATAAACAAATAGAGAGAGGTGAGATTAGTGACTAAAAAAAGGGAGTGAAGTGAAATAAGTAAGTAAGGAAAAGGATTATCTTATTACCTGTAAGTAATTTCGTATTAGTTTTTGCATGCTTCAAAAAATGTTGCAATCGCCCTTAAATATACCTATTTGAAATAAAAGAAATTATTATTTTTTTCTTATTGGAATGTAAATTTTCTTATTTGTACGAAATAATGGTAATAACAACTTATTGTACATTTCTTCCTTGAGACCTCTTGATCACTTTGCCTTTGATGTTATCAACGAGAGGGAGAAATTTGTTAAAAATAATTTACAAATTTGATAGTGATAAGTGATAACAATTAAAAATGCAATATATTTATAGTTTGTTTTCTTAATTTTAATTTAACTTTTATTTTTTCAGCAACCTTTCTATTTGTCTGGTGTTGAGGTTTTCCTTACTATAACTTTTGTTTTTCTTGTAGTTTGTTCTGCCTTTTTTGCTTATATTTTATTGGAATTTCCTTGTGTTTTGTATAGTTCTTTGAAATGCCTCTTCACTGTCGTGTTCTTAGTTGTAATTCCAATTATACAACAGATAGAAGAAATAATGGCTCCATCTCCGTTTTTCGATTTCCCAAAAATGAGGAAATGCGCGCTAAATAGGAGAGGGCAATACATCGCGAAAATTGCCTACCGACTTCGTCACCAAGGGTTTGCGCAAAACATTTCAGGTTATCAGATTTTTAAAAAATTGCGGCCCAGCCTTGAAAGTTCCCCGGTTTCAAAATGCTGCCATACCATGCCAAACATGTCCCTGGCACTTCGTTCGCTACACTATAAAGCGAATTCATTTTGAGGGTGTTGACGCGCTGATGATAAACTGCAATGGTAAAAACTTCATTTTCAATTCGAATGATTTCAGGAGATAGTACCAAAATTAATCAATGTAACGGATTTGTCAAATTTGTCCGAAAAGGCCAAACTGTAATTATTGGAAATCCTGCGATGAACTCAATTCCCAAAACTGTAGGACATGGGAAGCCATCCGCCGTTCAAACAGTTCTGAACTAAAGTTTGAAAATTTCGTCATGTTTGTAATGGTTAACGTATTTGTTGAATGGTTTTTAAAGAAAACTCGGATTTTGACGAGTGATGACTCTTTGGGAAGCTATTGCTCGGCTGAATCCATAAAAGTGAACTTCATTTTGAACGGGTGTCATTCCAACGCTTCGATCGGCACCTCAATGAAGTCAATATCATTTTTGGTTTGCGTTCTATCGAGCATGTACAAAAATCACTTACGCCTCTTTAAATATAGATACCGCTTGATCGAATTTTATGAAAATCTTTTCAAAGTATACTTTCGGTAATACGCTACCATCGGCACCTCAAAGAAGTCGGTATCATGGTTGGTTCGTGCTATATCGTGCATGTACAAAAATCACTTATGTCGCTTAAACAAAAAAACGGCTAGACCGAATTTCATGAAAATCTTTTCAGATTATATTTCGGTTAATACGCTTAGAACGACACCTCAATGAAGTCAATATCATTATTGGTTTGCGTTCTATCGAGCATGTACAAAAATCACTTACGCCCTTTAAACATAGATACCGCTCGATCGAATTTTATGAAAATCTTTTCAAACTGTACTTTCGGTAATACGCTACGATCGGCACCTCAAAGAAGTCGTTATCATGGTTGGTTCGCGCGATATCGTGCAGGAAAAAATGACCACATCCGTACGCACATAGGTACACACACATACTTCCTCCCAATTTTTTTGCTTAAAATGCTCCTGGGAAATTGAAAGATGAAAATACGTTGAAATTTTCGATTTCGATTTTCGGACCGATTACAATAACTTCCTATACCGGTAAGTTAATAATAAGATCTATCCTGGGGGCCCCAAGATACGTCAACAACATCATCATCCAATATGACGCAAACATACTCCCGGTGTCGACAGAAGCCAAAAAATTATGCATCAACTACATCAGCAGATTGCGCCATCACCCAAACCCATCAGCTAAAACCATATTACGTACTAAAAAATTCCGTCGCCCATTAATGACCCACTTCAAATTGCCCCATCATCACTTCTGGGCAGAATATAAAATCAAATTAATCAACATCAAAAGTCAAACTCAACTTGACACCCAAACATGGGAAACACCAACTCCCAACATGGGAACCACCAACTCCAAACCAACCGAAAATACTGGCACCATAACCCGGAAGACTTGAAGTCGGAAAAAGTTGAAATAGTACTGATATTTCTTACACTCGAAGTGGGACTCTCATTATTATATCAACTCTACAAGGACTACCTGAGAGAACTCAAAAAGAAATACTCTAACAATCGAGTGAAACAGGACAACAGCGCAGCTTAGAACTGGACACTAGCAGCGCCTATTAATATTAGGTTAAGATGTGAAAAAAGGGCCCTTTCGTAAACGCATACGTATGCTTTGCAACAAAGCAACACGTTCGTAAACGCAGATGATCCAAAGTCATTCGTTCGTAAACGTACTAGATTCAAGTTTGTTGCGCAACTGTCAAAGCAACAGCGCAGCCATTTTTATATGTATGCTTTTGAGTGGTGGAAGCAAGCTTTTCTTAAAAATACAACTGTTTGCTTTATATAGCTCAATTAGAAAAATATAAGTTGGAAATTTATTATTATCTGTTTCTACCTAAGTCATGAGTGAGACTGAAAATAATTTAAAGTACGTAAAATTGTTAAAATTTAAAATATAATGTCATGATCCATTTCAAATTCATTTAGAGATTGCGTTCCCTGGAGTGACCGGCAAATAAAGTTGTTAATTACAACACGACTTAGGCATGAAAGTGAATATATGTCCGGAAAACGTAAGAGGGAGTCGCTTTGGTCCACGGTCTATAACGAAATAAAAGAAGTGGATGCGGGTTTCCCCTTTTCCCGTGATGAAATATTTAGGAAGTTCACAAATATGTTTGTGACGTACAAAAGAATTAAAAAAAGGAATGATGAATCTGGTCGTGAGAGCACACGTTGGGAATATTTCACATTATTTGATGAGACGTACGGAACAAAACACTTTGTTTCTCCGCCGGAAAATATTCAGGCATCAACTCTGGGAGTAGAAGAGGACGCAGGAAGGGATCCCGAAACAGAAATATGAAATCCGCCCAGAAGACCAAGAGGAAATTCGGATATCCTGGATTTTCTCAGGCAGCAAGAAGAGCATGAGGAGAGACGGCACAACGACCAAATCGAAGTAGAAAGGCAAAGAATTAATGTATTAAAAGACATTAAAGAGCTATTGGAACGTTAATATGTAGAATTAATAAATCTAAAATGAATTTTGTGATATTTTTGTTGATCTTTTAAAAATTTGAATTATTTTAAGTTAATTTTTAGACAGAATAAGTCGATACTTTATTTTTTTATTTTTTATTTATTGAAATAAAATATGTATGAAGTTTTAACATTGAAAAATAAGTTTTATTTCAAGCAGCAAATAAATTTGCAAGATTGTCTCTTATACGTTTCGCTTCATTTGAATTCTCATTTTTTGAAGAGTTGATTCTACATTTCTCTCAGTGCCATCATTGTAGCTAACTTCCTCCACTGGATCCTTCAATCCCTCATTAATTATTATAAAATTGTGAAGACATATGCATGTGAGTACGATATATTTTGCATGTTCCATTACTTGCATGTCCAAATATTTCAAAATGCGAAATTTATTTTTAAGCATGCCGAAAGCTTGTTCGATACAAACTCTTGTTTTACTTAAAATTGTGTTAAATCTTGACTGGGTCTCATTTAGATAACCATTATCTCTGTATGGTACCATTACACAGTGGGGCCGATTCTCAAAAAGGTGGCCAAAACCGAAAAATTCAAGTTATCAATCTGAAATCTCTCACTCGGGGGTTTTTTGGGTCGCTGATTACGAATTCGATATCAAATTTACAAAAACTTACCCCCTTCAACCCCTAACAACCACCCCCTTGCATACAATAGCACATACTTCATAAAGCAATGAAGTCACGTATCACTTCAAAGGTTTTCAGGGTCGCTGATTACGAATTTGATGTCAAATTTACAAAAACTCACAAAAACAGTACAAAAAAAATTAAGCAAGAGTTTAATTAACTAACTTTATTACCTATATTATTAAAACAAAAAATTTTCTTCAAAATCAGAGTCAGCATTGGATGCTGATGATTCCTCTGAAGTGCTTTTATCTAAATCTATTTTGAATTCTTCAGAAATATTGTCGTACACAGGTGGAGATGGAGGTATTATAAGATTGAAAACATCCGCTGACAATGATCTTAAAGGCTTTTTTGGTATCTCTCGACAATTAGAAATAACAGGATCACTCATTTCCAAAAATCTCTTAAAAATGTCTTCCATGGTTTTTTCTCTATAATTTTTTCATGCATGATGTAGTCGAAAAACTCTAAATAATTTGTTGCAACCTTCTTGTGCTTCTTCCGACATTTGACCAATCGGCAAAATTGCATTAGAAATTATGGCTTTCCCATGTATTAAAAGTTTGTGTACTGCAGTGGGCATATAATACCACCCATATTTTTCAACATAGATACGTGCTGTTTTCAAAGCGTACTCATTATAAGCTTCGAGATTAATATCAAAACCGCACGATACAGCCTGGAGTATAACATGAAAACGATTAATGAGATCCTCATCCAAGCCTGTAATTTTTGCAGATGCAGCAGAATTTCGGAAAAAAACTCTGGCAGTATTTCCATCGTTGGAACTACCAGCTCCACCTGCTCGTGGCATATCCACGCTTAAATGTAACTGAGTTTTGAAACCAGATTGTATCAATCTTTTGGCCTTTTCCACTTTCTCTTTGTCTTCAGCTTTTCGAGCTTGCCACTTTTTTATATCTAATCTATATGATATATGTAAGAATGCCTCTAATCATCCATGCATGTAGGGTTGATAATCCAAACCCTAAAGTATCTTCTTGAGTAGGCAACTCTAATAAATAATCAATTTTATTAAAATTTGAAGAGGTTTCTAAGCACACAAAACAACGTTGCGCTGATGTGCATTCAGAAAAGTGCATTGCATACTTTGCCATCGATCATGGACAAGCATAATTTGAAATTAACAGAAATTTTTCTCCTTTCAAAGACTGCTTCATAAGGCTGCAAGTTATCTATTTGCATTTGAATAGAGTTTATGGTTTCTTTAATTAGTTCATTACTTTCTTTGGCAAATTGCATTGTTATCGGTCTGCAAAAGCGTGGTGAAGATGGTCTCCTGTTTTTCCAAACGACTATTTTTTGAAATGATGATGGATTTTCGTAAATTAATTGCAAAGGCACGATAGCAGTCAAAAAAAGGTTTTCATCTGATTTCTTTTCATCCAGTTGCTGCTTGTAAATACTGTGACCGGAACTGCCATCGCAACCCCACTTGCAAATTAAAATTAAATTTTGTAACTGTTCTTCAGTCAAATGTTGGAAAACATCACTCTGAACTTGTATAAGTCGTTCGGTTGTATGATGAAGCAACGGCTGCAATTTAATTTCTGCACTATCTTCGGTCACTTGAATTTTCTCTATAGGATAGCATTCTTTTCTAGCTTTGTTCAGAATTTTAACGGATGGAAATAGTTTTGATGATTTAGTCAAACAAGCATTACGCAGAAGCTGATATTTGTTTCTTGAAAAGTCGAGCTCTATATATACTGATAATGCTTCTTCAGCAGAAAATTTTTGCTGAACATTGGTAGTTTTTATTGATTTTCTATATGTTCTTCCTTTACTTGGGGATCCAAGAGCCACATCCTTTATTATATATGCAGCATCGATTTTTCCCTCCTCTCGTAATTTCATTTGTGCTGCATATGAGAGCTCTGCACTACCTGCACTTTTACGCAAAGTTTCTGTTTTTCTTTTTTTACTTCTTTCTGAACTTTCTTGAAAACTAGTACATGGTCTACCACCTGTACCTGTAGAAGAACTTTTTTTTGTGTCACTCACATCTTTGGACGTTTGCTTCAGTGGGACAAATACCTGTTGTGTACATACATACAAACAATTATAAAGGTTTTGCTGAATAATAAAACAAACAAAATCATTTTATGATTTTTTTAAACCATACCTTCAACCAGTCTTCATTTAAAAAAAAAAAAATCTTTATTCTGAGCTCATTCCAACATTTTTTTTTTTCATTTTACTGGCTAATGTTCTAAGAGTATTTTTAAAATCATCTAATAAATAATATTCCTCTGGAAACACTTTTTCCGACATAACTTTTTCAATTTTTGCAAAAATTTCAGAAGCTTCATAGTTTCCATTCAAAATTTCAAATATTTCTAACCTCGTAAGCCCGTTCTCAGAAGGCAAATTGGAATCTGAAAACAAAAAGAAGGACTGAGGAACGATTACAGAGAGAGAGAGAGAGAGAGAGGGAGAGAGAGAGAGAGAGAGAGAGAGCGAGAGAGAGAATCGATTAAACCCAGATTAGGTGATATTAGGCGCTAATTTTTTTTTATTTCTTATGCTTTAATTTATTATCTCCGATCGTTACAGAGTGGAACAATGCGGAACATTTTAGATATTTACTTTGTAACATAGATTTTTTTAAATTTTACAACTCAAAAACTATGTAAAATTCTATCTCTCTCTAAAATTATTATTTGATAAAATAGTATTTTATATAATTTTATAATATTCTACTAACCTTCAGCTGACGATTCCATTTAGTTTTATTAAAAACGGTAAAATTTTAAAAATTTCGTGCGTTCTTGAAAGCGAGGGTCACTTTCTCTCTTCAATACACAATCACTGCTCCCCTTGGAAGCTATACATTCACAATGACATTACACGGGTGAGCGTCCAGCTGGGGTCTTATTATCGTTTGATTCTATCTCACTAGGAATCACTTTAACCAATTTGAAATAGAAAAATCCCTAACTAAAAACTTTTTTTTTAAGTTTTGGCCAGCTTTTTGAGATTTGGCCCCACAGTGCATTAAGTAGGCTGTTAAAACCACTGACAGACTGCTAGTATTCGTACCATGGTTTCCATACCATAGTTTACTTATACTAGGTATAGTGACAGACAGCGGAAGGTGGTATTCATATCTGTCAAAATTAAAAAACAAGTCAAAGCGATTGTTAAAAGTTAAAATTAAAAAAATGGATTACCTCGCATTAATTATGCAAAACAATATCCAAATGCAAATGTTGAGAAGAAAAGGCAGAATTTATAAAGCAATAGCCTTCAACGCAAGGAGAAATTGCAAGAAGTATTTAACGTATTACACGCTTCATAGAAAAAGAAGACGTTTTTGGTCAAATGTAAGTATTTATACATAATCAACTTATGGTGGTTAGTATTATTATTTTTTGTATTTTAGGTTGAAAATTCATCTTTTTGGGAGCTAGAAGTTCCAAAATTTACTAATGAAAAATTCAAAAATATGTTTCGAGTAGACAGATCTACGTTTGCGTATTTAGTCCAAAGACTACAATATTTAAAAAAAAGGGATACACATTGGCGACTAGCTATTTCTTTAGAAAAGAGGCTTGCAATAGTTTTATACACGCTGGGTTCTTCCGCCGAGTATAGGACTCCTGCCAGCCTATTTGGAATTGGAAGGAGCACAGTTGGTGAATTGGTTCGCGAAATATCTAAAGCGATTATCGAGACATTTCAAAAGGAAATGTTAAATGCATATCCACCCACACCAGAAAAAATCACGGAAATCGTAGGAGGTTTTGAAAAGTTAGGGTTTCCACAGTGTTATGGAGCTATAGATGGATGCCACATCGAAGTGAATGTTCCTAAGGCAGAAGCTGTGGATTATTATAACTTTAAAGGCTGGCATTCCGTAGTATTGTTCGCTGCTGTCGACTACCGATATCGCTTCACATATATTAACGTAGGAGTACCAGGACGTAGAAATGATTCTACAATATTCGAGTGCTCGGCATTAAAAAGTATTCATGACCATAACGAAGAATTTTCGCAACATTCTAAAGTAATCGAAGGAGTCACAGTTCCAATTCTTCTTATAGGAGATTCCGCATTTAAGCTATCGAGGCACGTAATGAAACCCTTCCCTTTCTGTTCTGATCAAAGTACGGAAGAAAGAAATTTCAATTACCAATTGTCCAAATGTAGACGTGTGGTAGAAAATGCCTTTGGTCACTTAAAAGCACGTTTCCGAAAAATAGGACGTGGCTTAGAAGTGAATATAGAGAACGTTAATGTTATTATTAAAGCTTGCTGTATACTCCATAATATATGCAATAATCGTAATGACATAATTAGTCAACACTGGATGCAAGAATCAGAGACAGTGGATAAAAGACAACAACCGCAAAGAACTGGTTTTAGCAAAAATATTGACTATTCTGGAATACAAGTTAGAGAGGCAATAATGAAATATTTAAGTGAGTTTATTTTATTTAAATAGCTTTATTTCCTTTCAAATTCACTTATTTTTTCATGTATCCATTACATTATTTTTTTTTATATGAAGAGTTTTAAAATAGTTACATAATTCACATAGCTCTTCATTTTTCATTACATGGATGATTATTTGATTTAAATAGCTTTCCTTCTTAATTCACTTCTTTTTTCATGTATCCATTACATATATTTCTTTTTTTTATGAAGAGTTTTAAAATAGTTACATATATATAACATATCCGTTTAATTCACATAGCTCTTCATTTTTCATTACATGGATGATTATTTGATTTAAATAGCTTTCCTTCTTAATTCACTTCTTTTTTCATGTATCCATTACAAATATTTCTTTTTTTTTATGAAGAGTTTTAAAATAGTTACATATATGTGTAACATATCCGTTTAATTCACATAGCTCTTCATTTTTCCATTACATGCGTGACAAATGTGTTTAATAACTTATTATTTGCCTCCATTAACGCTAACACTTTTTCGTCATTTTCAATTGTTTTTTGAGTAAAAACTTCAAACACTTTTTGCTCTGTTTGTGCAATATCGAGGAATCGATCTGTAATATTTCTTTTCTTCGTTGTTCTAGGTGCAGATGGGCCATGTATTATAGAAGCATCTGGCGTTGATGGTGGTTCCGGAGTTAATGACTCTAGAATTAATGAAGATCTTCGGGATGATGATTGCTCTTGAGTTGCTGGAACTGATGATACGCTGTTTGGTACATCACGAAATGTGGGAGATATGGGCGCATCGTCCCAATCGCAATACTGAATGTTTTCATCTAAGTAATAAATAAATTTGTTAAATACGAAGTCAAATGTGAAAATCGAAATATTATAAAATAAAACATTTACTCACCTAAAATGATTGATTCATCCATCAATTCTGTTACCTGGTTGCATTTATATGAATGCATGAATTCATTTATTGCGGAATAGTACTCCCACTGCGAAGGAGACCCTCCTGAGGTTCCCACTACCTTTTTCTCTGATCTAGAAACAATTAAAAATATTAGTAATTTTCAGTAATTCAGCATATTATACTAACCTATATTTCTTGGTTAAGTTGTTGATTCTCGTGCGAAGCTCCTCAGGTGTTAAAAAAATGTTCCGGCCCTTAAGCTGGTTGCACATTTGTTTATAAATGTGCGCGTTTTTGCACGCCTTTCTTAAGTCAGTTATTGAGCTGCGCCAAATATCAATAACTTCATAGATCTCAGATTTTGAGAGAACCTGCTTTTTTTTCCTGTCCATTTTATTTCTTCTTTTCAAATACACTTTTAAGACAATTTTAGCGCCATTTGTAGCTGTCAAACAATTGGAAATATAAGTTTCCTTCTTTTTCCGCTGCTGGAAATGGCGTTGGAGTTACTTCCAATTGTAGTATACCATGCAGCTGAGGCGGATTTCGAAACCATGATAATACCAGGGTTACAACCTAGAATAACCGTGGTTTTTGAGTACAGACTCATAGTTTTCTTAAAACCATGGTTTCGATACTACCAGTCTGTCATAGGTTTAAGGGGTATGCAGAGTCTCCTAAAAGAAATGCTTGATTTGACATAGGTAAGGCCCTTGCAGCAAGCGCTTTACCCAAAGGGCTACTGCTCCAAACAGCGGCGTCGTGCATCCTTCCAGGCAGACCGAAAAAGACATCTCGGAAAACACACTTCGAGTCGCATACAGCCTTAATGAAAAGTTTGTTTTTAGATGGACAAAATCGAGAGTTGTGCACTTGTAGTAGCAAAGAATGCGTTCCCTTCCTATTGTAGTAGCTGTCTTTATTATCTAGTGGTGGTGGAATATTTATGTGCGTCCCGTCTACGCAGCCAATAACAAACGGAAAAGGATGTTTCCTCAGGTTGTGGAATTCTTCCATTACTTGATTAACTTCTTCAGTCGACGGCCACTTAATAAACTGTCTTCTGATTTTGAAAACAATACCCGTCACCTTAATCACTAATTTATAAGCAGTGCTTTTAGAGATATTAAAACGATCGGAAATGTCCCTGTAAGTTGAGTTGTTTGCCAATTTCCAAATTGTGATGTAAAGAGCCTGCCGCAAACTCATTGCAGGCCTTCCCGTCCACGGCATTTTCCAGAATGGAAGCAACAATTTAAGCAATTCCTAAAATCAACTGTTTTTATGTATAATTGATACGATTAGCGAATATGTTTACATACTTCAAATGTTAATCTGCTCATGCGAAAATGTTCTCTAAATATATCATCTGGATACCGCTCAATAATATCCAAATAATGTTTATTTTTTAAAATTCTACGTTTTCTTTTTACATATTTCATTATTAACACCTTTTTAAAAGTTTTTTTTTTCTAGTCATTTTACCCCTTCTTCCACTCTCGTCTATCAATATTTTTAAAATAAAATTATATAAAATGTTTCGATTCATTTTCACTCCTATTAAAAACTTGACGTTTAAGAACGGTTTGATTTACACGCATACGTATGCAAAACTAAATTTGCGTTGCTTTGTTGCCGATGCGTTGTTGCTCAGTTGCTCTGTTGCTTTGACGTTTAAGAAAAGGCCCAAATATATGTTATAGCTAAGTTTTATAGCTGATTCATGTACCTCAAAAAAATGTTTAAATAAAAAAGTCATTTTTGATAGCGTTCATTTAATTAAAAATTTTAGAAATAACTGGTTAAATTTGCTTAATGTGGAGAACACATTTTTTTATCCTGATTTTGAAACAGGTGAAGTGAAAAATGCATCATTTTCCCACTTGAAGCCAATTTTTGAACGAGAATCTAGTTTATTGGTCAAGCAGGCTTATAAATTAAATTTGAAGTCCATTCAAGCAAATAACTTGAAAAACATGAAAGGTACCCTTATAGCACTCGAGCACTCGGGTTTATAATAAATGAGAACATAACAAAGTATATGTGAAGAAGTAGCAGACAAAACTTAAAGATAGGTACTTTATAAAAGCAGTAGGTGAAACTGTATTCCTAGGCGCAATTATAACAAGCGGTAATGATACATCGACCGAAATCAGAAGTCGAATAGTACCGGCTAATAAATGCAACTTTGGTCTACACAAGCACCTGAATCATCAAGGAAAACAAAATTGAAACTTCACAAAGCAATACAGGTGGATCGCATTTGGAGGAAAAAATACAACTCACGAGTTGTACGAGGTCAGTGAATTTACAAACATTTCTGCGGAGCTCCTGATGATGAAATGCTGCAGGGTTTACCCCGTAAAACATTTAAGTCGACGTTAATTTTTCCAAACCTCTTATTTCACTAAATCCACAATCACAATTATTCCACAATTTAATTTTAACACTTTGAAAATGTCTTTGTTATTTCTTATTTTTTCTGTCCGTACTAAATCAGCTAAATTAATCAACCGCACTTTTTAAGAATAAAGCACTTGCGAACTTGACGTGTTAAATGCGCGGGAAAATTGTTTTCTGAAAATTTATTGCCAGTGTGACTTTTACTAAAAAAATAAATTTTCAAACAAATATATATATTCAAATATCATTTTTGTTTCTTTATTTTTTTCTTTCATTTAAAGTTTTCAAAGTAAAGCTATATAATTTATAGTTTTTTATATGGCAAATGAATTAAGAAAACTTGTAGTCCAGTCAATTTAGACATCCGAGGGTACATAAATTCGCACCAAGCTGAAAATTGGTAGGATTGTTCAAAGCACCGTTATAAATGAAATCTAAAAAGTCCCCATCGATCCGGCACCTGGAACCTGGATTTATTCGGGGTCAAAGGTCACAAAAACGGGTTTTCGCGATTCTCAGCAAAACAGTAACTTTTATCATAAAAAAGTGTTTACAAAGTTTGTAGATTATACGATTACCTACAAAAAAGGATCTTATACATTTTCCCGTACGAATTGTCATTCATGAGATATCGCCGTTTTAAAGATTTAAAGCACTCATATCCCCTCACTTGCAACTTGTATGGCCGAATTGCCATTTACTTAAACTTTAATAACTTCTAAACCGATTATAGCAGAGCAACGTAATTAGGCTCATCTTTTAGGTAAATGTGTATTCTTTTATTTGAAAGAAATAATAATAGTACAACGGATCCATTTTCCAGTAATGTTCGATGGAAGGTTTTTTATCCACACCTATAAAACCAATGATTGCGAAAAACTTTTTCATTTCTTGGCGGTCTACATCTACCCATCGGGACATTCGCGAGAATCTTTTTGTTCGTACCGTCTTGAAAAGCAGGGCATATGAGTTAGTTTTGTCTACCATGTAATCGAATAGGTCATCAATAATAAAATACTCCATTACTTTTTCAATCGTGACGGATCCCTCTTCATTTGCCACAGCCGCAACATTTTACAAACCAGAGTTTCCTGTAAACGGCTCTCTTCCAATGGGAAGGATGCTTTCTGACCATTGTGGATCATCTACATTATCATTGTTATTGCCTTCAAACAGTGCATTATCCTTCAAACAGTGCAGTGCGTACATTATCGGAATCCATCAAATTATCTTCTGGCATACCATAAAAACATTCTCTTACCGGCGACAATTCTTGTGTGCTTATTCTCGAAAGTTCTCCTTCAATGTTGTTTATAGTCTCGCCTTGGCCGCTATCTTGAATAACCTCTTCTTCGTCCTTTTCGTTCTTTTCGAACTCTTCATCTTCGTCCTTTTCGTTCTCTTCGAACTTTCATCTTCATCAGGTACATATAGTTCATCACTACCTTCACTGAAATCGCCGTCGTCACTATCTTCTAAAGTTCTCAATAGCTCTTCTTCTGTATACCTTCGAGATTCCATTTTTCCAATTCAAGAAATAACTTCAACTGATCAAATCGGGAAGTCAGATGAGGTTATATTTGAAAAGTTTTTCTAAATAAAACGCAGTCAAAAAAGAAAAATTAATAATTATGTCGTTCAATACCTACTAGTGGGGCCCCTCTTTAAACACTAAACGTAAAATAGCAAAACTATCAAACACAAAAAAAAACGAAACCCTCTTCTGTAAAAGAATTTCCAAACCAAACAACGGAAAATAAAAAAATTCTCTTCTGAAAAAAAAAATTCAAATTCAAAGGAGCCAATTTTCTTGGAAAAATTTTGAAAGTGGCACAAGTACAACATTTTCCATAGGTTATAAGGACGAATGTATTTTATGATCATGAACTCCGTATCTTCATACGCCTAATGTATCAAATGTGATGCATATCATATATGATTCATTGAACGTACGAGGTGTGACAATTAAGTAATGAGACTGATAATATTGCCGCGATTGTGGTAACCCTGCGACCTTGAAATTCCCTTTCCCTTCTCTCGGCATTTTCCCCTCTCCATTGATATATTTGCCATCGCTCTAGCTTGTTTAGTTCGCCTGCTCTATAGTGTTGAGTAAACGTGTTCGTGGTGCTCGTTCGTTCTTTTTTTCGGGCGGGGGCGTGCGGAGACAACCATTGTGAGCTTTGGCGTTTGGTTTCCGGGTCGTATTGAAAAAGCCAGCTCTCATCGCCATAACTCGATCAAGCAGCGTGGGATCGTTTTCCACTTGTTCCAAACAGTCTTCTGCGACGGTCATTCGATGCTGCTTTTGCTCCTCGGAAAGGTTCCTTGGAACCATCTTCGCGCACAACTTTCTCATCCCTAAATCGTCGGTTAAAATTTGTCTGACTGTTTCACGGTTCATACCCAGTTCCGACGCTAACATTCGAACTGTTAAACGCCGATCTTCACGGATCAGGGCGCGCACACGCTGCGCATTCGTGTCAGTCCGCACCTCGACTGGTCTCCCGCTCCGCGTCTTGTCTTCCACGCTTTCACGCCCCTCCTTAAACTCTTTATGCCATCGAAACACCTGGGCACGACTAAAGCCTGAAATACATTAAGAGGCAGTGCGTCGCAGCGGTTATTGGAGCAACAGACGTTAACACACATTGAAAGCGCTGCGCGTTGTTTTGACAATTAGACTATAAATTTTTAATACAAATAATAGTATAATTAATTATCAAATACGAAACCAGATTAAAATTTTCACAAGGTCCAAGAACTGCATTTGCCGTCCGCAACACTATAATGGAATATCTGGTAGATTCTAGTCAATAACACAATAATTTTGGCATTGTATAAATAAAATACTTATTCAACAAAAATAAAGGCTTCATTTATTTAAATTAGTACAAAACATTCACAAAAACAAACTAAGTAATAAAAAAACTTAACAAAAAGTAAAACAAAAAATAAATCTAATTCACATAATTTTTCACAACACTTAACAAAAATGAATAAAACAAAAAAAAATTGTAATTCACAACAAAAGAACAAGTAAAACTAATATTTATTTGCCTAAATCATCTTCACTGGCCCATTTTGTCCCGAAGCAACTGGAATACCTGCAGTTGGAAGTCCAGAAACTGACTTGAGCTTGGCTTCCTCTAATTGAACGCGAAGGCTGTCGCAAAAGACTGCTTCTTTTGTAGCACTTCGGTCGCAATCGCCCTGCATCGAACGAATTAATTTTAAAATTTCTTCGTTACTATTCCTTATTAGGACATCATCAACCAAACTTCTTTGCCTGCATCGCGATAAAGCTGCCCTTGATGTTGACCTTTCGTTGGAGGAGCTGGCACTTGAAGAATTTCTCCCTGTATCTGCACTACTACTCGCTTCAGTTGAATCAACGTAGGGGTCAATATAGCAATGCATTTCCTCCGTTAAGGAATCTTCGCATTCCTCAAAATTGAATTGCTGGATACTACAATATGTTAAAATTAAATTCCGGTTTGCAACGTAAATTTGCTTACCTTGCATTAAAACTGCTCTCATTATCCGTGAATATGGCAGATTCGTCGAAGCTGCAGTGTGTTCTAGAAGATGGTACAATTATATGCCAAATTACAATGTTTTTATTTTATAAATATTTACCTTTTATTAATATTGTTGAAGTCATTCAAAAATGACAGCATTTCGTAGAATTTGTAATTTTTTAATTTTTCCCCTGCACCACTCCCAGAAGGTTTATTTTCTTTTTGTTTGAGCCGAATGTACCGGTCTTTAATTATTGATTTCCACCTTTTTTTAACTATATCACCTAATTTAAAATTTATGTATGGATAAGTACGACAATTACTTTTTAATATTTTAACTTACTTTCCACGCATAATTCTTTCTCAAACTCTTCCCATGCTTTTTCTCTTTTGTCGTTTTTCTTATGATCGCGATGACTTTTGTTGTATAAAAATTCTTTGCATCGCACTAATTCTATTAATTTCTCGTCATCCATTTTCAAACAAAAACTCAACCTCATGTCAACAGAAGCAGTGCGAAGCAGTTTTTTAGAAATTAGCCTAAAGGAGAGCTGTGCTGTGCAATTAATGTGAGTTGCCACATTCATCTATGAGAAGTCTAAATTTCACTGCGACGCGACGCACCGCACTGCCTCTTAATGTATTTCAGGCTTAAGAGCACTATCGCCATGCACTTTTGCAATTTTAGTGTACGATTCCGAAGCGGTTTCGCCCAATTTGACGCAAAATTTTATCGCGACGCGTTGTTCTTGATTTCGTTTTTCCATTTTCGTGACGAGCACCACGAACACACGTTTACTCAACACGACAGAGCAGGCGAACTAAACAAGCTAGAGCGATGGCAAATATATCAATGGAGAAGGGAAGGATGCCGAGAGAAGGGAAAGGGAATTTGAAGGTCGCATGTTTACCACAATCGCGGCAATATAATCAGTCTCATTACTTAATTGTCACACCTCGTATAGAGTGAAATTATGACATTGCACGTTCATGTATCATACATATATGATTCAGTTATTTTTTTTTTACTTATTGGGACAATAAAAAAAGTAGGTGCTTCCAAAACATAAAACTACCCTATAGAAATACAAATGAAAAACGAATTGCAAAAAAAGAGTGGGACGTATACCATTCCTAAAAGATTATTGTATGGGGACAGGCACAACCTTCTATATAGAAAGCCATGCTCATGGCATGTTCACACACACATGTAAGCAATTCGGTGGTCCGGGTGCAATATTCAGTTTCTGTCAAATCGTATGGAAAAGTGGATTTTAGAATTATTTTTTTTATTGTTTAGTGAAATAATTATGTTAAAAGAAAGGTATTTAGTCGATATGCCTGACAACAATTGAATTAAAACGTTGGCATGGAAGTGATATCTAGAAATTAAGAAGTTTATTTCGATTTTAGTGTTTTTTAGTGTCTTACAGTGAAACTATTATATCGTCGGTCTAGAACCAGAAGAACGTAACCACCAATTTTGAAATTTTACAGGAGAGCTATTAAAAGGTGAATTTTATGCATTATCGAATTTCCATTTTAATTTTAAAAAAAACTGTTCACGAAATCTATATACAAGTATTTCTTGTTAAAAATATCATCCATTCTCTGCAAAAAAAATGACTTTGTAAGATGCAGCTTTTATTTTTATATCGAATATTTAAATTTTATATGATAATTGCACATACGTTATTCTGGTCTTAATAATCAACGTCATTTCCGTACTTTCAGTACATCGAGTAAGGTATTTAGATATTTGAGATCAGTAAAAATGTGCGGTATGTTATTTTAGCATAATATTTTATACATATCCAAAAGACAGATAACATAATGAATCTAGTTTTCGTTCAAAAAAAAAGCAAAAACAAAAAAAAAACAATACGAAAGAAATAGCGAGTAAATCTATAATTCGTTCAATATTAATTTATTCGTCATACCATTGTAGAGTCGGTGTCCGCCCTGTATTCCTGTTCGGATTCAATCAAATTTCTATAAAAACTCCTATAATGTTCTGTTATCAAACCAGACTCACACAAGTTAAGCAAATCTTTTGCTTTAGCCTCGATTATTTTTAATGGAGCCGTATACGCAGGGTTTAATTGGTGCTTAAGGAGTCCGGATCGCGTTTGTTTTATGGCAATATCAAAATATTTCAATTCAGTATTATGATCATACTTAAAAAATATTTTAGAGTTCTCATTTTTCCTGTATTGAAGATGTTATATTTTTAACCACTTGATTCGCTCGCCATCACAATCTAAAGTTCTATTTTTAATGAATTGTTTTTGCAACTCCGCGAAATTCAAAAAATCCTTTTGTTCCATTTCAGTGACCTCATACTTTCTCATTTTGGAAGCAGTTCGCACTACTACATACCATCCTGATGGATCATAAATGTCGATTTCCTTCGAAGCCGCTTCAATTCGAGCATGTACAGAGTCGCATCCCATAATAGAATGACCAGGTTCAAAAAAGAATTGGTCTAAAATGGTAATGGTATATTCAATTTTTGCACTGCGTATAAGAGCATAGCACACATATTTATATTTCGATTTTGACCTCCGCAAGAATCAGAAAATAGCACAATTGGGCGACCATCAATAATTCATGACATGAATCACATTGTCATTCTGCATATTGTGCATTGATGTTGGTTTACTACATACGTTTTCGAACTCAGCCATACTTATGTACGTTACGTTCATAAGGTTCTAAAAGATGTTATGTGAAATGGAGATACGATAAAATGGAAACTACTACTATTATAAAATGTTATGGCCGAATTTATATAAAGACGGATAAAGTAACTCTTCTACAACCAGAAAATTAAAAAAAGGAATTATTTTTTTTTTGGACATACGTTGTTCTGGTTCTAGACCGACGATATTAATGTAAACCTCATGGGAGTGATTAAATGTGTTAATTGTAAAGGTGGCCACTTTGTTTACATTCGCGGTGGTTATTCCGGTGTTGTGCGGTGGTAAATAATAAAAATATACGTGCAGAAAAATGCTAAAGAAACACCTAACGTTATTGTTTTGATTGCCATTTAAATTGGGGCATATATGCATTTATGAAGGTTTTATCTAGGATATAAAGCCATTGCACATTTTGCCGATTACTGCTATACCCACAGTCTAGAATGATTTTATATCCAAGATTAAATATTTATACATAAATGCACAAAATATGCCCCAATTCAAATGTCAGAACAATAACCTTAGCACTTTGTTTCACATTTTCTGCACTTGTATCTTAAATAATTACACCATAATGAAGATACTATTCACTTTAAAATCACTGGAAATTCGATTACTATTGTTGGCCCACTGTATGGCACTAAAAAACACTAAAATTTAACTAAAATTCATAATTTTTAGTTATAACTTCCATGCCAACGTTTCAATTTAATTGTTGTCAGACATATCGACTGAATAACTTTCTTTTAACATAATTAGTTCACCGAACAAACAAAAAATAATAGTTCTCATTTCCTCTTTTCCATACAATTTAACAGTAAACGAATATGCCATCCGGACCACCAACTAACACATGCACAACTGGTGTTCATGGCTTGTAATATAGAAGGTTGTGGGACAGGCAACCTGGAGCGCGTTCAAAAACCTTACTATCGTAAACCACGAGGTAAGCTGTGGTTATGCTACATCACTTCACTTAACCACGAAAGTTTATATTTAACCATGGAGGTTTTTGAACGCACCGTGGTTAACTAGGTAGTAAAGAAAATTTAAAAAATTTTCCATAAAATAATAGTGTCCGCTTTTGCCTCAATTATTTCCAATAATTATTTATTTAAAATAATCTCACCAATCCCACTTTGATTTGTTCATTATTAACATTAAAACAAATGTCAAAAAATTGTTTTTATTCTTCTTCTTCTTAACTATCGCTAACCATGCTCTCGAGCTTGGTTAAAATTTAACTACACCATGGTTAACCACGGGAGTTTTTGAACGCCAAAAAGTTATGCTCGTGGTTATGTTGTAGTTAGCCACGGAGTTTTTGAACGACAAAAGTTTACCATAGTTAACCATGGTTAACCATAGTAAGGTTTTTGAACGCGCTCCAGTTAACACAACATTGGGAAGCAGTAATATCTCCAGCTTTAGTGTTTCCAGAGGAGGATATATTAAGACTTTTCTTTGTTATTTATCTTGATATATTAAATTAATTTTCATGAAGTTGCCTATTTGGTCAAAGGAAGCAGTGCTTCCTTTGCTTCCAAAGAGGAACCGCCACTGTCTATGACTCCTAAATATTATCGTTAAATATGAAATCACATGCCTTATTAGTTTTGTATATATTTACTATAATGTATCATGGAATATTATCTTTCTTCTACTCAATAAAAAAAGTGTTTTCTCTAAAATAGGTATAGTGTTTTCTCTAAAATAGGTATAGAAAACTGTTTTAGCGTTAGAGCTCACGTAAGCTTTACGACATATCTTAGCACTACAGATGCCTTTCATGGTGTTTTACTTGCAGGATAACGAGTTTTGTTTAGAATCACCTGTTAAGGGGCGATGTCTGGCTACTTCATGTCGGTCAATGAGGCCTAGAAAGTGAGTGTCTTTTCTATTTTTAGGACTCCCGTTATAAACAGTATTTATTATAGCCTGGTTCTCCTCATCAGTAAAACTTACAATACAGTTTTTCTTAAAAACACAGGGCCCGTTTTTCTAACTTCTCCTAAATATCCTTTGTGGATAACAAAGTCTTCTCCCTTTGCCTTTTCCTTTTTCCTTTTCTTTCAAATGGCATTTTTTTGTTTACCTTGCCCCATTTCCTTCTAGGCTCTTCTGTATCAGTTTTAGAGTTATATCACAGACTTAAATATCTGTAATACAGATGTTCCGCTTCATACAAAATTTTGTCACCAGCAAATTTGCTGGGTATAAATCCCATCGCGAAGCTTTAGGATACACATTCCACATAAGCTCTCCGCGCATTTCCCCAAGTTCTCTGTTGATAGACAAAGGACGAGGCGAAGGGCAGAGTGGCTTCGGAACTTCATTCCACACGGACGAAATGTACCTTTTCGCCTTCTCCACCCCTCACACATTTTGCCCTATCAGCCAGGCAACAGACGACACAATTTTATGTGATTGGCCAAGTGCTCGTGCGCAGGATGGTTTTTTTTAATTTCCATTGCGGCAGGTCATGATTTTTTTTTCTTTTTCTTGTTTTCAGGTATACGTATGTACAATTTCTCGGAAGAAATGAAATATTCTTTTTAGGCAACTTTTCGTATTCAAGGCTATTTCGCTACATTTCAGGTGCGCGGAAAATAATCGATTTGAATTGTATTTGATTAGCCAAAGGATCAGGCGCAGTGTACCGCGGGATGGAGTTTTTATAAATTCCAAATTTTTATATGGGGAACTTCGTTGAAAATGGGAATTGTGGCAGGTCATGATTTTGTTTTTTTCTTGTTTACAGGCATATATTTCTCCGATGAAATTTTCGTATTTCCTGGCCATTGATAGTTGTTCCCGGCCGAATATTTCAGGTGTGCGGGACACGATCTGTTATTGGGTGAACTTAATTTGTTTACCGGTCGGTGGAAGTCGATCGCTCGGTTTTCAGATGATACATATTCGCATTTTCTTCCGTAAAAAAGGATAAGAATTCAATTACCACATATTGTTTCTTACAAATTTTTAATGTCATAAAAAATGCATAAGGAAAAAGACATTCACTAATTGTTATTCATAAATGTCAACTTTGGTACATACATATCTGTGGCATTTTGACATAATCACTTAAGTGAATTTTCATAACTTTTCAGGAGAGGGAAAACATAGTTTAATTTGGCTCCTGAAAAAAGTGTATACTCTTTTTAAATATTTTTGTTCTAGAAAATATAAATAACAACTATTGTTAACTGAAAATGAAAAGACCGTATCAAAAAACATGTTTTTTTTATTAAAAATATTATTTTAAATTATTTAAGTTTTTTTCCCAAACTTTTTTTTTTTCAAAACTTCAGTTAAGTATAATTAAGTTTTTATTCCAATTACGATGAGAAAAAAATAGGTTAACTTAAGTGTTTTTATTTTATTTTATAGTCATTCCTCTTCACTGTCGCTTTCAAAATCAGGATGAACGTTTCTTTTGCCTTCTTTTACATAATCTTTTAAATTTTTATAAAATTCATGGTACTCTTCATCTATATATTGAAGCAGTGAAAGGAGATCATCTTTCTTATTTTTATTAATTGCAATTGGTCCATCGTAGCATCTTGGAACTTCCGAAATTTTCACACAGTTTATTCCTCTTTTGGTTATTAAAAGTGTTTTAAATTCTTCATCCTCATCAAGATAATTTTTGTATAGAATTTTACCATAGCTCTTAGTATAGCGCAACCATTTAACTTGATTCCAACTAAATGGATTGCAATCAATATCCTTTTTACGAAAAGTAAATTTGGTTCTTGCCATTAGTCCAAAGTTTAGAAACTTTTCTTGGATCATGTCAACCACATGGAATTTTCTTTTTTCACCAACAGACCGAATAAATTGCGACCAATCACGTGGGTGGTGTATTTTCATATTAGTTTTTTTCTTCTTTTTTTCAATTAAGGCGTGATCAGTATCACACTCCATGTGCGTATGACCTGGTTCCAAAAACTTATGATCAATTATTTCTACATTTGTAGATGTCTGTAAAAAGATCGAGAACATTGTGGCGATATACGAATTTTTATTTTGACCTGGGCAACAATCGCTATAGTAGGTTATTGTCTTCAAACTTGGTTTCAAACTAGATAAATGTTCAAAAATGCATGAAGCTATTTCATTACCACCTCGATTTGCAATTGCTTCATGCCACATAAACATGAAGGATTATTGGTGTCACTATCGTGGATTGTTAAATTAAAGGTCCAAAGTGGACGTTTGTAAAAAAATTCCGATGTTTTAAGGAAAGGTGTTGGAAGGCATTGCTGAAGATCAAATGTAAACATTTTATTTGAAGATGACATCTTAGAGACTTCTTTGTCTTTTCGTTTTTCTTCATATGCCAGATCTGCCTGTGTATGATGACGTTCCTGTTCAGAAATTAATTTGCACTTTTTTGTTTCTTCACTTTCATTAGCAATTTTCATTTTAAACAAATCGCATTTATTGCAATTGTCCAATTTAGGTTTCCGAAATTTTATGCCCATTCCTAAAAAAATTATAATCAAAATTGAACTGATACTCCATAATGAAAAAATACAGAAATAAAAAATACTACAAAATTTAAAATATTTCCTCTTAGAGAGAATTAAACATAAATCTTAATAAACTAACCTCTGAAAATTTCCGAATATTTTGATAACGATATTGGATTAGGAAACTTTCCACAATATAGACTGTGCATTTTTGAAAGAGTCAAATGTGATTCGAAATATAACTGGGATGTGTGCCTGCGGGAGTAATGACTCTCATAAGCCGGAAATGATAGTATATGCCCCTTTACTTCAGCAATTTTGTCTTTAGTTATTTTGTGCGAAGGAATAGTTTTTCCTCTATTATCAGAAAACTGCTCTGTTTCATTTGACTTTAATTTTTTTTGGGCAACTGATTTTATGAAATTATCAGTTTCACCAAGTGTATATCGAAAGCACTTTTGGCATACACCAATTTTCGATCCATTAACGTCTAGATGATAACGGTAAGTATATTTTCGGCTTTTTGATTTAAATTGTTCCGCCGTAATTCGTTTCGCTGGTTGAATTTCAATCAAACCTGCGATAAATAATACGCGTCGTTTGTATTCTCCCAGAGACCAATAGACATCGAAAACATTTTTTTGTTGTTCATAACTCAATTTGTTGCTGCATTTATTACGACAGGTGTCTAATGGAATACATTTTCGTTCATTGACGACCTTATTTGTACTTGTTTTATATACCAGACCGGAATTTCTCTTATTTTTTATTTCATTTCGAATCTTTGATTTCGAAGGTGTTGGAGCATTCATATTATTTTCCGATCCCTCACATATTTCAAATTCTATTTCCGCTGCCATACGTTCTATTTCAGAGTCAGAATCCATTATACTTGGTAAATAGTGCGGGTCTCCCACGCTGTCATCGCTATCAAACCCTACTTCATTGTTGAAATTATCGTCGGTTTCCATAAGTGAGTCTAAAACATAAGTATGTTTTTTTTAATTTTCCTATTTTGCACAATCTTCTAATGCATTATCAGTTTCAAGTACGTATTTTATTTCAATTTCTTATTTAATTTTTATATGCAATATAAAGCTATATACATGTATCAGGATTTGTATGAGATACAAGTCAAATAAACATATCGCGCGACAGAAACTCATACGACTGCTCATAGATTGACCGTGTACTTGATGTGTAAAAATTTACTTATACAAATCTTGAAACTAATTCTGTACAAATCGCGATACATGTATCTAAGTGTAAACCTAATTTAATATTTAAGTTAAAGATTACTTGAATTATTTTCATCTCGCTGTAAAACCTCCGTATCATTTTGAACGTTAACAATACTTGCTTTTGCCGACAACAATTGTTCTTTAGCTAAATTCACCATTAACTTTCCACGAGAACTCATTATGCAAATTATTGTTAAGTAATTAAATTTAAAATAAAATAAATTTTTTATATTTATTTAATTTCAAAACTAACTGTCCTCATCAACACCACTTGGTAAAGTAACTTAAATGAAAACAAGCACTCTTATTGTCAACGAATAAACCACTTAAATAAATATAAGTTCAGATATTATCCAACGGAAGTTTGGAATAACAACTTATTTGAGCAAAAGATCTTAAAGAAAAAATGTTTGGGCAATGAAACATTGGTTTTGATTTTTGAAAAACAACTTATTATCACTTAAATTTTACACTTTTAATTTATATTTTTCGAAAAACAACTTAATATCATTTAAGTGATTATATTAAAACATTTGTCACTGGAAAAAATAAAAATTTTATTTTTGAGATAACAACTTATCAACACTTAAGTGGCTATTCCGATCAAAATTATTGTTAAGTTTGAATTACAAAACTAAGAAAGCTAAACATAAGTGTTTTTATTTAAATCAGGTCGTCGCAACTTGCAGTTAAGTTATTTTTCAAATCGATATAACTTCTTCAAATTTCGTTCGATTTCTAAACCAAATTGGACGGTATAAAGCCCAAGAGAAGGGTTATCGATTGCAATCAAATACGACATAAACACTTAAGTGCTCTTAAGTTCTTTCGTAGAAATGCCACAGATATGTATGTATCTACTAGTACAGTTTCCAGAGTAAAAAAATCGCTAAAACTGCAAAAAAAATTGTAGTTGAATGAAATTTGGAATGGTGGGAGTTTAGCAATTGGAGAAAAGGTAACCGTTGAGTTCCGGGCCGTACTTCGTGAAAATCACGAGAAAATCCGATTGAAAGAATTTTCCGACGCTTTCCCGGCCGTAGTTCGGAAAAACGTCGAAATTGGAAAAATGTTAAGAAGAAAAAATTAAGGCCGTGTTCGTAAATTCAAGTTGCTCAAATTTTGCATGTAGCTTATCGTTCAGTATTGCAACTGAAAAAAGCCCAGCGTTCTGAAATGCAAGTACATTTGCAAATGATAGCAACCCATGCATGTATTTCAAAGTACTTGCTATATACATATAGCTAGAGTAAATCGCGCCATCAAACTCATTGGCGATTGCACCCTTTGCTCTTCCTTCGATCCTTTAAGCCACCGAAGCAATGTAGCTGCACTCAGCAAGTTTTACCGCTATTACCATAGCAACTGAAATTAGAAACCTCCTGCCTACAGTTGACGAAAAAATGCAAAAATTGTCGATTTTCGATTCGTTTTTTTTTCACTTTTCTTCGAGTTTAAAATTTTTTTCTTTTTCACCATCAAAAGTGTATAAGTGCTACATTTTAAAAAAAGTAAGAACCTCATACGAAGCGATGCACAAAACTGATAAGCCAATCAATTTTCAAATTTGAAGTCAATTAGATATTTTGACTTGAAATTTTAACCAGTTATTGTTCACATTATAATGTATAACTATTTAAAATTTCATCAAATTTCACTAAAAATGTTCGAAGTTTTCACCAAAAAACCACAATTTTGCAGTTTCTTCAGTTTTCGATTTTTTTTTTTGGAGGTTATGTGTGCAGATAAGGATTTCATATTGTAACCGCTGGTAGCCAATATCATAACGAACAGCCTCTATTTTTTTCCATTTTTCGGACCTGCACACCTGCCTGGGAGTTCTGGAAAATAAAGAAGAAGAATGCGAATTTCAGTTTTCATTGGTGTGGAAATAAAAGTGAATGTGAATTTCGAACTAATAAATTAATTAAAAACTGTAGTGAACGAAATAAAGGCATTAGTGGATAAAATAAAAATAAAAACAGTAGTGAAAATACTGAGTAGTGTAAAATAAAAGAAACATAATAGAAACGGACAGTACAAAAAAATATCAGTGTCTTTACAGATAGCGGAGATATCACCATTTTAAGATTAACCACCTAGGGTATGTATCAATTTCAACCAGAATAATGGTAGTGGTATAGTGTACCCCAAGAGGGTCCCTACAGGTCTTCGCAGCCACATTGACTTCAAATGCCGCGCCGGGCCGTATACCAAAGCTTCACATGCTTCACATTTCCCACTTTCGTCATATGCCGCTACATTTATCTTCATACAAAAGTGACGAAAATCTGCATATGAAGCTTTGGTATACGGCCCGTCTTACTTTTAGAGTTTAACTCACTCTCTCTTTAAGTCTTGCATAACGCAAAACTCTATAGATTGAAAGAGTTAAGTTCTAGGATAGGTGTTTATAGCAATTCACGACAGTGTTTTTAACTTTACATAAGGATTAGCATGAACCATCGGTTTTTTTAGATATTATCATCCATAATCAAAAATGAGACAGCTTCATCATCAATTTTGTGCACAAGGAAAGAAAAATACTGATACTTGATATCTGTATGTCGGCTTCATCGTTCTCTTTATTTCACTACTTTACAATTTTTTTGCAAATTTAATTTTTACAGTTCAAAGTTTTCTTAAAATCCACTATTTTATCTTACATACATTAGAATATCAGACATTTTATTCAATTCAGAAATTTTATAAATACTTTTAATAATACTAGAGAAAACGCGTCTGATCGAAACTGATGTCTTCGCTCGAGATCGATAAGAAGGAGTGTGACCGAAAAAACTTCAACTGGTTGATAAGGTTGCCAAATGATTTCAGTTCCGTTACGATAATACGATTTTTTTCCATCGGGCTGGAATTTGATATTGGATCTCGAGTCTGGATGCTCATGGGACTTGCAATGAAGGCGAATCCGTTACCAGAGAACAATTGACGGTTTTTATTTTACTTAATACCGAACAATTACAAAATAATTACTTACTCTACTACTAGATATCTTGTTGATATGTTTTTAAGTTTCTGGTTGCACCTCTAGCTTTTCTGTCGTCTATCTGTGGTTTATTTTATTTCATTTCTCTTATACGAAGATTTTCGATTCGGATAGGAAATTAGATAGATCAATAATATTTGAAGTATCAAAAGGAGTGAATACTTCCAAGAGACTGTTAGCGTTTTGCAATTTACGGTATGTTCCCTCACCGACTTGAATTGTTACACCTTAAATGGTTGTGCTCGGCATCATTTGTTATGTTGCAAGTGTTGCAGAGAACACTTGGGATTACTTTCCAGGAGGCCAACCTAGCGTCATGAGTAATTATTTGTAGACTCAACGTGCAGTGGGAGAGAGGTGCTGGGAGAGGACTTTCCACTATATATTGCATATTACCAACTATTGGACACAAAAGTTTTACTTTTAAAGTGCGGTTTTAAGCACACTAATATTTTTTAAATATTTTTTTATTGAACCAAGATTATAAATTTTTAAAATTATTAAAAATTTTTAGAACACAGTAAAATAACCACATACGAGTATTAAAAGCCATGAGTGCAGTAAACGCAAAAGTTGTAACTGCAATTAATGCAGGTGTGAATGCGTTCTCGTATTGTACAGACATCGTGACCTTAGCAGAACATATCGTTTCGCATATAACAAATGATGATGATGACGATATAGTTCTTGCGGCAATGCAAAGTGGAAAAAGAAAAAGGACTTGCATTGAAAACTATTGCGAAGACGTTGTTCCCAGATATTCGGATGAAGAGTTTACGAAACATTTCCGAATAACTAGACACTTATATTATGATTTATGTGCTCGTTTAGTAAATCATAAAACATACACGGACCTACGAGAGGATAAAAGAATTGATGCTTCAAAACATATTTTGATATTTCTGTGGTTTGCAGGCCATGAAGCATGCTCTTTCCGTGATGTTGGGGATAGGTTCGATGTCTGTATAGCCACCGTAAGCAGGGTTATCACTCGCATGACAATGTTTATAAGCGGATTCTCACCAGATGTGATAAAATGGCCAAATGCGGAAGAAAAGGATAAAACGGCGTCTGTGCTTCAGCGGAAACATGGATTTCCGGAGGTCATAGGTAAGAAATAGGGATATGTTTGTATAAAGAATCCTCTAGCATATTACAAATTTCTCCAATAGGTGCGATAGACGGAACGCATATAGTTATTGATCCTCCAAAGGATAATAAAGATGACTATATCGACCGGAAAGGACGTTGTTCAATTTGCCTACAGGGAATTTGCAATGTTGAAAAAAAATTTATTGATGTATTCATCGGGTATCCAGAATCTGTGCACGACAGCAGAGTTTATGAAAACTCTTTCATTTATAAACGAATAGAAACTGTGTGCAGAGACTGTAAGTGATAGATATTATTATTTTCACCCACATAAACTTTGTCTGTTTTCCAGATTATCTTTTGGGAGACTCCGCTTATCCCTTGCAGAAGCATTTGATGACTCCATATAAGGATAATGGGCATCTTTCTGCAAGGCAAAAATTATTTAATAGAAAATTAAGTTCTTACAGAGTATCCATTGAACACACATTTGGGATACTTAAGCAAAGGTTTCGCCAATTATATTACTGCAAGTTGCGCGGTAATGAGAAATTGTGCCATTTCATCAGAGCTTGTTGCGTCCTTCACAATTTGTCAAACGAGGAAGAAATAAATATCCTCGTAGATGTAAATATTGTTGAAGAAGCAGAAGAAACAGTGAGCGTTAGCAGCCGACAAGCCACAAGTGAAGCGAAATTGGTAAGAGAATCAATTTCCAACTTGTTTTGGAGCGAGCAGGAACAATTAAATAATTAAAAGAGTAAACGAAATAAGAAGGAGATAATATTAAAATTAATTACGGGTAAAATATAAATTATTATTGAATTTTATTTAATATATTAAATTTTTTTTGACTATTTCTAGCAAAATAACAGTAAAATAGAAGAGAGTATGCAGGCGGCTTCGAGGGACTAGGCTTAAGGGGATGCATAAGGCAATATGTATAATTGTTATATTAACCCTTAACTACCCAGTATGCTTTCGTAACGTAACTGACCAGTAGTGTCTAACGGACACATTAAAGAAATCAAAGGCATTTGAAAGAAAATCGAAGTAAAGTAAACACAATTAATTGACTTTATTAGTATTTGTACAGATATTACAAATTATTTTTTTTACAGAATGTTCAGAGCAGACATTGCGACTGCATATATCGCAACACTGTTTAGAAGTCCTGGATATTTTCGAAGGACAGATGTGACAACGCTTCTTTCTCTTCGCAGCAGAATCAGTTGATTGGGCAGCTTCTTGATCTGATCCTCCTACCACGTCTTGAATGGCTGCTAAGTGATAACTCGACAGCCCTTTCCTATTTCGTCTCCGTATATGAGGTGTTACCAACTCAATTGCGATTTCTCGTAAAAAAAGTTTTCTTTGTGTGTTCTTTTTTCCTTGGTTCCAATTGGGATATAAATTTTTCCATATAATTAGCGATGCAATGCCAACAACATCTATAACATTTTGAAAAAATGCAACAGGCCATCTGTTTGTTTTACGTCGAACTGTATATTCATGAACCATCTGATCGAGGGTATCAACACCTCCCTTGGTGGAGTTGTAGTACAAATTGATTTCTGATTTGTTCTTATTGCTCACATCTACTTCTTTACTGTGATGCATTGTAGACAACAAAATAACAGCACGGTTCTTCTTTGGTACATACGATACCAATGTCATATTTTGAGAAAACCCAAAGACATTAGATTCGACGTCACGGCTTCTACTGGGTTGAAAATTTTGAGGTATACAAGCCTTGTTTTTTCGCATAGTTCCAACTATTGTAAGACCATTTTGAGCTAAGGATTTTGCAATATTAAGGCTCGTAAAATAATTGTCAAAAGTAACGTTTCTGTTACTTCGAAAGTATGGTTCACACAACTGGTTGACTACATTGTATGCCAAATTTTCCGCTCTATTTTGTCCTTCTTTTCCAAGATATGGTATACCAAATAGAGGGTAGCTAGTTTTGCTGTCACAGATCCACCAAATTTTCATACCGTACTTGTCAGGTTTGCTGGGCAGATACTGCTTGAATGGCACTCGTCCTCGAAAAGGAACTAGCTGCTCATCAATTGTGAGATTTTCTCCAGGCAGATAAAACTTTTTTAAGTTTTGGTTCACATGCTGCCATAACTCTCTAATAGGTGCAAGTTTATCTCTTGACTTTCTGATAGATCTGGTATTTTTATCGTCGAATCTCAAGAATCGCAATAAAAAAGCAAACCTATTTTCTCCCATTGTAGCGCGAAATATCGGATTTCCAAATATCGGGCGCCAGTATTCTCTGAAATCCACACCTCCCTGTTTGTTGACACCTATAGTCAATAAAAGTCCTATAAATGCTTGCATTTCGATTTTGCCTGTTAGCTTCCATCGGTTTTGTAACACCCTGTGCGCTTCAGAATTGGTATGTTTCACTATAATATCTAATCCGTTTTCGTTGAAAAATAGGTTGAAACTGTCTATCGGATCTACTATGTCTTGCCCCGGGGGAAGAACCACCTTATGAATACCACCACGAATTATGTTGTGTCGAGGAGTTCGACTTTGCTTCTCAGGTTCGGATTTCCAAGTTGTTCCATCTCTGCCTTCATAAGTGTTAATTGAGACGTATTCTTGTAGCGGTAAATCCTCATCCTCACTGCATAGTTGTTCATCATCGATTTCAGATTCTGGTTCTGTCGCGTTACTTTCACTTTCAGAACAACTGTCAACAGCAAAATTCTCATCGTCGCTATCGAACTCACGCACAAAAATACTTTCGTCGTCACTTTCATCAAAAGCACGTTGAATTTCGATCTCTGTTAGTTTCCTTTTAGCCATTGCTTAGAACAAAAACAAACGCGATTACGACTGATTTATAACAAAAGTATCTAAGGGCGCTTTCGAAAATTCAGCGCTGACTGCAGCAGTCGCTCATTTACTGTTCAAATATTCAGCTGAAGTTCAAATTTGTAAGGAAACACAGCAAGCATTTGAATTCCTTTGCATTTGACTGCTCCGACTGCTGCAGTCAGCTGAATTTTCGAAAGTTTCTAAGCCTAAACCGAATAATCGAAACTAGGAACGAGTACAAAGCCTACGATTGTATCAAAAACAATGCTCTGTGAGTTGATATTACCTACCCGCTACAATATGATTCTAAGTAAATGTAAAAATCTATCTAACTTCATACTTGAATCAAAAAAAAATGTTATTGTGTCTATTGGACACTTGTGGGTTGATGAGTTACTATTTTGCTTTTTTTGCAATAAATATAGACCTATTCATGTTACAAATATTTTAATTACACGTTTAGATTCGTAAAACCTTGAAGAAAGAATAGGTAAAATGGTTTTGAGTAGAAATAAATACTTTAGTTTTTATGCATCAAAGAACATAAAAAAGTGTCCGCGAGACACTTGTGGGTTGTTAAGGGTTAAAAAACATTATTGATTTTCTTTATTTATAGCAAACTGGAAATTTCTACTAGTTCGAAGGATGTATGCAGGAGAGATATGGTGGACTAGGCCTACAGGGGATACCTAAGGCAATATGTATAACTGTTAAATCAATAATGTTTTTTAATTTAACAGTTATACATACATATTGCCTTAGGTATTCCCTGTAAGCCTAGTCCACCGAATCTCTCCTGCATACATCCTTCGAACTATTAGAACTTTCCAATTTGCTATAAAAAAAGAAAATCAATAATGTTTTTTAATTTAACAGTTATACATACTGCCTTAGGTATCCCCTAGTCCATCCCAGCCTCCTGCATTAATCCATCTATCAATCTTTCTCTCTAATTTACTAGAAATAGTTAATAATTTTTTTAATTTATTAAATTCTAATCATTAATGCGATTATTTACTCCTACCGCGGTCAAATTGATTTATTAAAGTCCGCACGAGGTCGTTCTGGCAATCTAGCTTTCGCTCGAGTAAATCGTGCAGGCCTTTTATGTCTTTTCTTATTTCTGCTGCCTCTGTTTAGCCCGTCTATTTTCCTGAAGCTCCTCCAAGATGAGGCCTTGACGGTTGCGTTTTGCAACGGGGCTAGCGGAATTCCGGAAACTACCGCTACTCGGCGGCCTTTCGACTCTCTCGTGTCTCACACTCGCGGCTTGCTGGAGCTCTTCTTTTGTTGAATGGCCCGGCTCATCACTCCCTAAAATAGAAAGAGGGAAAATGGTATCCTTTTTCAAGTACATATCTGATAGCTCGCTGTCGGGTAAAAGTGCAATTAAAAACTAATACTGCAACTGTAAAATTGTTTACTTACCTATCAAAAGGACACTTTCTTCTGTCCTTCCCGGTTTTTTGGTTATGCGAGACTGTTTTTTGAAGTTCTGATCAAGCCCTCTGAATTTATTTTCCGCTTGAGCAGCCGTGAAATGGTGTCCGGCTTTGCATAATTCCTCCGAAATGCATGCCCACATTTTAGCCTTGGTCTTAAGCTTTTGGCTTTTTCCTACTTTTGACATCTTTGCCTTCACTTCGGGCAGCAAGAGCTTCACTGCCGCGTCAGTCCATATGGATATCGTCTCATCCATGGTGTTATCTATAAATATCCAATAAGAATGAGAATAAATTATAGAAATTATATAAGAACCTTCGTATTCCACTATGGAAGAAAAATATTGCTCTGCAGCTTCGGCCCATCATAATTTGGGACCAGCTCTTTTATTTTGGTGGGATCTAAAATTTAAAAGAATGAGTCAAAGCTATTGCTGCCTTTCAATTTTACCATCTTGCAATCTGGAAAAGGTCATAGGTGAGCAGTTGATGGTAATTTGCTCTTTATCCATGACTCTTAGTAGCAAAGCAGTGAACCTTTTACTTGGTGAGCTGTAAGGATGGACACAAACATATTTAGTAAATAATATAAATTTATCACTGAAGTTATCTTTCTCCACCATTAATATAATTAACATTGTTTTAAATCAAGTTAATTATATGAATACGTATTTTAGTTATATAGGAACATAAATGTGTAACCTTATACAAGTGCCGCCTAACTCGCAAATTAAACTTCCTTCTAAGAACGCTAAAACAATATTCCTTAAGCCTACAAATGGCGGTGAAATAATGAAAATCATTGATACAGCAAAGCTCAAAGTTGGCGATGTAGACAATATCAATGTACAATCCATTAAAGTGTTACAAGAATATATAACACTTGCACTTATAATTCATTTATGTATTAACATTTATCACTAATATCTAACTAGCCAAAATATATCAAATAAACTGTCATTAAATTGGAAATTATAAAAATAGTATGCCGAGCACTATAAATATTACTGTTAAAGGTCAACCAGTTAAAGGAGTAGAATATTACACTATATACTGTTCAACACATTATTGAACCTTTTGTGCATGAAAACCGTGTGCACAAGATCTTTAATGAAAAGGATTGCCGATGGATTGTAAGAAAAGTGCCGGATAATCCCACTTTAAGTTTCCCAGTTCATACCAATCAAGCTGAGAAGTTTTTATAAAAGAAGTTATCCTGGAACTATTCGTAAAGTCTTGAGGAATGATTATTTGCAAAGTATAAAAGGAATGCTTAGTGCAAAGAATAAAAAGTGTCCGTTAGTAAATATGTAAATAAGAACGAAATTTTGAAAGACCGTGATTTTAACTGATGAAAGCAAATTGAACGTATCTGCGCTTGGTGGCAAGTGATACGTTTGTCGCAGGCCGAAAACAGAGGTACAACCGAAAAATTTACGCACGGTTAAACATGGTGGTCATGTAATGGTCTGGGGCTGCTTGTCGCCAGGTTGCGTCGGCAACCTAGTTTTCATAGAAAGGAATATGGGAAAAACTATGTACCTAAAAATTTTGGAAGACAATTTAATACAAAGTGCAGCAAAATGCAGGATAACAATTCGAAACATGAAACTTCAATTATACAGAGTTTGCTCAGAGTTGGTTGATTGGAAATTTGTAGTCCCACCTTGAAAGGGAAATGAGACATAATAAAATGAGGAACACCACGGATCTGAAAAATGCTTCGAGTATACAAAAAACGAATAAAATAGACTACAACCTTCTTAAAGCAAAAGGATATCCCACCAAGTATTAGTATTTTAATTATGCTATATTGTGGAATATCCTGGGGCCTGAGTCCGGTTCATTCTACTCTGACTGGACCTCATTTCTGGGTGCTTCAGAAGTATCCTAATAAATCATGCAAATGATCTTCATCATGCATTAATTATGCTGAAGACATTCATCACTTACCTTTATTTAACTTAATTCCCTTTTTGGTAGTGTCTTTGCAATTTTAAACTTATTTAATATGTGTCTCTGCACTTTTTGTTTAATTTGTTATGTTTTTTTTTGATTTGCACTTTACTACTTGTCTTTTTGCACTTTACTACTTAGTTTATTTTCTTTAAACGATTTTAATACAATTATATCATAAACTATTAGATATTTTTGATTGATTTCGCACGACTGTTCCATTCCTCGTTAAATTTTTTTTTCTGTGTGAGGTATTGGGTCCCAACGGTTCTGCGGCAATTTTTTTTTATGTGACACTTATTGTACTATAGCCCCTACACCTCATATTTGTAGGCCAGACCGCTTGAAGAATTTCAGCAGTCTGCCTAGTGGTTTGCCGCTTAAACTTGAGTGTTCGAGTAGGGACTACTAACCAAGGTCCTAATAGCATGTGTACCATGTGGGCAAGTCCACTGAGATAGCACTGATGATGTCGTCATAGTAGTTACAGGTGAAACTGGAGGAGCCATGTCAAGGCGCCTACAGCTGGAACCAGCATATGGACACTATGATGAGTAGAATGCGCAGATCCCTGTGGGCTTGCCGCAGAGCTTGTGGTTCCCCTGCAGTTTGCACCAGAAAACCATGTATCATTAGGCCCATGGTAACTTATGGAGCTGTTCTTAACATGTACATACATATGTATGTACCAAAGTTGACATTTATGAATAACAATTAGTGAATGTCTTTTTCCCTATGCATTTTTTATGACATTAAAAATTTGTAAGAAACAATATGTGGTAATTGAATTCTTATCCTTTTTTACGGAAGAAAACGCGAGTATGTATCATCTGAAAACCGAGCGATCGACTTCCACCGACCGGTAAACAAATTAAGTTCACCCAATAACAGATCGTGTCCCGCACACCTGGAATATTCGGCCGGGAACAACTATCAATGGCCAGGAAATACGAAAATTTCATCGGAGAAATATATGCCTGTAAACAAGAAAAAAACAAAATCATGACCTGCCACAATTCCCATTTTCAACAAAGTTCCCCATATAAAAATTTGGAGTTTATAAAAACTCCATCCCGCGCGGTGCACTGCGCGTGATCCTTTGGCTAATCAAATACAATTCAAATCGATTATTTTCCGCGCACCTGAAATGTAGCGAAATAGCCTTGAATGCGAAAAGTTGCCTAAAAAGAATATTTCATTTCTTCCGAGAAATTGTATATATGTACGTAAAACAAGAAAAAGAAAAAAAATTATGACCTGCCGCAATGGAAATTTAAAAAAAAACCATCCTGCGCACGAGCACTTGGCCAATCACATAAAATTGTGTCGTCTGTTGCCTGGCTGATAGGGCAAAGTGTGTGAGGGGTGAAGAAGACGAAAAAGTACATTTCGTCCGTGTGGAATGAAGTTCCGAAGCCACTCTGCCCTTCGCCTCGTCCTTTGTCTATCAACAGAGAACTTGGGGAAATGCGCGGAGAGCTTATGTGGAATGTGTATCCTAAAGCTTAGCGATGGGAAGATTAATAGATCCCCCTAGAAAATTTGCTGGTGACAAAATTTTGTATGAAGCGGAACATCTGTATTACAGATATTTAAGTCTGTGGTTATATGATATAGTTTATACTGAACTTTTCACTTGCTGATAAGCTCAAAGCATTGTTATTACTATTGGCCCTCAGCAGACTTGTCCATTATATCAAAAGAAAGCTTTATAGGCAACGGGTCGCAGGAACGACAGGTTTCTTCCATCTTTTTCACCCAAATATGGTTTCTCTGGCAGTCTTCGAAAATTTACTTGCACCCCAGCACTACTACATTGGCATTACAATCGTTACACGGAAATGATGGAGAAATGTGATTCCAGCTCATATTAAAACCTGCTTGAAACTATGTACAAGTCTACAAAGGGTCATTAAGTACCTACATACAATGTATTACTATAATAAAAATTTCACAGTTATTGTTAAATACAGCTTTCGACTACAACATTACATCCAACAGCAAACAAGTAACGACAAATCTAACGGGCTACAGTGAGGAAACTGCGGATACGGCTCTGTGCCAGACGCGGTTACTACGCGAGCACTTCGTCTGAGTGGAAGAACAGTAACATTCTTCCACACATTGCAAACCCTTTAGCATTATTTAACCGACAAGACCGATGGGAATATTACTCAGATCCGCTCAACGGTAGACCTACATTTAAATTATAGAATGGCTATCTAAACCGTTTCTTGGCATTTTTGAAATATTACTGTTTTTCTACTCACACGATCAATTAGGAAAAAATAGACAAGAAAGGTTTTTGTTCTTTCTCGCCCTTCCGTTATTTTTAATAACCTCACATATTTAAAATAAATACATTCATTTAATGAAAAACTGCTAGTAAATAAAAAAATATATGAGTGTACTTAAGACCACACTTTTGTGCCCAACAGCTAGTAATATTCAATATATTCGAGTCGTGATTTGTGACAAGTTTTTTGAGATGAAGAAAGTGGCGTTTCAATCGATTACGATTTTCAGCATAGTGGCCTAGAGTGGAAGTGCTAAGTGCGAGTTTAGCCCCCTATGCTGAAAGTCGCAATTCGTCTGAAATGCCACTTTCTTCAACTCAAAAAACTTGTCACAACTCACGACTCGACATTCAGCACAGGGGCCTATATGTCGGGGTACTTTTGTCTGTTTAGACGCTTCGCTCCCAGGAACGTTTCTCGCCCACTTTTTGGACGAAGATAGAAGTAGGGTGGTACCTCTTATCATCCCGACTTTCTCCTTCATCCAAAAAGTTCAGATAAGCCGTTTCTGATGAAAAATTAATATTGAAATCTAAAAAAAATAGAAATAGAAGTCTAAAACATCGTAAAATTTGGTCTTTTCTTAGTTTCCACCCGAAGAACAAATATAAAAAAAAAAATTATAACAATCGGGGGTGGTAAGATCCGAACCATTGGTTGATTTGATATGGAATGACCCAGCTTCACTTCTGCCTGGATGAGTGGAACGACCGAACACGACTGTGCTCTGCCAAGAGGAGAGTCTGCTACGTTGCCACTTATAGCAAGTTTTTTTAACAATGCATTTATATTTATCTGGCTTTCCGCTAACACCTTGAGAGAGGCTCCTAATTCGCCTTGTCCCACTAATGCTGACTAATTTATTAAATAATTATTATTGATTATTTATTAACAAAATAAAAATACATTTATCAATAAATTGATGCTCACGACTACAATTTATTAATTTTACTTCTTTCTTTTCACCACAAAACAAATTTCACAACTGACGCGATTTATTTCAACTTCACAAAGGCCTAAAACAAGGAGAACAAATACAAGAATTGAGAAAAACAAACAAAAAATGGGAGTATAGAGTGCGTGCTTCCAGCGAGTTTCCATATCATATGAATAGGAAGCGCTACATTCTTGCTGCTTTTAGAAGCGCTTGATTAATTTCCCGCTCTCGGATCAGAAAGTTTTATTTTTCCGAATTTGATTGTCGCCTTAGAATGTAAACCTTCTAACTAACATTTATGAAATTTTGCAGGGCGGGCAAAAAACTTATAATAATCTATATTTGTAGCTTATAAAGTAAACCCAAAATATAGTTGGTTTATTTTGAAATATTGAAGAGTAAATACTATAAATAAATAAATAGTATTTAGTAACTACTGTTTTTTGAGCGATTTTGTAACTTAGCAGATTTTGGTATATGTACGTATTTGGCAGTGCTAAGCTCAGGAGTCACCCTTTGTACTACTAGTCCGTCATGTCATTTGTCACGTCATGGTGCAATGTCTTAAGCTTAGTACGGGGGAGGGTTGGGGGGCGGTATAGGTTAAGGGTTAAAAGGTAAGGGGGGTGTTGAAGAAGGTGGTGATGAACCCTACGTTTGAACTCTTGGATGTTGTAGGAGCTCGGAAATACTGACTGCGAGATATTATTCCACAGTCGAGTTGTTCTATTAACAAACGAATTCATATCTTGTTAAGTGCGTGAAAGCGGTAGTTGCAGGTGAAGGGAATGAGGCGAGTGGGCTAATCTGGTGTTGCGGGTATAAGATTGCCGTGGAGGCAGGAGAGCGTTTAACTCGGAGGAACAGTCACTATGGTAGTAGCGATAAAATTTTGTCTGTGCTGCTACATTCCTACGGTGGCTCAAGGGGTCGATGGTGGAGCAGGCGGTGTCGTCATCAATTAACTTGAGTGCCCTTTTTTGTACCTTATCTAACCATGCCAAGGTGGTTATTGGGGCGCCACCCCAAACGAGGGAGTTATATTCCAGAAGAGGCCGAATGTAGGATTTATAAATAACAGCACGGGCCGATGCACAGTGCGGCCGATTCCCAAGGCTGGCCAAAACTCGAAAAATCAAGTCATTGATTCAAAATTTCTTACTCGGGGGTTTTCGGGGTCGCTGATTACGAATTTGATTTAAAAAATTTGAAAATCCACCCGCTTCCACCCCTATTGGCCACCCCTCCAGTGAAATAGCGTATATTCTAGAACATAATCAAGATACATGTCAATTTATATGTTTTCGGGGTCGCTGATTACGAATTTAATCTTAAAATTTTGAAAATAAACCCCTTTCCACCAGAATTTTGAAATTCAAAATGGCGGATCCAATAAAAGGCAATACAAACAGTTTTCAAGTTTCTTCGTGTACCCTTTTTTTTTGTTACTATTCAATAATTATAGTCAGACTAAATAAATATACTACACAAACATTTATCAAATTTTCACCAAAACCTTTTATTAAATTTAAAAATTGCAGGTTATACAGCAAAATAGATTATTTAGTTTTAATTACATAAAAAAATTTTCGTTATCAGCAAGATCGTCAGCATCTACATCTGTCTCTGTCTCAGAGGCCGAACTACAATCAGTACTTTCCAACACTTCTTATGCATCAATAGATGGAGACAACAGTAAATCAATTGTATCTGCTGACAAAGACTTCATCGGTTTTGCTGGCAACTTTCTGCAACTTGAAATGTATGGGTCAGAAGCTAATAAAAATCGTTTAAACACGTCCTCCATTGTTTTCTGATGATAGTCCTTTCTAGCGAAATTCAGGCGATAGATGGCAGAAAATTTATTGCAAGCCTCTTGGGCATCTTCCGACATTTGTCCGATAGGCAAAACGCCATCTTGAATGATTTCTGGACCATGAATCGAAAGCTTATGCACTAAAGTTGGCATATAATACCAATTATATTTGTCTACTATCATTCTAGCCAACTTTACACTATACTGCCGGAGGTTTCCTATATTTATCTCATGTCCACTTGAAATGGCTTGCAGGATGATGTAGAAACGATATATGATGTCCTGATCGATTCCCGTTATTTTTGCCGATTGTTGATATTTTTCAAAAAAAATCCGGGCAGTGTTACCATCATTCGATGTTCCGGATCCAGATTTAGGCTTGTCAACGTTTAACCCCATCTCTTTTTTAAACGCAGTTTGTATTATTTTTTTTTTCGGTTTTCAACAGACTGTTTTTCTTCTGGCTTACGAGCCTGCCATTTCTCGATTTTCAATTTGTACGACAAATGTAGCAGAAACTCGAAACATCTAATCCAACAATGAAGCGATGAAATGCCAAATTTCAAGTGTTCCGTAATAATGTCTGTTTGAAGCATTGCATCAATGTCGTTGAAATCTTTTGATGTGCGCTTACATAGATAACAACGCATAGCAGAAGTTGTATCTGTCAAGGAGTTACACACTTTGGTATCTATCATTGTTAAGGATAAATCATACTTGACACGCACGATTGTCCCATCAACAGTAGTTTCAAACATATCGAGATTTTGTATTTGATCTTCCACCTCGTCTGTTGTTTTTTTTTGTCAAGTCAACTGATTCCTTTGCACATTGAATTTTGATAGGTCTACAGTATCGTGGGGATGATGGTCTCGGATTTTTCCAGACTACTGTAGATTTCATTGTAGTAGTGTCTATGTGTAGAAGTTGCAATGGTACAAGTGAGGTAAAAAAAATATGTTCGTCACTATCGTTTTCATCATCAAACTTGTGCTTGTATTCATTATGGCCCGAGCTGCCATCGCAGCCCCACTTAACAATTAAGGTTAAATTATCAAGTTGCTTTTCAGATAAAATTTTTAAAACTTCCATGTTAAGTTAGATAATGCGATCACTTGTATGATTAAGTATAGACTGCAATGTAACTGCTGCTTCATTTTCAGTGAATGACATACCTGTTGCAGGATAACACTGTAACTTTGCTTTTTGGATCTTTTTATATGCTGGAAACATCCGTGATTTTTTTTCCATATGAGCATTTCGCAGCAGCTGATATTTACTCTGTGATAATCCAAGTTCTACATACGATGATAAAGCCTCGTTTTCAGTGAAAGGTGCATTATTATTTGCAGACTCCAACGATTTCCTCTATCTTGCAGCTTTTGTAGGACTTCCTTCGGAAATATCACGTACCACTTTGCAAAATCAATGTTACCTTCCGAACGCAGTTTACTAGTTGCCGAGTACAAAAGAGCTTCTGTTGACACCTTTGCTCGTAATTCTTCTGTTTTTCTGCGTTTACTTCTTTCTGAAGATTCGGAGAAACTATGTTCTCGACGACCTGTTTTTGAATTTTTGCCGTCATTTTGCGTCTCTCTTGGCTCTGTATTAGTTTTTTCCTTTTGGCTAGTTTTTTTTTTTTCCTCAAAAATCTATCTTTTACTCTTTTGCTGCAATCCCATCTTTGTATCATTTTATTCACTGTATCACATATTTGGCTTTTTTCTTCATCTGATAACGTATATCGGGAACTCTCACTTTTCGATAAAAGGGTTTCTACTTTTGCAAAAATGTCGTGTTTGTCACTTTTTAAAATGGTTTTAATTTCATGAAATAATTTGAGCCTCGTCAAAACTCCTTCCATCGTATTACTGGCACCGTACTTATTTCTTGTGCACAAAAAATAGCATAAAAGCCAAGGTAGCAAGTGGTAGCAGCTGAATCTTGTTTTATTCAGTAACTATTACTTTTTTGAGTAACCTCTAATAGATCCCGACGGGATATTGCCAGAATCACGGCAGTCATTACGGGACATTGGCCTATAGGAGACCACGCTGCCAAGTTGGGCATCCCGTATAATATCTCTTGTCGTAGCTGCGGGGAGACGAACGAGAGAGAAACACTTGTTCACTTCCTGTGTAAGTGCCCGGCTTTAGCTAAAGTCAGGCAGCGCACACTAGGCAGGTACTTTTTGGAAGACTTAAAAGAGATTTCCAGACTGGAGATCAGATCACTGTTAAGCTTCCTAAATTCCGCAGGATGGCTTTAGGCATCCGTCACATCCGACCAAACAACCACTTTACATAAGGTACACAAGTTTGAGGCAACAAAACGGCGCGCCAAGCGCTAATTGGGCCTCCGGTCGCACTGGAGGCAGCCCTTCACCTACCTACCTACCTAACCTCTAATAGGTTTCAAAGCAGCATATGACGGCGTTGTATTACTATACAGTTTGAAAACTCAAATTTTATAAAAAAATTGCAAAAAATGTATCTACGTATTGCTGCAGCTAAAAATTTTGTGTCGAGGTATTGATATGTACAAAAGATTTCTCGTATTTTACTAACCTTCCGAAGATGATTCCATTTGGTTTTGTTCAATTAACTTCATTACAAAATCTTTCACATGTGTACAACTTTCACTATTCATCAACAGTATTACTATGCTCAAACGAAGGCCACGTTGCGACTAAAAATACAGAGGATACTTAGGGTATAGGACGTTGCTATGAACGGTTTTCACTTCTCGAGGGATTACTGTAGCCTACCCAAAGACAAAAAACTCTATCTAGAAACTTTTTTTTTTTCGACTTTTGGCCAGCTTTTGGGAATCGGCCGCACTGTGCGATGGCTGGAGGATGAACGGTACCTGTACTTAAAATTTTACTCATAACATATTTTTCTAATTTCACACAGAGAAATTGCCTGTAGTCGACGAGAGCCAGCAAAACTACAGGTTACCATCCCTTACAATTATAGTATTCTGTTGCTGCATCGATGGGAGGCTAAATTTGAATAAGTGATCCATCGTCAAAACAATCAATATAAGGTTTTTTTTATGTGGTAGTGCTAAGCTCAGGAGTCACCCTTTGTACTACTAGTCCGTCATGTCATTTTTCACGTCATGGTGCAATGTCTAGCAGTAAGCTTAGTACGGAAGAGGGGGGTGGTTATAAAGGTACGGGGGGTATTCAAGAAGGTGGTGATGAACCCTTTGAACTCTTGGATGTTGTCTGAGCTCGGAAATACTGACTGCGAGAAATTATTCCATAATCGAGTTATTCTATTTACAAACGAATTCACATCTTGTTGAGTGCGGTAGAAGGTTGCTGGTGGAGGGAATGAGACGAGTGGACTAAACTGGTGTTGCGAGTATAAGATTGCCGTGGCGGTAGAAGAGCGTTTATTTCGGAGGAACCGTCACTATGATAGTAGCGATAAAGTTTTGTCACTGTTGCTACATTCCTACGGTGGCTCAGGGAGTCGATGGTGGAGCAAGCTAACCATCTAACCATGCAAAGATGGTTATTGGAGCGCCGCCCCAAACGAGGGAGTTGTATTCGAGAATAGGCCGAATGTAGGATTTATGAACAACAGCACGGGCCGATGGCTGGAGGAAGAACTTGCACCTCTTAAGAAATCCCAAGCACTGCGATGTTTTTTGGCGATTTCGAATATGTGGTAATTCCATCGCAAGTCGCGTCTGCCATTAGTTCAACTTTACCCACTCTCAAGGATGAGAGCTGTTAATCTTTTTCTTTGAAATAAGACAGTACTTGGTTTTAGTGGGGTTGAATTCAACCCGATTCTTGCTTCCCCACTCTAGAATGAGTTCAATGTCGTTATTAATAAAGTTGGACAATAGTTCACCATCATCAAGACATGATCTGGCATGTGTCTCTCTTTTATCAAAGCTGTACGAGTAACGTAGAGTATGGTCGTGAGCGAAGCTGAGAAGTAGATGGCAGGGGATTGAAAGTAGGTCATTTATAAAAATAAGAAATAGGGACGGTGATAAAATTGACCCCTGGGGGACCTCCGCAGAGATGGGGTGAGATTCAGATTTGACGCCATCCAAAACTACCTTAATTGAATGGCCGGAAAGGAAACTCTCAACCCACTTACACAGAAGCGAGTCAATTCCAATAGCTTTGAGTTTAGCTAACAAGGCTGAGTGCCATACTCTATCAAAGCCTTGGAGATATTCAAAGCAACCAAACTGGATTCACCTGATCCATGCAAACTTCGGTTGAAGTGTTCTGTAAAGCAAACTAAAAGATCACCAGTGGATCTTTTTTGTCGGAAGCCGTATTGTTTTTCGTTGATAAGTTGGTTGAATTCTAGATATCACACAAGCTTTTTGTTAATTATCGTCTTCATGGTTTTGGGGAGAATTGAAGCAATTGCTATTGGGTGGTAGTTGGAGGGAAGGTGGAAAATCGCTCTCAGCAGAACCCTCTATAAATAAGACAATTGTCGTTTTAGACGTGCCTATTTGGAAAACTGTTAAATGAAAAGCCTCTATAAGTGATAAAAAATCCTAGGTCCCTTGAGATGTCAGTTATACAGGTTTCACTCTGATACTAATCAAAACAAAAATCACCACCCATAAACAATATAAACAAAATATTCATATTATTATGATTTTTACATCAAAACAACAAGAAACGCCATGAAAACCAATAATACTTCAACATACAGTAAAAAACCAAACACATCAATTTTACTTTCGTTTGTAGTCGCGCGGTGAGCAATTTTCCGCCAGTAGCAACACAAGGATGCAGCGCGAACGACCTTTGTTTCGATTCTTTACAAAGAGGCGGTCTTTCAATTCCAACAACAGAGGTTAAAGTTTTATTATTTCATATGTACGCTATTTTCAAAAAATTACACGGCGCGATGATTTAAAAAAAAAAAAAAAAAAAAACATTTTTTGCTTTTCCAAATCCAAAACACCCTCTTTGCCTTTAAGCTATTAAAAGCACTCTGCCGGGCCGTTTTTGTGATGCTATCAATCTTGATAGTGAATGCTCCTGCGGTATTAAAAGTATTTTTTTTTCAGCAAAATTTGCGGTCGGTTCGCGAATATTTTATTACATAATTATACCAAAGGTCACAATGACACTTTGAGCAAATTTGTGTCGGTTCAAAATCGCAAAATATTTAATTTTAAATAGTTTTTATAAACCGAACTCTTTAGGGTATACCTTTACATTATCTTTTCAGGGCAAGCTGTGATATTTATTTTTTCCAGATGAATTGTAATTTTTTTTATATATTTGCATGAAAATTTTTTTATTTATAAAAAATTAAGTATTTACTCCTTTTTTGTTGCTTTTATATATTTTATTGTATTATTGTTTATTATACATACATATATTGAATTTTTTATTTATTTATTTGAAAAAAGGTTATTTTGTTTGATGAATTTTTATTTTTTTATATATTTGCCCGTGCATTTCGTGAATTATTTATTTCTGTTGATTTTTAAATTATTTATTTTATTAAATTATATTGTTAGCATTTCACTTATTTTAAACATTTTTGAAATAAGTCTAGTGAGCTAAAGAAATGCTAACAATAATGTGGCTCTTAAAATCCAACCCCCGTCCTCGCCGTAGCAGCTGGAATCGCAATAAATGGCTAACTGGTGAAAGAAAAATATCCCCTAACGCTTTTTATAAAAAAAATACTTAAAATATAGTTACACATTTTTTGTTGGATAATTTACATATTTTTATGTATTTCTAAATTATTTATCACTGATTTATCGATCACTGATTTTTTTTAATAAATTTATCATAATTCATTCATCTGAAAGCGAAAAACTTAAAATAAAAATGTTGTTATGGTAAAAAATCCCACCATTTGCCTACTTTGCTCAACAAAAATTCAGACAAAGTTTTGCGCTTAGTTGTGTTAGTGTCAAGATTTACAGCAAGGCCTGTAGTTGAGAGGGTATTAAGGCGCTCTGAAAAAAGAAGAGATTTAACTTTAACTAACAGTTGAAAGTTTAACTATAAGTGAAGTGGTTAGAAGGTTTGTTTGTTTACGCAATTGGGGTAAATATAATTAAATGATATTTGTTATTAAGTAAATAACTACATTGAATACTGATTTTTCTCTTTTATTTAATTATCTTCTTTTTTGAATATATTTATTGTTATATTTAATTTATTAATTCTTTTTGTTCAACTCAAAATGAATTTTTCTCCTTGCGCAGAAAAATAGAGATTAAATGTTTATGGCCGCAGCAACTTCTTGATTTTAAATTAAATTCCTTCGATAAGTCCCAAAATAGAAAATTTCGGTAGATTGGTTTTAAAAAAGCAATAGATCACGGTCAGCATAGCACAAAATGCTTTATTTTGTTTTTATTGCGTTTTGTTTAAGGGTGAATCAGCTTGGACAGAAGCTGGTATGAGTGACCTAAAACATTTGCCGGAACGAATCAAAAAACACGAGACAAGCGCTTCGCAGTTCAAAAATGCATTAAATTATCAAACTTTCGGTACCGTGAATATAATGTCTCAAATCGATTCGGGATACTCGAGTTTCGTTATAAAATTTAAAAAATCGTTAAATTCTAAGCCGAATTTTAGATATTTTAAAGTTTTGCAGGAGTCATAATTTAGCTCTTCGTGGACACCATGAACGTCAATCAAGTAGTAATCGAGGAATATTTCTTGATATGGTTGCTGATTCTAGATCAATAGATGTTGCATTCAACGATTACATGAAAAATAATCAAATCGCAAAAAATATTTACAAGACAATACACAATAGATACTTGAATGCTGTTTACAGATTTATCTAAGCGAAGTAAATTCTGAGCTTCAAGAAACAAATTTTGAATCTGTTCAGTCTGATGAAACGAAGAATGCTGTCAAAAATTTTAATTTAGAAAAAAAATTAATCACTCAGACATATGATGGTGCCGCTGTAATGAGTGGAAACACAGCTGGTGTTCAAACTTCAATATCCATTTGCACACTTTGTACATACCTATGCAATTAAATTTAGTCTTAAAGAAGGCTTGCTCCAGTATTAAAGAAGTACGAATAGTTTTCGCGAATGTTTCTGCTTTTACGTCGTTCTTTTCATGCTCTCCCAAACTAAAATATTTGTTAGTTTTTAATAAACGCGGTCTGCCCCGCACTCTTGAAATTCGTTGGAACTTTAATTTCCAAGCACTGCGATCTATACTTGAAAATAAAGAAAATCTTGTTCATTGTTTCGAATTGATCCAGTGTAAAGTTTGGGACCCAACTACGATAAGTGAAGCCACTGGTCTATTAAAACTTTTAAAGGATGAGGAATTTTTATTTTTATTAGAATTTTTTAATAAAATTTATTACCATGTCCATATTTTCATCGCAATTATTTAATCTCGTAACACTAATCTTGCTTCACTCGTATAGATATTTTTGCCGAATCAATAAATAAGATACGGAATTTCGATCTTTCTCCTCTACAGTTCAACTTCCAAAAGAGTTCGTAGCAATAATTTCAATTTAACGGTATAAGCAAAGAACGGCATAAGCAAAGAAGTTTGCGATGTTATAACTGCCCAAGTCACCAGCCTGTTTGAAAATTACGACCATATTTTAGCGTTCAATATTACGAGTCCCTCAGAATTTATAGCCTTCAAAATCAACATTCGTCTAGATAAAATTTCAATTTTAGTCAAGTATTTCCCTTTCTTAGACAAAGAAGTCCTCAAAAATGAGCCAGAATTAATTTATGAAAATTCAGTGTTCCAGAAAATGACTTCTGCTCTGGAACTATATTCCTTTTTCAAAGAAAATAATCTATATTAATCGTTTAAGCAAACATTTATGTTTTTAAAAGTAATTGTAATCACCCCCGTTTCAACCGCAGAACCTGAACGGTTATTTAGTACATCAAAACGCACAAATCTAGTACCATGAGCCAGTCTTGTTTGAACTCATTGGCGTCATTATCAATATGTCACAAATATATTTCCGTAGTTGAAAATTTTAATGAAAAAGTAATTGATCTTTTCGCGCAAACGTCGTGCAGATTATTTACATATATAAGAACGCTTAATTGCGCTTTTTTCTTTTATTTTGTTGAACTTTTTTTAATTTTCAGCGAAAAGCGTTGTGTCTTTTAGTAAAATATTGTATATAGTTTTTTCTGTAACGTATCATATGTAGTGCAGTCGGTATGTAAGGTGGAGTGGAAACTTGCATAAAAAATTTTTTGTTAATATTTTTCAAGCCCCACCAAATTTTAAGGGCAAGAGCTGCCACTGATCAAATGCCAATCAACTATCTAATTCCCTAACTCCGATTGCGTAATAACTGACCTTTTATTTTAATCTTGGTGAAATGCCGAAAATTGTTGGTCGAATAATTCCTGAGCGCAAAATGTTCATTCGCCAGTCACTGATTTTATATCCTGGCTCCCGAGGGGACCACGGTAGCTTATAGAGTAAGGCCTCTGGCTACTATTCCAGAGGTACCGGGTTCGATTCGCGGCCAGCCCAACGGTCCTTCGCTTTTTACACTTTCCCACCCACATAACTTTCCTTCTTTATTCTCCCATCTTTACATTCCTGATTCCTCCTGTATTAGCCTTCGCAAGTCCTTCCCCGCTCCGCCAAGCGCATGTCATCGGTTGGCTGATGAGATTCAACTCTTTTCAGGAGTCATAAAAAAAAATTAGTTGGTAGTTGAGGGGAAGAAAATTTGTTTTAGAGAATTTCTTCCTGGGGCGTGGTGCATCGTTCTCCTTACATAGCAGTTTCTCCATATATTCTTTTTTTCTTCCTTTTTTAAAGTATTAAGCGCAGCCGCTGTAACAGTAGATTTGCGTAATAGTACTACAGAGTGACGTTTAGTTTCTTTATTTTGTTATACACGTGAAGTGAACATATTTGTGTTTTTTTTTTTTTTGTAAGTATTTTTTTTGTTTTTTAATTTTGTTTCATTTTAGGCACATTAAATAGAAAGAATTCAAATTCATTGAAATATTTGGATGGACGAAATTGGGGTAAGTTTTCTTGTTTATTATATTTTTAAATGTTGTTTATTGTTTCTTTGCTTTGTTTATTTTTAGGTCACTGGGCCACATCAATTCAACTTTTCAGGAGATTCAACTCTTTTCAGGAGTCATAACACTCCAGCGAGTTGTTTCTCAAATGCCCCGATGCCAGAGTCGCGAAATGGTTGGAAGTAAGTGGACTAATATATCGCGGCTAGGTTGTAGCAGCTCCTTCCTACTTCTCTCTCTCTACTCTCTATCTTCCGGCTAGAGCTGCTGTTCGACATTCTATACGAAAAAAATAGATTGTCGAACAGTACAAAGGGGCTTTCCCTAAGCCTCTAGTCTATCACATAAAAAAAGTAATGGCTGAAAGTAGGTGGACTAAAAAAATATCGCGGGCAGGTTGTGGCAGTTCCTTCTTCCCTGACTAGAGCTGCTGTTCGGCATTGCACTCTATACGAAGAAAATAGATTGTCGGCAGTATAAAGGGCCTTTCTTGAGACTCGAGTCTTTCACATAAAAAAAAAATAGTTGGTAGTTGAGGGGAAGAAAATTTGTTTTAGAGAATTTCTTCCTGGGGCGTGGTGCATCGTTCTCCTTATAGCAGTTTCTCCATATATTATTTTTTTTTCTTACTTTTTTAAAGTATTAAGCGCAGCCGCTGTAACAGCAGATTTGCGTAATAGTACTGCAGAGTGACGTTTAGTTTCTTTATTTTGTTATACGCGTGAAGTGAACATTAAAAAATCCCTAAAATTCGTTATCAGCGACCCAAAAAACCCCTATGGACCTAATCTGGTCGCAAAAAGTGCGAAAATAGCGAAAACACCCCTTTTCGGGGGTAGTTTTACGTAATGTAAGGGTTAAATATTAATGTAACCTAAAAAAATCATCAAGATTCTTAATTAGCGACCCAAAAAACCCTTGGAAACCAATTCTTGGCCAAATCTATAGACTCAGAACGCGAATACATCAAAAATACCCCCTTTTGGGGGTAGTTTTTGCAAATTTAGGGGTGTTCCGCCCATTTCCGAACCAAATGACCCCGATTTTCGTGTTCAGCGACCCAAAAAACCTATACTAGAGCAAATCTGGCATTCGCAACTTTAAGTACAACCCCCCCCCCCCGTATTTTGACTGGAGTAATATCCGAGTTCCGTCATGAGCTTCTTTAAGTGAATAGCTTCTTTCGTTGCTTCGGAGATAGCGATATACTCTGCTTCAGTGCTCGAGAGAGCTACCGACCTCTGTTTTCTCGATTCCCAACTAATGCAGCTTCCTGCTAGGAAAAATGAATATCCAGTAAAAAACCTTCGATCAACCACAGAGCCACCCCAATCCGCATCAGCAGCGCCTGTGATGTTCTGGCCCGACTTCTTGAAAATTAGTCCGTAATCTATTGTCCCCTTTAGGTAGCGTAGTACTCTTTTCGCGCCCTTCCAATGTTCTTCGGAGTAGTTGTTATTATACTGGCTGAGCATGCTTACAGCGAAAGCAATGTCAGGTCTTGTTGAAGTTGCCAAGTACATCAGAGATCCTATTAAATTTTGGTACGGATATTTGTGTTGTTCATTGAGGTCTTCTGTCGGCTTCTGAATTTGCATCCAGAGGTGTAATTGCAGGTTTACATTCCGTCATCCCAATTCGCATCAAAATTTGTTCAGTATATTTACGTTGATGCATGGATACGATATTCTCAATCTGTGAGAATTGAATTCCTAAACAATAGTTAATTTTACCGAGGTCCTTCATCTCGAATCTAGTTCCTAAATCTTTTTTTATTTCTTGGATCCACATTTATATATTATAATCATCACTTGTCCATTCCTTCTAGATATATATAAACACGGGTCAGCATCGGTTCGCTTTAAGTTAATTTCCCCAAGATAACTATCAAGTTTTCGATACCATTGTCTACCTGATTGCTTTAAGCCATATAAGGATTTTTTAAGCAAACAAGCTTTCGGTTCCTTGTTTTGCAGATTTTTCAACCACAATTGAGAAATCCGGCTAACATCACTGTTTTCTTCAGATCGTTCCACAATTTTTTGTAAATTTTCTTCTAAACCCTCTGGTAGCTCCATCCATATTTCTTCTTCAACTTCTCCATTGAGATACGCAGCAACCACATCCATTTGATGTACTACTAATCCGTATTCGGCACTTAAGGCCATTAAAAGTCGGATCGATTTAGCTTTTGCTACAGGTGCATATGTTTCGTGGAAATCAATTCCACTTCGTTGGGAATATCCCTTCGCCACCAATCGAGCCTTTCTCTTGTCAATATTTCCATCGGCTTTATATTTAGTTGTAAATACAAATCTGTTTTTAATAACATTGGTGTTCTGTGGACGGTCTACTACCTCCCATGTTTCATTTTTAACTAAATTTAGGTACTCTTTTACAATTGCTAATTCCCATTCTTCAGATTCTTGTGTTTGAAGGGCTTCTGTAATCGTGCAAGGGTCGGTTGGGGATACAAAATTGGTCAATTCATCCATTATATTTTCATTTTGAATGCTGTCCGGCTGAGTCCTTGCAGTTCTAAATACCTTGCGTGGTCTTCCTGGTTGGCCAGTCCGTTCCAGTCTTGGTCTTCCTGGTAAACGATGTTCTTTAGAGTCAACAGTGGGTCTTCTTAATGTTGAGTGGTAGTCAATTGCATTGTTTAGGTTGCTTTCTATTTCCATATTAACTGGTCTATGTTCCTCGTCTTCTAAACTTATTTGTACCTCCATATTTATATTAGGGGAAATTTCAATTTCAAAACAATCTTCATACTTTCCTTCGATATTATACTCGTTTGTGAACCTTACATTTCGGCTAACCATAACTTTTCTTTCTTCTAAGTTCCAGATTCTATAGGCCTTTGATTCTGTTGAATATCCCAGGAATATACCTTCCTTTGATCGGGTGTCAAACTTTCGCTTGGTTGGAGATTTATCTAAAAGAAAAACTTTGCGACCAAAAATTTGAAAATAATTTATATCCGTTTTCCTTCGTGTCCAAATCTCAAACGGTATTCTGCCATTCAGTGATCTTGTAGCACATCTGTTTCGGATATAATTTGCTGTATTTATAGCTTCTGCCCAGACGGCTGTAGGAGAGGTACTTTCCAACATCAGACTCCTGGCAGTTTCTATTAAGGTTCTGTTTTTTCTCTCCGCGATACCATTTTGTTGGGGAGTATAAGGGACTGTTAATCTTCGCTTGATTCCATGATCCTTCAAAAAAATTTCAAACTCTTTTGAACAGTATTCAGTTCCCTTATCAGATTGAAGACACTTAATTTTCTTCCCAGTTTGATTTTCCACCAGTGCCTTGTATTCCTTGAAAAACTGTAAGGCCTCGCTTTTCCTTTTTAAAAAACGGACCTCGCACCATCGTGACATATCATCAATAAAAGTGATAAAATATTTTGCACCTCCTAGTGATTGTTGCTTCATAGGGCCACATATGTCACTGTGCACTAGTTCGAGCACTTCTGATGTCCTTGTCTCAGTTGCTCTAGGGAATGGTAGTTCGCATTGTTTTGCCTTAATACATGTCTCACATTGCAACTTTCTTGCATTCTTTTCAAAATTAAGACCCAAAGCTGCTTTATTTTTAAACATTTCCAGCATTGTTCCTTCATTCAAATGACCTAATTTCAGATGCCATTCATGAAATTTCAATTTTTTAGTTCTATCAATATCTACTAGGTTAACATTTTCCCATTTTTTGGTTCTTAAAAAATATAAATCACCCCTTCTGTCAGCTGTTGCGATTACTATATTTTCCCACTTGGCTGTAAGATGTGCACGACGTTCCTCTTAAAATGAACTTCCAATTCTTTATTTGTAATTTTTGCAACCGATAATAAATTGGTCTTTAACTTCGGCACATGCATTACATTTTCCAGCTTTAGCACTTGTTCAGTAGCACCTTTATTTGCTGTTAACTCGACAGTTCCTATTCCTTCAATAGGGGTTACTTCACCATTTGCAAGATGTAAGTCTTTTTTAACCTCTTTTAAATAGCTAAAGTTATCAGCTTCCATAGACATATGCGAAGTGCAACCACTATCAATACACCAATGATTATAAGACCCCGCGGTACAGTTTAGAGCAATCTCTTTTGCCTCATTTTTAACGCCTTCCACACAAATTTTTGTAGATTCCTTCCGTGTCTTATAACTATTGTTGTAGATAGGCCGTTTACTTCTACAATCAGCTGCTTTATGCCCCGGCTTCCTACATCGATGACACAAGAATTTAAAAGATAATCCATTTCCATGCTTGTACTTTAGAATCTCAACAGTTTTGTCAACTTCTCCTTTTCTGAATTTTTTACCTGCTGGCATCGCATTTTGTGAAATATCTGATTCCCTAGCCCTTCGGGCATCTGTTTCCTCGATAATTTTAATTTTCAAGTAGTCTGGTTTTGGCAAAATATCTCTCGACTCAATTGCACAACGAAAGTTTTCGTAACTTTCGGGTAAACTATATAGCAACATAATTGTCTGTAATTCCTCGTTAATTTGTAATTCCAAGTTCGATAGCTTGTCAATTGTATCGAAAAACTCGTGTATGTGCCCAAGGATGTCTTCTCCCTCATTCATTTTGTGCAAGAGAAGGTGTTTTAATAGTGATGCCTTCCTTGCTGGCCCCTTCGACTGATAAATGGAATGCAATTTTTTCCATACCTACACAACTCTTGATCTGCTTTAGTTCCGAAGGATGTATTGCTAGAATGACGTCTGCCTTTGCCTTCTGGTCTTCGCGATCCCATTCTTTAGCTTCCGTTTTTGTTGATTCCTCTGCAGTGATTATTGGTCTTTTACATTCACCATTCACATAACACAGAGAGTTGTTTTTTATCAACAGGGCTTCCATTTGGATCTTCCATGTCTCGAAGTTCTCCTTTCCCAGAGGTTCAATCCTTACCGTCGTGCTCGCCATTTTATTATTATTATTTTTTATTTAAATTTTTATTTATTTATTTATTAAGAAAAAAGTTTCCTGTGTGCGTAGTTGATACGCCCTGGGCCCATAACCTGTTATTTTAAACGAAAGATTAGTAAAAGAATTTTAAGGAAGAAATAAACCTTTATTAATCTAATCGTCCATCCCTTAACATCGATAAATTGGAATTGAATAAAACAAAGGGAAGAAAATTGACATTTCATTGTATATACATAATTAATAAAGTGTGCAATGAAATGATTTTATAAACACAAAGTAGCAACAACCGAGTGTCGGACTGTACAAATGATTTGCATATTACAACAATTAGAAACAATTATATATATTTACTAGCTGGGACCCGGTGCGCCTACGCTGCACCCATAAGTCAATAGTAAACAATAAAAACCATCCATTGACTCAATATATTTTTCGAGATATGAATTTTACACAGATGAAATGCCTCAAAGAACATGGGTCTTGCGTCGGCCGCCATGAATCGGTATATTGAGTCTACTACATTGCTTATTGTATTCTACTTATCATGCCCTTTCACTTGATACCCATGTTGAGGGGATTGTGAAGAAAGTGGTAATCCGGCCACTTGAGACGGCCGCCATGGATCTAAAGATATATTTTGTATACTACATTGCTTATTTTATTCTACTTATCATACCCTTTCATTTGATACCCATGTCGAGGTGGTTGTGAAGAAAGTGGTAATTCGGCCTCTTGAGACGGCCGCCATGGATCTAAAGATATATTTTGTATACTACATTGCTTATTGTATTCTACTTATCATACCCTTTCATTTGATACCCATGTCGAGGTGGTTGTGAAGAATGTGGTACCTTGCCCTCTTGAGACGGTCGCCATGGATCTAAAGATATATTTTGTATACAACATTGCTTATTGTATTCTCCTTAACATACCCTTTCATTTGATACCGATGCTGAGGTGGTTGTGAAGAAAGTGGTAATCCGGCCTCTTGAGACGGCCGCCATGGATCTAAAGATATATTTTGTAAACTACATTGCTTATTGTATTTTACTTATCATACCCTTTCATTTGATACCCATGTCGAGGTGGTTGTGAAGAAAGTGGTAATTCGGCCTCTTGAGACGGCCGCCATGGATCTAAAGATATATTTTGTATACTACATTGCTTATTGTATTCTACTTATCATACCCTTTCATTTGATACCCATGTCGAGGTGGTTGTGAAGAAAGTGGTACCTTGCCCTCTTGAGACGGTCGCCATGGATCTAAAGATATATTTTGTATACAACATTGCTTATTGTATTCTCCTTAACATACCCTTTCATTTGATACCCATGTTGAGGTGGTTGTGAAGAAAGTGGTAATCCGGCCTCTTGAGACGGCCGCCATGGATCTAAAGATATATGTTGTAAACTACATTGCTTATTGTATTCTACTTATCATACCCTTTCATTTGATACCCATGTCGAGGTGGTTGTGAAGAAAGTGGTACCCCGCCCTCTTGAAACGGCCGCCATGGATCTAAAGATATATTTTGTATACTACATTGCTTATTATATTCTACTTAACATACCCTTTCATTTGATACCCATGTTGAGGTGGTTGTGAAGAAAGTGGTAATCCGGCCTCTTGAGACGGCCGCCATAGATCTAAAGATATATTTTGTATACTACATTGCTTATTGTATTCTACTTATCATACCCTTTCATTTGATACCCATGTCGAGGTGGTTGTGAAGAAAGTGGTACCCCGCTCTCTTGAGACGGCCGCCATGGATCTAAAGATATATTTTGTATACTACATTGCTTATTGTATTCTACTTATCATACCCTTTCATTTGATACCCATGTCGAGGTGGTTGTGAAGAAAGTGGTACACCGCCCTCTTGAGACGGCTGCCATGGATCAATAGCGTCATGGCCTACCTATTGTTTGACAGCTGCGTAAATTTGAAATTTTCATTAAGGGTGAGTTGCACCAACTAACTTTAACCGTAACAAAAGCTAAATCGGTTGTCAAATCTCCGGTTAGACAAAACGGGAGTTGCACCGTTTAACAATTGTTAACATGATGTAACATTTTAACGTTAACTTTAACCAGGCAAATTCGCCCGGTTAATGTTATTGTTATTGTTAACTTATGACAGTTGTCATAGATCCAGACAGGGGTGCCATTTTCAATAAACTCACAAACTGTGAAACTTATAAATACACAAAAATGTAAATTTAAATCAAAGTAGCCGTTAACGATAACTTTAACAAACGGTTGGGTGGTGCAACTCATTTTTACAAACTGGAACTTTAACAACTTTGTTATTGTTAAAGTTAATTTTAACAATAACTTTAATCAATGATTTGGTGCAACTCACCCTAAATGTAATGATTCAATTTAATGACAATTTTACATTTGTCAAACAATAGGTAGGCCATGAAGCTATTGAAACTAAAATGAAGTGAAAATTCCTAAAATTACCATTTTTGTTTGGATTTTGCAGCTGTTTTTTTTGGTTAAAGGTATAAAAAATAGCCTACGACCTATTCTCAGACCTACCAAATATACACAAAAAATTTCATGCAAATTGGTCAACCCGTTTCGGAGGAGTGCGGTAACAAACACTGCGACACGAGATTTTTATAGATATTGATTATGTATGCACAAATATAATTTTTTATTTACCAGGTATTTTGTTTAATGTAGGATTGTCTTTGATGACAAATAAATTTAACAAATCCCGTTCCCAGTCCTTTAATACATTTTTTTTTATTTCCAGTTTTATTTTTTAGTCTATTTTTAATGTTAGCTATTTTTTTGTTTAACTGTTTTTCTGTTATTTCGCTTTTAAATTTTTCTTTGATTTTTTACAAATGGCAGTTGCGTTTTCTGTAATAATATTTGATGGTTTTTTATTTGGTCCACTACAAAAATATTAATATTTTCACTGTCTTTTCACTCGACATGACTAACTCGGTTAAGCTTTTGAAATGATCTCAGTTAGTTGAGAAAATTCTCATGAGCAGATTCTTAACTTTTTGCATTCGAAAATGAGATCGAGATCACAATTTTTGCTCGATCTCACAAATAGAGTAACAGGGCCACATCTCAGTCTCCGAGAGAGATCGATCTCTTTTTTTGCATACGACCCATTGTCATCATAAGAATGTGAAGTTCAACTTTAATTTCGTGATGATCGAGAACCTGAAAGTAAAAAATTTTAAGTTTCTTCGTAGGTTTCACGTGTTTTTTAATGGAAGCATGCTATTTTAAATTTACCAGGTGAATACGATGCCTGCTTCAAGAGAGGAAAATCAACTATCGACCAGTTATTTACACTGAAAGAACTCTTAGAAAAATTCTGGGAGAGGAATGCTAACTACTAGATATTTGTGGACTTGAAGCAGGCATACGACTCCATCCAGAGAAAGAAGCTACTTCAGATCCCACTCGAATTAGGTGTGGTAGCTAAACTAATACCTTTGATACAATTAACCCACCTCGACACAAATGGCAGAATAAGAGCTCAGAATACTCTTACAGATAACCTAAGTTAAACAAAAAAGGGGAATGTTCTGGAACCTATGCTATTTAATTTTGGCCGTGGAAGTAGTCAGAGCATGAAACATCGTAAATTGCTGAAATCACGAGCAATCCATCGAAAGACGAAGTTTACTCTATATAAGACACTAATTCGCCTTGTTATATGCTACGGGAGTGTACCGAATTTTTACATCGAGGGTTGTCAGTGCGTAGCAGTGACTCTTCTCTATGGCGGGTCTTGCTTTGCCCGAATTCCGAGTATCACGAAAGACAAAGAATGCACGAATTCTTTGTCTCAACTCGCTGTGGTTAACGAAAAAAGGGATCCTATAGACAATATATCAGAGTGTAGTTTAGAATTAGAAAATTCATATATAGGTGGAAATAGGTCGGTAGAGCCTCGAATTCCGAGTATCGCGAAAGACAAAGAATGCACGAATTCTTTGTCTCAACTCGCGGTGGTTAGCGAAAAAAGGGATCCTATAGACAATATATCAGAATGTAGTTTAGAATTAGAAAATTCATATATAGGTAGAAATAGGTCGGTAGAGACTCGAATTCCGAGTATCACGAAAGACAAAGAATGCACGAATTCTTTGTCTCAACTCGCAGTGGTTAACGAAAAAAGGGATCCTATAGACAATATATCAGAGTGTAGTTTAGAATTAGAAAATTCATATATAGGTGGAAATAGGTCGGTAGAGACTCGAATTCCGAGTATCACGAAAGACAAAGAATGCACGAATTCTTTGTCTCAACTCGCAGTGGTTAACGAGAAAAGGGATCCTATAGACAATATATCAGAGTGTAGTTTAGAATTAGAAAATTCATATATAGGTGGAAATAGGTCGGTAGAGCCTCGAATTCCGAGTATCGCGAAAGACAAAGAATGCACGAATTCTTTGTCTCAACTCGCGGTGGTTAACGAAAAAAGGGATCCTATAGACAATATATCAGAATGTAGTTTAGAATTAGAAAATTCATATATAGGTGGAAATAGGTCGGTAGAGACTCGAATTCCGAGTATCGCGAAAGACATAGAATGCACGCATTCTTTGTCTCAACTCGCGGTGGATAACGGTGCGGGAATAGAAAATTTTCATCCAGGATGTAGCTCCCTTAATATTATTATTGTAGATGATAGTGTATTAGAAACTTGTCAGACAACAAGTAGGGGGCCTATTCGCCTGAAAACTGAGGGTACGTGGCATTTAAGATATATAAAAAAAATAATAAAGTTAAGAAAAACAATTAAAAATTTCAGATTATCTGTTCTGGTCTGGCACTATCCGGCATGGGAGCTCAGGATGGACGGAGAAATTCAGATAAGTTGTGTCAATAATGAGTTTGATTCTTTGTTTGTTTTTTTGTGATTCTTTGTAGGGCTTCACGGAACAGTTGGAATGAATAGCAACTGGAAAATACGTATTGCTTATTTCTTTATAAGCAGTTTAGATGCTAATGAAAGAGCTGATTTGGTATTGGACGCCGTAACCAGGTTGCAGGAGATGGGAATCGAAGTTGCTTGCCTTACATGCGATGGACCCAGCTGCAACAGGCGCATGTTTTCGTTGCTAGGAAGCAATATCAACTCTCCCAATTTAACTCCGTTTTTTAAAACGAAAGAGCAACCCCATCAGAAAATATATACGTTGCTGGACCCATGTCACTTCATCAAATTGATCCGGAATCATTTTGCCACCAACACTTTTGTTTCACTGAATGGAGAAATCAAATGGAAATTCATTACAGAACTTCATTTAATTCAAGAAGAAGAGAGCATAAAGCTCGGAAATAAGCTGTCGAAGAGCCATCTTCAGTGGGAGAAAAATAAAATGAAAGTGAAATTTGCCACTCAAACGCTGAGTTCTAGTGTAGCCGATGTTATCGAATTCTGCAATAATGAATTAAAATTAAAAGCATTTGAAGGCAGCGAAGCCACTGTAGAATTTATAAGGAAAATGGATATGGCTTTTGATTTCCTAAATTCGAGGAGTCAGGCCCGGAAACTTGTCATTTTTCCGGGTGTGGAGCTTCCAAGGGTGGATCCAAAGGGGTGTTCGGGAGGGGGTGGGGAGCCAAAAATTGAGGTCTGTATACCTAATGTACATATCCAAGAAAATCCAAGAGCTCAATGTTTGACTAAAACAGCACGAACAAGATTATGAAAATCCGTACACATGTTATCTTCTTAATATTTTTTCAATATGTTTTTATTATATATTTTCATATAAAAAGTACACATATTCTGATTTTGAAGAGAGTTAAACATATGTATGAGCTTAGTACTACATACTAATATAATATCGATATATTATTACTTAAATAAAGATTAGATTATCGAATATTTCAAAAATTGCACTTTATGATATTCCCTGCTTCTCTATCCTTAAATTACCTTCTGAGCACCGTGAAATCTCTACATAAACTAAATGTACATTGTCGGTGAGAGTTGCGTGATATAAAGTCATCCATTAATGTATCGAAATTTAGTAATTGGTCCAAAGCTTCTTTATGAATATATAAGATGCTCAGAGAGCACAGTCTGCTTTGGGTCATTGTTGATCTTAAAACATTTTTCATGAGTTTTAATGCGCTGAACGATCTTTCAGCAGTGCAGGAAGACGCTGGCTGCGTAAGAATTATTTTTACGAGCTTAGTGAGCTCAGAGCAAAGATTTCGTAGAGCTGCATCTTCCCTGAGGATATGAAAAACATCTCTTACAGTTTTTACTTCTTTTTCATTACCTCTTAGGGAATCGATAAACATGTTTCTATGTAGCTCTAATCGAGCCTTGTCAAAGTCGTCTTTGTAGAACTTCACGATGCTTTGAGCATCTTTGAGCTCCCCAACAATAAAATTTTCGCACGTTTTGAGAAACTCGTAGTTCTTAGACTTGAAACGATCCTCCAGGGATGTAATCACTTGATCTAAGATTTCATTAAAATTCTTTTCATAATATTTTGCAGGCGAATCAAAAACATGAGCATTTGTAGGATTCTGATCAATGCGTTTGGAAACTTGTCGTTGTCTAGGAGCTTTTGGCTCTTCAAGATCCAAAGCTCTCAATGTTTTTATCGCATTGTCCCAAGCCTCTGTGAAACCATTCGATCGCAGCTGTTTCAAACTTTCCAGAGTTCGGTTCACTTTCGCTTGCGAATCATTGACGCACAATTCTTCGTCCTGCAATTTCTTATTAAGAGTCTCAACCCTTTCAAGAGCTGCAATAATTAGGTGCTGCATAATTAGAAAATCGGATTTTGACATGGGTGGAACTATCACTAATATCGGTTGAAATATCCTCAATTTGGTGTGTGGATTTCCACAGGCGTCCCTAGCCGGGTGTGGACGCTTCCACACCCTCCATAGGGAACTTTCCGGGCCTGCGAGGAGTCGTTTTGCTAAAGGAACAAAAGCTCCAATTTGTGCTGAGAACTATGAAAACCGTATAGTATCTATACCAGCCCTACAAGAGTATGTACGCAAATTGAGAAGTGCAAATTATTCTGTAAAACAAAAATGTGCACTGGTTTCATAGGTATCATCTCTGGACTAGAGATTTTAAAATTGATGTACAAAAATTTATGTGTGGCTCACAAATCTCTAGACTATATACTTTCGTACAAAATGAGCCAAGATCACTTGGAATTATTCTTTTGTGCAATAAGGAGCAGGTCAGGATGGAATAACAATCCAACATCGCGGCAATTTATTGCAGCCATTGTTTCGGTAGCTCATTGTGATGCCTCGATTTGTGTTTCTTTTGTTCTCTGAAAAAAAATTATTCTCCAAAAAAAATATATATGTGAAAGCAAAAAATATCAAAAATAGATTATCATCAACACGTACGGGATTCGAATTTAGTACGATGGAATACCGACCAGTGAATTTCCCTGCCCGCCAGCCAGATTCACGGTTAAAATGTGGCTTGGATATAATTTAACTAAAGGCGCGTTAATGTTCCAGAATTTTCTGCACCACTGTGATAATTTCTTAACAAAGGTAATTTTCCAAGAAAATAAAAATCACACACTTCAAAAAACTTTATAATTTTATTTGATTATTGCTGCACTAATTATTTTTTCTTAATATTAATTATGATTATATATAAATATATCCTCAAGTTTATTTTGTGTTACCAATTTAATTAAGTCTGGATTGATGTCTTTCTTCGGTCCAACAGCTACGAGTTCCATGTGGCGAGAGCCCTGTTACCTCGGTTGAATCCTTATACTGGTTCGTAGCGGTTTCCCTGTGCATAGTTGGGGGAAGCTTTTTCCGCTATTCTTCAGGTCATCGCCCTGTCCATGCTGATGTAAATGGGTCGGTCATTGACCCTCTATACAAGTTTCTGAAACTCTCCCCTTCTGGATTTTGTCTTTGCTAATGTCGATGGCTTCTCCGAGACTCGAGTAGTGATGTTGTGGTTTTGTGTCTTCTCTATTGTCACCTTGTCGAACTTTGACAGCCTCGTGTGTATTTTTATATTCGGTCGGTGTTGTTTTGTTCATGTTGCGTGCGCGAATTTATATTATTTTTAAATACTACCTCAGGTAAGTCCACAATTTGAGATGAGTACTCTAGTTTTTGTTCTTTACTAGGTACAGAATCCTCAGCACACTTGCCCCCTTGGCATTGCTGCAAGCGATGTCAACATAGAAAGTTGCAGCTGCGTTGTTAAATTAGCTCCATCTGAACGCCTTGGGGAGCTGTAAGAAAAATTAAGGGTTGATGATGGATAGGGGTATAGCGCCCTGACTCACTCTCTGGATTAAGGATTGGGAATAACGAATTACGGGGAACAAGTAATTCTCAGGTGAGAGTGGAAAACATGATTTGATTAGTTAATTGAAATTGGTAATTTTTTTTTGTTTGTTTTAATGTTTATGTTTAAATGTTCCTCTGTTGGGTGATCGGTATCCCTTTGAAAGGGTAACCTACAAATTTTTGTTATTGGACGTTTCAGGATAGTGTTTTTAATTTTTATAGAGACAACTCGTCTGTCCCTGGGTAGACACCTGTGATTCGTCCCAATGCCCATTGACATGGCGGAAGATTGTCCTCTTTTACAAGAACTAATTTTCCAGTTTTTATGTTACGTTCAAGCTTTAGCTATTTTGGTCGTTGCTGTAAACGACTCAAGTATTCTGCTTTCCATCTCTTCCAAAAATGTTGGACTAGTCGCTGAGTTAGTTGCCATCTGTTCAGATGGTTCAGTTTAAAATCCAACAATGACGGTTCTGGAATGGCTAGAAGTGATCCTCCTGTTAAAAAGTGTGCAGGCGTTAAGGGCGTAAGATCTTCGGAGTCGATGCTCATTTCGGTAAGTTCAAGCATGCTTCTATTTGGGTTAACGTTGTGGTAAATTCCTCATAGGTTAGGGACGTGTTTCCTATAACTCTTCTAATGTGGTATTTCGTTGATTTAACTCCTGCTTCCCAGAGCCCCCAAAGTGAGGTGAAGACGGTGGAATGAAATCAAAGCTGACTCCGTCATTTTCTAAAATGGCGCCTATTTCATTGTTTATTTGGTTTGCCAATTGTTGGTTCTGTTTCTTAAGTAGTCGTTGCGCTCCAACGAAATTTGTACCATTGTCGCAATACAATTTGTTACACAATCCTCTCCTGGCTGTAAATCTTCGAAATGCGGCGATAAATCCTTCAGTGCATAGGTCTGTCACCACTTCCACATGTAATGCCTTAATTGTCATGCATACGAATAAAGCGATGTATGCTTTATACTTCTTTGGATTGCGACCTTTGTGGGTTTTTAGCTCGAATGGTCCACAGTAGTCCACTCCTGTGTGGGTAAATGGTCGTGACATCTGCGTTCTTACTGCCGGTAGATGACCCATTAGTTGAGTTTGCGTGATGGCCCGTTGTCTATAGCAGATGAGACAGTTATGTATTTGTTGTCGGATGGTGTTCCGTGCGTTTAATATCCAGTATCTTTGTGCAAGGATTTGCATTGTCAGCTGTGTTCCTCCATGCATGGTGTCTATGTGCTTTGTTGATTATTAGGATTGTGAGGTGGCATTTATCTGGCAGTATTATGGGAAATTTCTCTTGATATGATAACTCGGAATGGAACAGTCTTCCTCCAAATCGTAAAATCCCCTTTTCATCAAGCAACGGGTTTAGTTTCTTTAGACGACTTTGATTGGGTAGAAGCCTTTCTTGACGGATAGCCTTGATGTCATCATTAAACTCTCTGTGTTGGATTTGATGTAGCCAATGTCGTAAGGCGTTGTTAATCTCGTCGCTCTTGAGGTAGGCGCCATTGCGCTCTAAGATGGGTCGTCGAACGTTAAAAACAATTCTTTTGCAGTATGCGGTTAAAGTTAGTTGGTTACGGTTAAAGTTAGTTGGTGCAACTCACCCTTAGTTTTTAGAGTTCACATTAGATTTCAATAAAAATTTAGTTTTTAGAGTTCACATTCGCAGCGCAATTCTCAAATCATGAGTGACATATCACAAATCATAACAAAGTCATAAAGGCGTGGTGAGTCGCAGTTGTGACTTTTTCGTATTCTCGTGCGCCAGTCTTAAGTTATGACAATCGCAGGCTTGTGATGACATATAGAGCTGGTCACAGAGATGATAAAATAATAATAATGGAAGAAATTTTATTAATTTTTGTTTTGTTGAGCTATAAACAACAGAAAAAGTAAGTATTTGACTAAAACAAGAAGAAATTGTACGTTTTTATTATACATATGATGTTTTAGAACGCGACGAACACGGCTTCTCAGAACTTTAAGAGATGATAGCGATCCCTTTGCACTCCAGAACAGTATTTTCAAACAATTATTTCGCTTTAACAAACATCAAGTGTTTTGGCCTGAAAATAAAAATATTAAAATAAATTATAAATCCAAAACAGACAAAAACAAACCTGACAGACGCCTACCACGACCAGGCACAAAAGAATCGTAAAATCAGGCTAAAATGCAAATATTAAATAGAAAATGATCACAAAAAAAATTACCTGTATCATAATCCAAAATTCCTGTCCGCTTCCTTCCTAAAAATAAATAAAATAAATCAAAATAGAAAAACTATAAGAAATAAACAACCACTCACCTGTCACCCAGTAAATATAAACAAAAAGCTTTAATGAAAGCTTTAATTATGAAATTGGTATAAATTGAAACCACTGCAAAGTGATCGCGCCGTGGTGAAAAAGCTCCACCAAGCGCCATCTTTCATTTCGACAGAGGAAGAGAAATAAAAGTTCTTGCACCGAAGGAAACTGGTCAGTCGATCAGACGAATTCGTCAGAAAGACTATCCAAGCGTATTTTATATCAGGGAATTAGATATTGTCAGGGTCTTTACCGGCAATTTAAAATAGGTTAGCTAAGCTTAGAAAAATTTATTAAAAATTTTATTAAATATTGGTGGCGGATGTCGCATGTCGACAAAATTAATAAATTAAAAAACCACAATTTAAAGCATAAATAAATAGTGGTGGCGGATGTCGCATGTCGACAGAATTTAACAAATTAACAACCTCATTTTAGGGCGTAGATAATTGTCGGGTTTTTACCGACAATTACTTGTTAGGTGTATTAAAAATACTAACAACATAGTCGTGTGGGAACCAAATCGTTGGTGGAGGTTTTTTGTTAAGTCGAATATCGACTGTAGTTATTGAAACATCTAGCAGAGATTTACTGTTTTAGGAATCTCTGTTAAGGAATTTAATTTAAATACACTGCTTAGCGGTCTTTTTTCTATAAGTCGAATATCGACTGTAGATGTTAATCCTCGATCAGAGACTTACTGGTTAGGAGTCTCTGTTGGAGGAACTCAATTTAAAATATAATTCGGCAGAAAGCGTAAAGCTATAATTAGTCAATAAAGTTCCAAACCTCAGGAGCTTGTAAAGTCGAATCTCGACTAAAAAACAAAAAAAAAAAAAATATTTTTTAGCTTAGCCAACCAGCTGGTTGAGCAAAAGTTGCTAAATAGCACATAATTAAACTCCAATCTTGTTGAGAGTAAAAATGAAAAAAGGGAAAGGAGTAAATTGAATCATCTTAAAGTAAAAAAAGGGGGGTTTGCATATGCGTAAACACAATCATAAAGACCAAGGAAATAATTCGACAATTACGAGTTGCAAATGCAACTAAAAGACTACGAATAAATTAACAATTCTCCTGTGTGCACCGAACACCGCAAGGTCGTACAGATCTAAGTCGGTTACGATAGAAGCACAGTAAACATTTTAACCAGAGAAATATTGGTCAACTGCAGCAGCTGGGAGCCACCGGCGCGGCAGTGACCTAATTATATCTTGATAAAAGAATTTAGAATGAACAAAAAATAAAGGTAAAAGGGGCATTGAAAACGAATAGTTGAATGATTTATTAATGAATTTACTTGCAGATAAATAGAAGCAGCAATCAACAAGATTTAAATTGTTAATTGTTAAAATTTAAGAATCTAACTTAATTTGAATAAAAAGTAAAGTAAAAATAGAGTAATTTAGAAATAATTAGATATGTAATTTATAGGAGAGAATATAAGTATTTTAAACCATTTTTTATCTTTGATTCCGCGACCTTTTTTCTAAACATTACAGAAAGCTGAATTCAAGAAAAAGGTAAATATTGTGGATTCTTCATTTTGGAAGAATATAAATTTATAAAAATATTTAACAATTGTATTATTACGGCTGTGCGCCGTAACATTGGTCCTTCGAGCCGGATAAAAATGGTCAAATAGTTATATCCTATAAATTCACAATTAGATAAAAATTAGTAAATCATTCAAACGTTTAAATATTTTTGGGATTATTTTGGTTTAGTAGTTGTAGTTAAATCAACGACAAAATGAAAACTACATTAAAAATGCAAGGCACGTTGGAGACACAGCTAAGGCAGACAATCTCCAACTATAATAAGACTTCCAAGCATAGAAGAACGGCAGGTTATATAAAAGGGAAGATCGAAACTATTAAAATAATATGGGAGAGGTTTGAGAGTAATTACCTAGAATTAGGTGCAGCCGATGTTACTAGCATCAAAGACGAAAGTGTCCGGGATGAAGTAATTCGGTACGTACAAGGCACTCAGTTTCAGGAATTTGAGGAATCATACTCAGAATTCATGGGTGACTTGCAAGATGCGCTAGAGGCATGCATTGCTCAGAAAGCTGAAGAATCGAAACAAAAGGTTCAAGTTAGTGAGCAAACAAGCGCACCCAAGGCCATTGTAAAACTTCCGACCATTGAAATTCCAAAGTTCGATGGCCAATATACTTCATGGAGGACTTTCCATGATCGTTTCGTATCATTGATACACAGTGAAGAACGACTGACAGCAGTCGATAAACTTCATTATTTAAAAAACAGTCTCACAGGGGAAGCTCGAAGAGACTTAGACGCGTTTGATATGACGTCAGAAAATTATGCGCCAGCATGGGAATTATTATGCAAACGCTACAACAAGCGGAGGCTATTAGTATACGCCCAATTTAAATTATTATTTAATCAATCGAAGATTAAAAATGAGTCTTATAAAGACATAAGAGCAGTGTTAGATGAACTGCATCGCGTTAAGCATGGCTTACAAGTCCTTAAGGTCGATATTATCAACTGGGATCCCATATTTGTTTATGCAACGGCACAAAGATTGCCGGATAAAACACGAAATCTTTGGGAACAGTTGATTGCTAAATCGGACGATTTGCCGTCGTTAGCAGATTTAAGCAAATTTATGGAAGAAAGGTATCGCAGTTTAGAAGCCACCAAAGATATTAATCAAAATATATCAAATCGAGAAGTTAGAAAGGGTGGCAAGGATCGGAATCGAACTGCGAGTTATCATATAAGCCAACACAATGTTGACAAACAAGTCAGAGATAACGGTTGGCGAGAAAATAATGAAAGGTATTATCAAAAAGGGTTTGTTAATAATTTCAACAAGGGGAATTACAGAAAGATGACAGCCAGGAACATTCACTGTCCAATGTGTAGACAGCAACATTTCCTATCTCAATGCCAAACGTTCAAAGGTTTGGACATGAACGCGAGACGAAAATGGCTGACAGAAAATAGGGTGTGTGACAACTGCCTGAGGTCACATCCAAATGCATCATGCACCAGCAGCAATAGGTGTCCCCAATGTGGAAAAAAGCATCATGTGTTGTTGCATGATGGATCCACACAAGAGGGAAGTTGTCAGGGAAAATTAGATAAGAAAGAGGAGAATCCCAAGAATCAAACTGTTACCAACTGCAATTATAGCAGGAATAACACGCAATCAATGCTAGCGACAGCATTGGTAAAAATTAAGGATGATAAAGGAACCCATCTGACTCTGCGAGCGCTAATCGATCCTGGATCGCAGAGCTCGTTCATAACCGAAACGGCATATCAATCCTTACAAGCGGATACCATACCAGCTGCATTAGAGGTGACCGGTATAGCATCCGTTCCAGTGGCAACATCAACTAAGATAGCGTGCGTTTCATTGCTGTCCACCATAGACCCTAAGTTTGAGCGCACGTTGCAGGCCTATGTCATCAAAAACATCACTAATGTATTCCCACCGAAAAGAATTGCATGGCAAAACTGGTCGCACATTGACGGCCTAGAGTTGGCTGACCCAAATTACACCGAACCAGGTCGAATCGATGTATTATTAGGTGTCGACGTGTACGCAGACGTCATACAAAATGGTCTACGCAAGGGAGTCAACCAATCGCCCGTCGCCCAGAACACCAGCTTAGGTTGGATAATATTTGGCAAAGCAGCTACAAGTGTACATAAGCCAAGTCAATCGAACCTATCCGCATTTACCCTTCAGCAGACGGATACTTTGCAAGAGTTAAATAGTCAAATGAAGAAGTTTTGGGAATGGGAGGAGTTGGACACCGGACGACGCCTAACAGTTGAGGAAGAAATGTGTGAGAAGCACTATGAGGACCACACAAAACGCCATCCAAATGGTCACTATGAAGTTAGCATACCGTTCGTGGGCGGTAGCCCACCCGATCTAGGTGAATCTAGAGGACAAGCAATGTCTAGGCTAGTCCAAATGGAAAGAAAATTGTCTCAGAATGTAGAGCTACGCGAAGCCTACACACAATGTTTGAGGGAGTACATTGATTTAGGGCATATGAAAGTAACCACAGGGCAAACACCCCACAGGTATTACATGCCGCATCATGCCGTAGTCAAGGAGAGCACTACGACAAAGGTGAGGGTGGTATTTGATGCTTCAGCTAAAACCTCGAATAAAAAAAGCTTAAATGAGCAGATGTTGAACGGACCAACATTGCAACCTAAATTATTTGCTACTTTATTAAATTGGAGACAGTACAAATACGCGGTAACGGCTGATATCGAAAGAATGTACAGAATGATATCTGTAAGTCATTCAGACAGAAAATATCAAACGATTTTATGGAGAGAAAATCCTAAAGAACCAGTACAAGAATATGAGTTACAAACCGTCACCTTCGGCACGACAGCGGCACCATACTTAGCCATAAAAACCTTACAAAGGCTAGCCACTGACGAAATAAAACAATGGCCAAAGGCAGCCAGAAAGGTTTTTACGGACTTTTATGTGGATGACCTACTTACTGGGGCAGACACATTGCCAGAGGCATTAGAAATTCAAAGGGAATTAATTGATCTATTGAGATCTGGGGGGTTTCATCTAAGAAAATGGGTGGCTAACCACGAATCGCTACTAGAGACAATCCCAGCGGCAGATCGCGAATTACAACTGCCGCTCCAAGTAAAGGAAGATAATCAAATCAAAGCACTGGGTATTTATTGGCACCCAGTCAAAGATTACTTCTCATACGCGATAAGGGATTCTGAGTTCACGCAACTAGCCCAGACAAAAAGAAGAATTTTGTCTGAGGTGGCTAAACTATACGATCCGCTAGGCTGGATCGCCCCATGTATAGTTATTGCCAAGTTAATCATGCAGAAATTATGGATGAACGGGTACCAATGGGATGATCCAGTGGATCAAGAAATCCAACAAGAATGGACCCAGTTCAAGGAACAACTTCCCTACATTCAAAATCTCCGAATACCGAGATGGTTGAAAACAAGCACCGGAAACAAGAGGTGTCAACTAATCGGATTTTGCGACGCATCCGTACGAGCTTACGCAGCCGTGGTGTACATCAGAACCGTCTTGGAGGATGAAACCATTGAAACGACATTGTTGATGGCAAGAACGAAAGTGGCTCCCATCAAACCAATGTCTTTGCCGCGATTGGAATTATGTGGAGCAGTACTTCTCAGTAAACTAATCCGGCAAATCAAGATCGACATGCATCTCCAAGACATCCAAAGCAAATGTTGGACTGACTCCAAAGTCGTTCTAGCGTGGTTAAAAGGCATGCCTAATAAGTGGAAGACATTTGTAGCCAATCGAATAGTGGAGATCAGTGAAAATGCTGATAGCACATCCTGGCACTATGTCTCCACCAAGGAAAACCCAGCGGACTTACCGTCAAGAGGAGTAATGCCAGCAAAATTGCAATCAGCCTCAATTTGGTGGCAGGGTCCTACCTGGTTGCGGAAACCAGAGGATAAATGGCCAAAAGAATCTCTGGAAGACCTGAAAACAGAACTTGAAGCCAAGACAACCACCAAAACCCTGATGACAAACCAACCAATCAGCACTGAATGGTGGATGAAGTTTTCCTCGCTAACAAAAACACTGCGAGTTATGGCGTACTGCTATCGATTTATACACAATAGTCGAAGGAAGAAAGAGCGGTGCAACTCGCAGCTATTAGCGAAAGAAATCGAATGGGCAAGGACGAAACTAATCCAATTAGCCCAGAAACAAATGTTCCCCAAAGAATGCGTACAATTAAGTAACATCAAAACGATCCACAAATCTAGCCAATTATCCAAACTATACCCATTTATGGCAGAAGATGGTACAATAAGAGTAGGAGGCAGACTACAAAATGCAAATCTAAGCTACGACACTAAACACCCTATCATCTTACAAAGGCATCATCACATCACCAATCTTATTATTGATCATTTCCATAAGACAACGCTCCACGGGGGAGCACAACTAGTATTAAACACAATTAGGAACCAATATTGGATTACGAACGGGATGCTAGCCGTAAAGGAGAGAATTTATAAATGTGTGACATGCATTCGATATAGAGCTACAGCACCATCTCAAATAATGGGAAGATTACCAAGCGCAAGGATCACGCCAGCCAACCCATTCGAAAACGTAGGGGTAGACTACGCCGGGCCCATAGAACTAAAAATGTCCAAACATAAGGGATCAAAAGTATATAAAGGATACTTCTGTATCTTTATATGCATGTGTACGAAAGCAATTCATGTAGAGGTAGCATCAGACATGACTACTGAAGCTTTCATAGCAGCATTGAGGAGGTTTATCGGACGGCGAGGATTATGTCGGAATATTTATTCAGACAACGGAACAAACTTCGTAGGAGCTAATAAACAATTACAGTCTCAGATGAAGCAAGTCCTGAATGATGCCACCGCGCAGGCCGCTGATGAACTTGCCAATCTGAACATACAATGGCACTTTAACCCACCAATAACTCCACACTTCGGAGGCTTATGGGAGGCCGGTGTTAAAAGCATTAAACATCACCTGAGACGCATTAATAATGACAGAATACTTACCTTCGAAGAACTAACCACATTACTCGTTCAAATAGAAGCCTGCCTGAATTCCCGACCGCTATGCCAGTTATCGGCCGATCCATCAAACCTAGAGATACTTACTCCTGGACATTTTTTGGTAGGAAGAAATCTCAAGGCAGTACCAGAAGTAACATCCAAGGACAACATACCATACTTAGATCGTTGGAAACATGTACAGCAACTTTTACAACGATTTTGGACTCAATGGTCACAGGAATATTTATTAGAACTCCAAAAACGAAACAAATGGTTATTACAACAACCAAACCTCAAAATAGGCCAGGTAGTTATCATTATGGACGATAATCGCCCACCAGCACAATGGCCACTCGGGGTGGTACACGAAATACACCCAGGATCCGATAACCAGAGATAATAACATTAATATTAATAAATAATGGAGGCGAATTTTAAAGAATCTTGGGACCAAATAATGGATACCTGCTCATTGAGTGATGAGGAGCTGATTCGGCTAATTGATGAGGTTTCGTCTGACGTCCTAGATGTAAAGTCACCAGCAGGGTCGCCATCTAGAACGATAGAGATACCCACTACTCCTGGAAAAAACATCTTAGAGGAAGAAGCTAGAGAGCAAGATATCCCCATAACTCCCGGCAAAAACTTAGAAGAATTAGCTACCGAGAAATATGAAGAACTAGCTACCGAGAAATATGAAGATTTCAGCGACATGTGGGAGATTAGGTCTCCAGGTCCATCGGCTGAAATACAAGAGATCCCCAACACGCCAGGGAAAAACCTCCCTTTCGATGAGGATGTAGGTGAAGATATGGAAATCATTGGCGACATAGGGGAAATGGAGCCACTAGATGAAGCAGCACAACCACAAATAGAGAACCCGCTGATAGTGGAAGAGGAGTCACCACTAATAGAAGCCGATAGTCCTATAATTCCGGAACCAGCCTCAGCGATCGTAGACGACTTATGTAGACCACCACCAACATGCTTAGAGGAAAAAATGTACCATCAAGTCACCACGGAAGGAGTTCTCTTTTACTTAACGTACCAGCAGTTACAATCCATACCGTTAAAGAAAATACAGGAGAAACAGCGAAGACGATATACGGTGTACATAGGTGATACACACCAGGTAAGGCTGAGATTGTCAGAAAGTGGGAAAAAGATCTGGTCAGCCTATAAAGCCAGGAATCCTAACCGCAAAAATAACAACCGGCGGGACCGGAATAACAATAGTACACCTAATTAAATATAATAAATAATTAAATATAAAATATAAAAATAAAGAAATATAGATAATATGAATTAAAAGTAGATTAAGCACATACATTGAATTTTTATATTATGTTACTTAGATAAGCTTACACATTGAATTTTATAGATAGACTAAATTAGAGTAAGGGTATACATAGAATTTTATACATAGTGAAATATAAACGTAAAATCAAAGAAAAGTTAATTTTTGATGAGACGCATCAACGGGGGGGAGAATGTTTTGGCCTGAAAATAAAAATATTAAAATAAATTATAAATCCAAAACAGACAAAAACAAACCTGACAGACGCCTACCACGACCAGGCACAAAAGAATCGTAAAATCAGGCTAAAATGCAAATATTAAATAGAAAATGATCACAAAAAAAATTACCTGTATCATAATCCAAAATTCCTGTCCGCTTCCTTCCTAAAAATAAATAAAATAAATCAAAATAGAAAAACTATAAGAAATAAACAACCACTCACCTGTCACCCAGTAAATATAAACAAAAAGCTTTAATGAAAGCTTTAATTATGAAATTGGTATAAATTGAAACCACTGCAAAGTGATCGCGCCGTGGTGAAAAAGCTCCACCAAGCGCCATCTTTCATTTCGACAGAGGAAGAGAAATAAAAGTTCTTGCACCGAAGGAAACTGGTCAGTCGATCAGACGAATTCGTCAGAAAGACTATCCAAGCGTATTTTATATCAGGGAATTAGATATTGTCAGGGTCTTTACCGGCAATTTAAAATAGGTTAGCTAAGCTTAGAAAAATTTATTAAAAATTTTATTAAATATTGGTGGCGGATGTCGCATGTCGACAAAATTAATAAATTAAAAAACCACAATTTAAAGCATAAATAAATAGTGGTGGCGGATGTCGCATGTCGACAGAATTTAACAAATTAACAACCTCATTTTAGGGCGTAGATAATTGTCGGGTTTTTACCGACAATTACTTGTTAGGTGTATTAAAAATACTAACAACATAGTCGTGTGGGAACCAAATCGTTGGTGGAGGTTTTTTGTTAAGTCGAATATCGACTGTAGTTATTGAAACATCTAGCAGAGATTTACTGTTTTAGGAATCTCTGTTAAGGAATTTAATTTAAATACACTGCTTAGCGGTCTTTTTTCTATAAGTCGAATATCGACTGTAGATGTTAATCCTCGATCAGAGACTTACTGGTTAGGAGTCTCTGTTGGAGGAACTCAATTTAAAATATAATTCGGCAGAAAGCGTAAAGCTATAATTAGTCAATAAAGTTCCAAACCTCAGGAGCTTGTAAAGTCGAATCTCGACTAAAAAACAAAAAAAAAAAAAATATTTTTTAGCTTAGCCAACCAGCTGGTTGAGCAAAAGTTGCTAAATAGCACATAATTAAACTCCAATCTTGTTGAGAGTAAAAATGAAAAAAGGGAAAGGAGTAAATTGAATCATCTTAAAGTAAAAAAAGGGGGGTTTGCATATGCGTAAACACAATCATAAAGACCAAGGAAATAATTCGACAATTACGAGTTGCAAATGCAACTAAAAGACTACGAATAAATTAACAATTCTCCTGTGTGCACCGAACACCGCAAGGTCGTACAGATCTAAGTCGGTTACGATAGAAGCACAGTAAACATTTTAACCAGAGAAATATTGGTCAACTGCAGCAGCTGGGAGCCACCGGCGCGGCAGTGACCTAATTATATCTTGATAAAAGAATTTAGAATGAACAAAAAATAAAGGTAAAAGGGGCATTGAAAACGAATAGTTGAATGATTTATTAATGAATTTACTTGCAGATAAATAGAAGCAGCAATCAACAAGATTTAAATTGTTAATTGTTAAAATTTAAGAATCTAACTTAATTTGAATAAAAAGTAAAGTAAAAATAGAGTAATTTAGAAATAATTAGATATGTAATTTATAGGAGAGAATATAAGTATTTTAAACCATTTTTTATCTTTGATTCCGCGACCTTTTTTCTAAACATTACAGAAAGCTGAATTCAAGAAAAAGGTAAATATTGTGGATTCTTCATTTTGGAAGAATATAAATTTATAAAAATATTTAACAATTGTATTATTACGGCTGTGCGCCGTAACATCAAGCTTGTAGATTAATTGAGGTGTTGGAACCACATTACAAGCAGAGATCCTTAATTCCGTTTTCATTTACGGTATGCATTTAGCCGTTTAAAAATTTACACACATTCCAGATTACATGAATTGTTTTCGTTACAGTTTTTGTCTGTTCTGTATTTCTTGGCTCACGGATCCTATCAGAAATGCGTTGGGAACAACAATATATTTCCTGTGAGTCAGTCCACAGTGTGTCGTGCAATTGACAAAATTACTGCACTAATAATTAAAGTTAAAAGTAGTAAAATTGTATTTCCAAGATCTTCTGAAGAAAAATTAATCAAGAAATTCGGGTAAGCGTTTATACAGATCGTGTGAGCATATTTCATTTCATAGAACATTTGTATTAATAGATTTTATGAAAAGTTTGGTATAAAAGGAACTATCGGTGCTATTGACTGCACAAACGTAGCCATTATTTCTCCTCATATTGGTGATCTACAAACACCAGCCCATGTCTACCTCAACAGAAAGAACTACCACAGTATTAACGTAGAGGCTGTAATTATTGACAATTCTATTGGGCTCATGAAAACTAACACATTCACATCTTTGCCTTTGCAGATTTGTGATCATAAAATGAAATTTCTTGCAGTAAACGCAAAATTTCCTGGATCCTGCCATGATTCGGGCATTTGGGCAACATCAGTTGGACGATTGCATCTTATGCAAACTCATAATGCCTGCAGTTTTACATGGATATTGGGCGATTCCGGTTACCCATTGGAGCCTTGGTTGCTTACTCCTCTGGCTAATCCCTCAAGTGTTGCTGAGAGAAGATACAATCCATGCAAATTGCTTCCCGAAATGTAATTGAACGTGCTTTCGGGGCAATTTTGCATAACATCTTGCTTCAGGGTCATTTAGATGAAGACTTTGAAGTAGAAATAGAAGATAATAACAATCAGAATTCCAGAATCGATGTTCCATCTGATGCAGTAGTAACCGAAAACCAAAGAGAAGGCCAAAGAATACCTTATTTGTAGAACATGCAAACTAACAAAACAAGATTTTTTTCACACTACGTTTTATTTTACTTAATTCAAAATAAATATTCTTACGCAGAAAGCTAACAGAACATGGCTTCTTCATACATTTGTAAAATTCAAAATATTCAAAACAAAATATAACTTTCACAGCAAACTAACAAAAGTGGGATTTTCATGCATTTGTACTATAAATCCACAATACTCAAAGTTTTTTCATAATACTCGAAGTTAAATATGGGCCTGTTCATAAATGCATGGTTGCAGTCATTTGTAAGTATTCAGCTACAGACTTTTAATTACTGAATATTTGCAAATGACGGAAACCATGCATTCATGAAGAGGCCCTATATTTTCACAGTTTTATTTATTTTTTAACTCCGCAATTACGTCTGTGAGGGCTTTTAAGGCTGTGACCGTTACTTGTTGTTGTTGGACAAGTTGTTGCTGTTGTTCTATAAGTTGTTGTTGCAAACAACGGTCACTTTCTTGGCGACTTTTTATCATCTCGCATGCTTTGTGAAACATTTTATCAAGCTGGCTTGACTTTGTTGCAGATGGTGATGGCAAGGATTCCAGATTATTGGAACTTGAATCAATTAACGATCCTTCTAATTCAATTATTTGTGCTGACGATTCCTCATCACATTCCAGGATCTAATCAGCAATTGCCTAAAAACAATTCTTAATAGGCATTGCAACTAATCATTTAAAACATCATACGTACTTGCATTCCAAGAGAGGGTACATTTGGAATCCCGTCTATTAGTAAACCTTCATCGAAAGTTTCCAAAGCCCTTTGCTCCAGCTCTGACAAACTGTTCGGTGGAGGTCCACTCCCCGTCAATTTTGCGGCAACTTTCTGCTTCCTAGCTCTCGAGCGAACTTGCACTTTCCAATGATTCAAAGTCTGTAAAGATTGGGGAACGTGAAATTAATTCTTCCGGAATAAAATGTATTTCCTTACCTCTTTCCATTTCACTGCTGTCCTAGTTGGACCTTTAAGGGCGTTTAACTTTACAGCCAAATCACCGCAAAGATTTTGCATCCGCTTCGGGTTGGACGGGTCATTTTTATTTTGCCGGATTTATGGATGTTTCCGGCAAAATTCGAGAAAAAACTCCAGCTGCTCCGAGGTTCTCTGATAGGACTTTTTTCTTTCTGTAAAGACTTAAAAATATTATAACCAGTCAAATTTCATACAATTTGCAGAAAAATTTACCTGTTTCCATGTTGGCGCTCGTTTAATGATTGACATAAGAATTTCACAACATTTGACATTTAACATTTTCACCACAATCGTGGTGGAATTCTAGTGATGAATGTTGTGATTTTTCACCAATAATCAGAAACAACTGATTTGTCGCAAGATTCGTCTCAAGATTAATATTTTTATATTTACTTATGACTTATGCCCCGTCACAACTAAGAATTGGCCTATAGATTTCAAAAAGGTTTTGAAGTTCACCTTAGATTTCAAAAATATTATTCTTACATTTGCTGCTGTTTCTCAATAGCCGGCTCGAAGGACCATGTTTCGGTAGCTCATTGTAATGCCTCGATTTGTGTTTCTTTTGTTCTCTGAAAATAAATTATTCTCCAAAAAAAAAGAAAATATATGAAAGCAAAAAAGATCAAAAATAGATTATCATCAACACGTACGGGATTCGAATTTAGTACGACGGAGTACCGACCAGTGAATTTCCCTACACGCCAGCCAGATTCACGGTAAAAATGTGGCTTGGATATAATTTAACTAAAGGCGCGTTAATGTTCAAGAATTTTCTGCACCACTGTGATAATTCCTTGACAAAGGTAATTTTCCAAGAAAATAAAAATCACACTTCAAAAAACTTTATAATTTTATTTGATTATTGCTGCACTAATTATTTTTTCTTAATTTAATTATGATTATGTATATATAAATATATCTTCAAGTTTATTTTTTGTTACCAATTTAATTAAGTCTGGATTGATGTCTTTCTTCGGTTTCTACGAGTTCCAAGTGGCGAGAGCCTGTGCATAGTTGGGGGAAGGTCTTCCCGCTCTTCTTCAGGGGCCGTATTTGGTTTCTCGAGTCGACATTGTCGTCTGTCGATAAATAAAAATTGGCATTTGGCGACACGATATCGTCTCTTTACGTGCCGATAAAGACGTTTGACAATTATTAAAAAGCTCAATTTATGCATGCAATAAACTTTTAACAATTTCTATTTTAATTAAATATTATGTGATTTGTTGCCTTGGAGTAATACCACCCAATTTGATGGTTTTGTATGGCTGCGCTTAGCTGTCGATTTGGTCGTGAAACCAAATATGAAACTTAAAGAAAATCAAGAAGTTTTTTTTGTCGAGTCGATCTATCGGCTCGAGAAACCAAATACGGCCCCAGGTCATCGTCCTGTCCATGCGTCATTCATTGACCCTCTATACAAGTGCTGAAACTCTCCCCTTCTGGATTTTGTCTTTGCTAATGTCGATGGCTTCTCCGAGACTCGAGTAGTGATGTTGTGGTTTTGTGTCTTCTCTATTGTCACCTTGTCGAACTTTGACAGTCTCGTGTGTATTTTTATATTCGGTCGGTGTTGTTTTGTTTATGTTGCGTGTGTTTATGTTATATTATTTTTAAATACTCCCTCAGGTAAGTGCACAATTTGAGATGAGTACTCTAGTTTTTGTTCTTTAGTAGGCACTGAATCCTCAACATACTTGCCCCCTTGGCATTGCTGCAAGCGATGTCAACATAGAAAGTTGCAGCTGCGTTGTTAAATTAGCTCCATCTGAACGCCTTGGGGAGCTGTAAGAAAAATTAAGGGTTGATGATGGATAGGGGTATAGCAGCCTGACTGACTCTCTGGATTAAGGATTGGGAATACGAATTACGGGGAACAAGTAATTCTCAGGTGAGAGTGGAAAACATGATTTGATTAGTTAATTGAAATTGATAATGTTTTTTTTTTTTGTTTTAATGTTTATGTTTTAATGTTAAATTTTTGTTATTGGACGTTTCAGGATAGTGTTTTTAATTTTTATAGAGACAACTCGGACTAAACTGTCTGTCCCTGGGTAGGCATCTGTGATTAGTAGGGGGCCTATTCGCCTGAAAACTGAGGGTACGTGGCATTTAAGATATAAAAAAAAATAATAAAGTTAAGAAAAACAATTAAAAATTTGCGAAGAAAAGTTAATAGGAAAAACATGCAAATTAAAAGCCTCCACAATTTATTGTCGGAACTGCAGAAGCGGAACTTAATTGATGACAGAATGGCAAGTAATTTATTGAAAGAGGGCATGGAAATCCCCAATAAATTCTTCGAAATAGTAGCCGCGGGTAAAAGACCCAAACAATATAATAAAGAATTAAAAATATTCGCCACCACACTGCAATTCTACTCTCCAAAAGCATACGAATATGTACGGAGAACTTTCTGCAAATCACTGCCACATCCATCAACTATAAGAAGATGGTATTCTAGTGTGGATTGTGAGTCAGGATTCCTAACGGAAGCCTTCAATACCCTAAAAATAAAATCAGAATATTTGAAGAGCAAGGGTAAAAAATGTGTATGCAGTTTAGTTGTAGACGAGATGTCTATAATGGAAAAAATAGAAATCGTCTCCAGTAAAATCCGAGGATTCGTGTAAGCAACCGAGGCATATGTTTTCATGGTGGTTTATGCGGGTTCAAACTTTAAATTTTTCTAAATATCGAGTTCTATGAATAAAACTCAAACTTCTTCACTCGTTACAAATTTATTTCAAAGTTTTAACAAAATTTTAACTCGCGATGCCCTTAATACAATGTTACAATTCGTTAGATTCCTAAATTCACGGTTTCGGTTTCACGTCTGATTTCCATCGATTCTTGCTGACGAATGCTTTTATTCTTTTTAAAAACTTTGATTTTAGTTGGTCCCGTTTTTCTTGCCGTTTCCTGTGTGACAATGGATATATCATCACACATCTAACACTCGTGTAGTTGTCTGTGATTTTCTGTCTCCCTTGTTTAGTGGATACCAAAACCCTTTTTTTGGAAACCTGACCATTTTGTTTTCTATTTGTAATGTTGGTGGTGTTTGCGATAAGAAATGTCAAAGCGATATTCAGCAAATAACTGGGTCACTAGGTAAGTAGATTCCTTTATGTATTTGATTTCCTGATATTTATTATGATTTGAAACTCATAATTTCTTTCTTTCAGATTATCTGTTCTGGTCTGGCACTATCCGGCATGGGAGCTCAGGATGGACGGAGAAATTCAGATAAGTTGTGTCAATAATGAGTTTGATTCTTTGTTTGTTTTTTTGTGATTCTTTGTAGGGCTTCACGGATCTGGAAAATACATATTGCTTATTTCTTTATAAGCAGTTTAGATGGTAATGAAAGAGCTGATTTGGTATTGGACGCCGTAACCAGGTTGCAGGAGATGGGAATCGAAGTTGCTTGCCTTACATGCGATGGACCCAGCTACAACAGGCGCATGTTTTCGTTGCTAGGAAGCAATATCAACTCTCCCAATTTAACTCCGTTTTTTAAAACGAAAGAGCAACCCCATCAGAAAATATATACGTTACTGGACCCATGTCACTCCATCAAATTGATCCGGAATCATTTTGCCACCAACACTTTTGTTTCACTGAATGGAGAAATCAAATGGAAATTCATTACAGAACTCCATTTAATTCAAGAAGAAGAGAGCATAAAGCTCGGAAATAAGCTGTCGAAGAGCCATCTTCAGTGGGAGAAAAATAAAATGAAAGTGAAATTTGCCACTCAAACGCTGAGTTCTAGTGTAGCCGATGTTATCGAATTCTGCAATAATGAATTAAAATTAAAAGCATTTGAAGGCAGCGAAGTCACATTAGAATTTATAAGGAAAATGGATATGGCTTTTGATTTCCTAAATTCGAGGAGTCGTTTTGCTAAAGGAACAAAAGCTCCTATTTGGGCTGAGAACTATGAAAACCGTGTAGTATCTATACCAGCCCTACAAGAGTATGTACGCAATTGAGAAGTGCAAATTATTGTGTAAAACAAAAATGTGCACTGGTTTCATAGGTATCATCTCTGGACTAGAGATTTTAAAATTGATGTACAAAGATTTATGTGTAGCTCACAAATCTCTAGACTATATACTTTCGTACAAAATGAGCCAAGATCACTTGGAATTATTCTTCCTCGATTTGTGTTTCTTTTGTTCTCTGAAAAAAAATTATTCTCCAAAAAAAAATATATATATGAAAGCAAAAAAGATCAAAAATAGATTATCATCAACACGTACGGGATTCGAATTTAGTACGACGGAGTACCGACCAGTGAATTTCCCTACCCGCCAGCCAGATTCACGGTAAAAATGTGGCTTGGATATAATTTAACTAAAGGCGCGTTAATGTTCAAGAATTTTCTGCACCACTGTGATAATTCCTTGACAAAGGTAATTTTCCAAGAAAATAAAAATCACACACTTCAAAAAACTTTATAATTTTATTTGATTATTGCTGCACTAATTATTTTTTCTTAATATTATGATATTATATAAATATATCTTCAAGTTTATTTTTTGTTACCAATTTAATTAAGTCTGGATTGATGTCTTTCTTCGGTCCAACAGCTACGAGTTCCATGTGGCGAGAGCCCTGTTACCTCGGTTGAATCCTTATACTGGTTCGTAGCGGTTTCCCTGTGCATAGTTGGGGGAAGCTTTTCCCGCTCTTCTTCAGGTCATCGCCCTGTCCATGCTGATGTAAATGGGTCGGTCATTGACCCTCTATACAAGTGCTGAAACTCTCCCCTTCTGGATTTTGTCTTTGCTAATGCCGATGGCTTCTCCGAGACTCGAGTAGTGATGTTGTGGTTTTGTGTCTTCTCTATTGTCACCTTGTCCAACTTTGACAGTCTCGTGTGTATTTTTATATTCGGTCGGTGTTGTTTTGTTTATGTTGCGTGCGCGAATTTATATTATTTTTGAATACTCCCTCAGGTAAGTCCACAATTTGAGATGAGTATGTACTCTAGTTTTTGTTCTTTAGTAGGTACTGAATACTCAACAGCCATGAAAGCGCTACTGAGCCATGCGCAAATAAGAGGTAGCAATGACAATGCGCAAGAGTTGGATGCATGCTCATTAATAAAAATGACATCATACGCAAGGCCTGTGGAAGAAAGTAGTATGGAAGATGTGCAAAACATGGCGTTCCCACCGGATGATGAACAGGATTTAGAGCTATTGGTTGATATAAGCAACAACCATTTATCAGATTTGCAGCATCAAGCAATGGGCTACATAAGTGGATATGTCAGCAAAATGGTCCAAAAAATAGTCAAATGCGAGGAATGCATTAGAGGCTTATTTGCTGACAATTGCCCTTCTAAAAATAAATACAATAAATCAACATTTAAAAAAAATAGAGGAGGGCTTATCGTGCCAGCAGCGGATGTCACGAAAATTTGTTTGAAGGCAGAAAAAGTACTACGGTTGTACATGGGGAGGGACGATTTCAAATTAAATGATAAGAATCTCAAATACAACATAAGCAGAAGCGTATTATTTGAGATTGATTTTGCCAATATTTTTAAAGGGTTGTCTGACCATATTAACGATTTAGATTTTTTAAACAACCATATTTATAATCTGGTTACATAATTAGGAAGCAAAATTTATCCAATAATTATTTAATTAGAAATAGATTATCGCGTTAGTATATGATTTGTAAGTGCGATAGGCCTAAAATTCTGACTGTGTAATACTTTGATATTTGCAAACTTTTATTAATGTCTTTCTATAATGAACAACGCAGTATTGCCCAGCAGTATTTTAGGGAAACCGAGCACAAAACATCGGTTAACGCTTCGGTCGCAGTACCTCCTGGGTGAAGTGGAAACCTGTTGAAAAATGACTAAATCATTTAACCCTTATGTACATCACAGTTAGGTTATTATTAACAAGTGCTTGAATTTATAGTAGAGAAATTGAAACCCATGCTTTCTCTTTCCTCGCATAAAATTTTTTTTATATGTATGTATGTGTTTAACAATGAGAGTTATACATTAGTTAACGCGTAGCGCAGTTAATCCAAAGTGGACGATTTGTCAAGAGCGGAATTTTACTGATAAACGCAAAGCAAACACAAGGCAATCACTGTACTCTCTTCCTGAAATCCTTAAATTGCACTTGCACTACAATAAGAACAAAGCTGGTGTTGACACAATGGACCAAATGATAACAAGGTATACATACGTCACATCGAGGTACCATCACATGGCATGTTACGATTTTTAACAATACGCTAAATAGCTAGTGTAGCTGCTTATTTAGCGTACTATGAAAGCAATAGTTTGAATGGCGGATATTTCTTCGTAACTAGGTGAAGAATTAGCTAGACCCAACTATTGAATATCGCGCAACAAAAAAACGTATTACAAGAATATTTTCCATATAGCTTGCTATTGAAAGCATTCTTTAAAAAAATCTTCCGATGTACCTGAAGCATCTGTTGCTAGAGATGCCTTTGGCAGAATACCAATTGCTGGTCGTTACGTCATGGTGCAATGTATAGTAGTAAGCTAGATCTGCAGGATAGAATAGAAAGAATAGGGTAGGGGTCTGGCAAGTGCATGAGTAGGTGATGATGGGCATTTGAACTCAGAGACTCGGAAACACGGACTGCGGAAGACAGTTCCACAGTCGAGTTGTTCTATTTCTAAACGAACTTATATACCGTAATGTGCGCGAAGAGGAGGGCTGTAGTGTGTGGAGGTGAGCCGAGCTGGCTAGTCTTGTCTTGCGGAAAATAATTTGCTGTGTAGGCAGGAGGTGCTATATTTCAGTGAAGCAGTCACTGTAAGTAGGTACTAGGACCCTTGTGCGTGGGAACCAAAACCGGTTTTGGGATTTAGGTCAAGGTGATTAATCACGTGTAATTATGTCAATTGGTTGACAGGTCATTAACCTGTAATTATGGTAAGTGGGTGACCTTGGAATGTGTGCCAGACGTATTAATTGTTTGAGTAGATCAAGGTCATCGTTGTTATTGTTGTGTGTGTGAGGCACGCCCACTTGTGCGCCGCGAAGGTGAAAGTTTGAGTGCGGAGATGTGGAGGGGAGTGCAGCGGAAGTATTAGCGATGGCGATGGCGACGACGGGGGCGGGGGCGGAGGCGGGGGCGGGGGCTGGGGCGAATGTTGAGAACTCGATGGCTCGACGGGTACATCATGTCTGTGGGAGGTGTAGGTTTTGAAACTCTGTGAGTAGCATTGAAAGTAGAACTGGAAACCTGAAAATGACTACAATTTGATACATTAAAAAAAAAACAATTATTTTAACATTTTTATTTTTTAAATCAAATACATAAACATTGAAATTTATTTTAAAATTTTAGTTTTTACATGATTTAATATTTTTTTCTGTTTTGTGATAAAATAATGTTCCCTTCACCGTCGTCCACATTCAGTTCGTGGGGATTTCCTGATCTTTTCTTAAATATGATTTCGAAGGAATTACCCATCTCTCCCAAATTCTCTATGGCATATTTCCCCTTTTTTAATAAATTAATCCCCCTATCGGAGAGGTCAGTATACCTTCCCGGTAAGTATATAATACTATCCTCCAGCTCCACCAGCACCTTTTTCCCGAACTTGGTATTCACCTTCCTAGCATCAATTATGTTGTACGCTTCGTTGACTTTCATGTCTTTCAAAGGCATATTTTTCTTATATTGAAAACTGTTGATTTCCTCCAGTATGCATTCCTCATCCTCATCGACATCAGTATCATCATCATCATTCACAGAGATGATAGGGGACATGCTTTTCTTCCTTTTGCTAAGAGTCGACTTAGAAAAATCCTCCTCCTTCTTCTCCTCGAAAAGTCGCCTCTTTACCCCTTTGTTTGTTGACGATTTCCTAGCTGACTCCAAACTATCAGCACTTAACTCAAAATTATTACTATTCATACTGCCTGCCATATCTGAAAAGAATAAAGTCGAATGGTAAAATAATTGAAAATTTATTTATTTAAAACATTCTTACCCAAATGTTTCTTTTGATTTTCAATAAAAAATTCTGCTCCTCACTTGATTTAACTTTGGAAAGTTTCTTCTGCCTTCCTCTAAAACTGATGAAACTCTACTTAAGAATCATCAGCCAAAGTGGGGTTTATATAGGCCTGAACTACCCATACATTGATACTGTTAAAACAAGTCGCTTTAATAATTTATTACGATCACGCAAGCAGATATACTGCGCAATTGCACATGATCCGGTTGCAGCTGCAAGAGCCCGTTTGTTTTTGTTTTGCGTTTTTACTCATTTCGCAGCTGTCGCAGAAATGAAATTATTATCTAGCTAAGAAATGCAGATGCCAAGCGAACCAATTAAAATAAATAAGCAGGCGAGCTCAACTTCCAAAGATTGAAACAAGTCGCATTAATAATTAATTGCGATCACGCAAGCAGATATACTGCGCAATTGCAAATGATCCGGTTGCAGCTGCAAGAGCCCGTTTGTTTTTGTTTTGTTTTGCGTTTTTACTCATTTCGCAGCTGTGCAATTGCACATGATCCGGTGCAGCTGCAAGAGTCCGTTTGTTTTTGTTTTGTTTTGCGTTGGGTCGCGTATATAAAAACCTACCCGAATGCATCTCCGTCATTCGAAGGTTGATTTTAAAATCGCGAAAAGTGAGTCGGGAAGTATTTACCTTGACAGTTTAACTTTAAAAAGTGTTTTGAGAAGTTTTAATCTAATCGGAATTTCGAGTGCTGAAAGTGTTTTAAAAAAGTGTAAAAGTGTGGGTGGATATTATTTAAAAACAAAAAGGAATTTTGAGTGTTAACATTGTTTTAAAAAGTGTAAAATTGTGGGTAAATATATATTCAAAAATAAAAAGGAAGTTCTAGTGTTAATATTGCTTTAAAGTGTAAAAGTGTGAGGGATATACTTATATTTAAAAATAAAAAAGGGTGAGCAACTAGTTAATTTAAGCATGAAAAAAATGTTGAAACTTAGGGCTCAGGTAGACGAGGAGCTTGGAATGTTTAGTAAATTTTCCATCACCAACGATATGATAACGCATATCAGGCGTTTCAATCTGAGGGGACGCAAAATTACTTTCAAAATCAATAGCCCACCTGCAAATGTGGAACCCTCAGATTGGATCAAAAGTGCAGTTGACGATATTGTTCAACACGCACTCTTAGAAGTTCAGCCGGATGATTTCCTTGGTTTTACCTTTTGTGGAGCGTCCTTTATGGAGAAAGGTCCAGGGTGGTTAAGTTACAGATCGGCCTCCACATTGAAAGTATCCGATGTGTGGGACACCATTTTTCAAAGCAATTCAAGTGGATTAAGTACCGACACGTTTTGCTTGAATGTTACCACAATTAGACTGCCACAAGGGAGGGGAAGTGATAGAAGAAGGAAATACAGCACATTTGATGAGGAATGTACAAAGAGAAGGGGTATCGTACTAATAAAAAACAAGGATAGCCTGTGTCTAGCAAGAGCATTGATTGTTGCCATGTCCAAAGTGAATAAGGAGACAGAGTTTGACACAGTGAGGCGGGATATTGGAAAATTACAAACTCAACGAGCAACAGAACTTTTGTCTGAATCCAGGATAAATACACCCAATGAAGGTGCCGGAATTCCGGAGTTGCAAAAATTCCAAGAACATCTGAAAGATTATAAGATTATAGTGTATAGATATGGTGCTAAAGGAAGAGATGTGGTATTTGAGGGACAAAATACCGGAAAAAAACTAAATTTACTGTACCACAACAATCATTACAACGTCATAGGTTCGCTAACTGCAGCATTTTGCTGTGCGTATTATTGCGAGGAATGTCATGTACCATACAATACCAAAAACGATCACAGATGTGGAGGAACCTGTCCTTGTTGCCAGCAGACTCCAGCATGCGCTAAAGACTGTATCGAAAAGCTGTGTAAAGAATGTAATCGACATTTTAGAGGAGAATGTTGCTTCAACTATCACAAAGCTTCAGGGTCGTTAAATAAGAAAAGTGTTTGCGAGGTAATAAAAAAGTGCAAAGATTGTCTAAAGACATATAAAGCAGATAAAACTCATATATGCGGTGAATATTATTGCAAGATCTGTAATAAACACGTGGAACAAGGACACTTCTGCTTTATCCAACCGGATGTCAGAGCACCTCCAACAAAAGACACTCTTTTCGTCTTTTACGACTTGGAAACAAGACAGGAGAAGATTGTAGGAGAAAAATATATAGAAGGAGAATCAGCTGGAGACATAAAGCTGCATGAACCGAATTTATGTGTTGTTGCAAAGCGTTGTGAAATCTGCGTGGATATAGAAAAGTTACATTTTTGCCAAAAATGTGGATATAGATTGAAGATCTACCAAACTAATGTAGTGAACGAGTTTTTGAAAGATTTGTTGGAATTAAGGAAGGGCAAATTTAAAAGGATAGTAGTCTTAGCTCATAATGGTCAGGCGTTTGACCATCAATTCATACTGAATTACATTCTGAAAAAGACAGACCTGAAACCCAAACTAATAATGCGAGGAACGAAAATTATAATGATGCAGTTGGAAAACATAAAATTTATCGACTCACTAAATTATTTTCCTATGAGCCTATCTCAACTACCAAAGGCCTTTGATCTACCGGCAGTGTATAAAAAAGGGTACTTCCCGCACCTATTTAACACACTCGAGAATAAGAGCTATATTGGGAAATTACCGGCTGTAGAATATTACAGTCCCGACTCCATGAAAACTGAAGATCGTGATAGTTTCCTCGAATGGTACGAGAAACATAAAAATGAAGACTTTGATATACAGCGTGATATTGTAGACTATTGCATTAGCGATGTACAGATTTTGACAGAGGCATGCTTAAAATTTAGAAAATTGATGTTAGTAGAATGCAAAGTTGATCTATTTGTTGAGGCGACAATAGAGATTGTGTTTTCCCGTACTTTTTGCATATTCGGGATCTGGGAATTCCCGAATCTGAAAAAAATTCATTTCTCGAGATTCAAGATTTTCTTTCAACAATTCTCGAGAATCTCGAAATCCTAAAGAAAATTGTCTACCTGTTAATAAAAGAATTTTAATAAGGCAGAAAGATTATGAAAAACGAAAACAGAAAAGATTGGTTTGTTTTATAGTATTTAATTTTGAATGATATAGAAAAAAGTATAATGTTTTGTTTTATAATTACTGACTGTTTTTCTTAAAATAGCTTTTTAAAACACACAAACAGTCTATTGATTTATCTGTTAAACGGGTTCTACGCTTAGACACAAAAAATCCAGAAATGGAGAAGTTTCTCTCATTTTGTGTTGTTGTTGGCTTTATGCAAAATAGTGCATTTTTTAGCATTTCTAAATTCGAAGTAATTTTACCTGATACCTCATAAATATTTATCTCCTTAGATAATGAGCGAAAATCGTCGTCAATAGGTTTGGCAGGCGCCAAGCTTTTTCGAATCGATTCTTCCAATTGCTGAGTTAAGTTTAATTCGTGGTCAGTATCGGAATCAGGACTATCAATGTCAATAGCATCTCGTGAAGTGGTCGGAATATTAATATTCAAATTGCTATTACTATATAATCTATTCATTATAATTTTTGAAATATTTGTTATATCATATTTTGAAGTACTCTTGAAGAAAAGATTTTCTTCCACTTTTTTTAAACTATGAGGATCTTGAAGGAATTTCAATAAAGAGATAAGGGAAGCATCTCGACGTTTTTCTATCTGATTCTTTAAAGCATTCAATAAATTATTGCTAATATCTGTATTTTTTTTTCAAGTGTCTTGAATAAAAACTTTAACACGCCTTCTGCCGTCAACAAATTAGCATCTGACCGACTTAATGCTTCTATTGCAACTCTACATGCTTTTAAGCATTCTACTATATTTATAGCATTAGTATCATCTTCTTCCAGCCACTGAACGTTCAAGTTTAAATCTATTAATGATTTTAGTATCGGTTCTTTGATACGTAAAAACCTTTCAATCATAGTTACAATGGTGTTCCATCGTGTTCGGCAATCCAGTAAAAGCTGCAATTCTTGTTTTTCAACTATTTTGACATAGCTTTGCAATATACTGTTGCGCACTGGAGATCTTTTGAATAATAGCACGATTTTTCGTATTTTTTTTATCGTTTTATAAATATTTATTTTCATATTAAAATCTTTAGCAATAAATCTTTCATTAGAACAGTCTTCACCACTATCATAATCATCATCATCATCGCCACTTTCAATTGCTGCTTCCGAATCATCACTGCTACCTGAATTGTTGAGGCAGCTGTTTTTTTTTTTCGTAAAATACTTCCATTATACCCAAATGAATGGCATGATTATAACACATTTGCAAATGTACAGGAGACATTTCACCAAATTTTTTCATGACACTAGCACCATCAGTTGTAGTTGAAATAATATCTGTACTAAAATCAAGTCCAAACTCTTTGAGTTTTAGTTCAACTAGTTGCAAAATTTTTTCAGCTGGACAAGATCCGTGAATTCGTTGTAAACCTAAGTTATCGGTTTTATTATTATGGTAGTAGATATGAATATTCAGATATCGGCGGTTACGAAAACTCGTCCATTCATCTAAAGAAATGCTAAATTTTCGGTTCTCGGTTTTAAATCTATGAAATTTAGATGTCATTTCATTTTTAACTTTGTTATAATATTTATAAACTAAAGTCATAACGTCAGATGGTTGTTGTGGCAAATTAAAGCCTTGCAAATTAAAACTTCGACGAATAAATTCACTTTTACTTATAGTTAAAATAGGAATTCCGTCACTTGCCGCAAGCTTTGCAACTATTTCTTCTATTTTTTGCTCTTCTTTGCTCGTGGCAAAATAATCATTAACAGTTTTTACTTTCTTTGAATTAACTGGTTTAAATTTTTCCTCTGCACACTTTCGTTTCATTTTATGAATATTCACTAAATGACGATGTAGTCCTGATGTTGATGATGCCTTACACCCAAGTTTTTTTTTACAAAATTTACATTCTGCTGTATCTCCATTTCTTGCGTAATTTTTCCAATCATCTTCATACTCGGCTTCGCTCATTTCGCCTCTAATAATATGTAAAAAAATTTATTTATTACTTTAGTAAGTAATAGAATAATTCACAGTTACCTGTTCTAAACTCAAAATTCAATTTTCCACTGCTTATAAAAATACACACAATAAATAAACGTCAGAAAATTCGGTGCGTCAAGCGCTTCTATAAATCGAAATTTCAAAGCCTACTAATTTGGATTTTATTTTAAACTTTGAATATGGCTTAGGCACTTTTGCAAACAGATTTTAATGATTGGGATATTACACATTGTATTCTGTTTTCTGCATATTTTCGTGTAAGATTTGTAATTTTCGCGCGATTTGGTGGCGACTGTATTGCTTTTCTAGATAAAAGAGCTGAATAATCAAGAATTGGGTTAGTTAGTCAAAGTGGGAAAATGCAAAAAAAAAAAAAATTCTTTGGAAATTAATAAAAACTCATGGAAAATCCAAAAATTACGAATAATCGCAGTCATATAAATCGAATTTAGAAGCTGATTTTTTTAAATTAGGCGTAAACATAAAATTTCTTAGCAATTAACGAACTTGGCCATGAACCGGATGAATACAATACAATCGGCCATGTTTTATGGAGTACATGCGACTGTCATTACGTTTACATGATTTACTTGAGTTCCTGACTTGAAATTTACTTGAAACTCAAGTTGCGTTTTCGGTTCATTTACTTGACTTCAAAATGTCTTGAAATTTTCTTGAACTGACACTTGACCTTTCATATTATAACAGAAACTATCTTCAAATTATAATATAAATAACTTTAAAAATATTGCATCAAAAGTATACATTCACTACAGTTCTTATCTTCTTCTTGTTCCAAGGAAAAAATACGCATGCAAAATTTCAAGTATTCAAGTAGTGTTTACATGAGCTTTTTCAAGTCAATCAAACAAATTTTTGTGATTTACTTGACTCAAGTATACTTGAAGTCAGGACGAGTTTACATGCATATTTAGTTACTTGAAATCTACTTCAAGTATACTTCAAGTAAGCATGTAAACGTAATGTGTGCCGCCCTCATTAATCAAACGAAAATTGACAACACGGAGTTTATACTCCTTGTATATGCTCCATGAACTAATCTACGAAGGTCCTTCAAGATCAATAGAAGGAGAAATACACATAATAGATTTATATTTTTTTGTTTTAAATCTCGAGTTTCCTAATGAATTTCTTCGGGAAATGGGAATCCCGAAATTTTAAGAATCGTAATTCTCGAGATTCGGGAATTGAATTTTCTTTGTAAATCTCGAGAAATCTCGAAACGGGATTTCTCGAGCACAATCACTAGCGACAACTATTGCCTCTGCATGCAATTTAGTTTTTCGGCGCAATTTTCCAAGACCGAATACTATTGGTATTATTCCAAGAAAGGGATATAGATATGCCGATAATCAGTCAGCAATAGCAATTCAATGGCTAATATCTGAAGAAAAACGCAGAGGAATTAATATTACACATGCAGCCAAACAAAGAGAAGTTGTTCTGAAAGGAGTAAAAGTAGATGGCTATTGTGCAGAGTCTAATCAAATATTTGAATTCCATGGTTGCTATTACCATGGACACCCCACATGTTTGAAACATAACCGTGATCAACCTCTTCATGACGACCATAGCGATACTCTAAATCACCGATATGAAGTAACAACCGCAAAGACGGAGCGTTTACGTTCTTATGGATACGAGGTCATTGAGATGTGGGAGTGTGATTTTCTCAGGCTGATGGAAACGAATAAAGACATTCAAGCTTTAAGAGACCATCCTTTACTGGTACATTCACCTTTAAATCCTCGAGATGCTTTTTATGGGGGTCGAACAGGTAATGTTTATACACATTACGAATGCAAGCCAGGTGAAAAAATAAAATACATAGATGTATGTTCATTGTATCCATGGGTTTGCAAGTATGGAAAATTCCCAATTGGTCACCCTGAATTATATGTCGGAACAGATGTATGCTCCAAAGTTGATTTAGGTAAAATAGATGGTCTGATCAAATGTAAAATTTTACCGCCCGAAGGAATGTATCACCCCGTTCTACCGATTAGACAGAATAATAAATTAATGTTCCCCTTATGTCATAGATGTAGTGAGGAGAAAAACCAACATCATGAGTGCACACACACGGATGAACAAAGAGCTCTTATTGGAACATGGGTAATTGACGAGGTAAAAAAAAAAAATTTTAAAAACCGACTTCAGAAAAAAACCCGCGATGCACAAAAAAGGATGAAATAATTGTTTGTAATTCTTAACAACATCAATCCAATAAGAATGGATCTAGAAAGAAGAATCACTTTTGAAGACGGTGCCAGGTAGTAGTTGACTTTGATTGCACTAACTCTTGCTTCGGCAATTGTTTACATTTCTTTGTTAGGCTTAATATATCACCCACATGTGTTAGCACCGTCTTCAAAAGTGATTCTTCTTTCTAGATCCATTCTTATTGGCTTGATGTTGTTAAGAATTACAAACAATTATTTCATCCTTTTTTGTGCATCGCGGGTTTTTTTCTGAAGTCGGTTTTTAAATTTTTTTTTTATTTTGTGCTTTTTAGTCCATTCATTTATTAATATTGCCTGTCAGTGTACGGAGCCTACGTTTTTACGACGCCACATAGCGAAGTGTATTCTACTTGTCACACCTTTTCATTTGATACCCATGTCTGGGGTCGGGGAGCGCAATTGCAAAATTTGATTGCAGATTGTATTGTCATGCGAACTATACGTATGTGCAAAATTTGCAGTTGATCGGTTATATGGAACTGGGTCAAAATCAAGTTGCAAGATTTGTTTACACTATACACACATACAGATCAAGATAATATAAGGCATATAAAAAGTTAAGTTGCCATTGATATCGGGGAAATTAAATGTAAACAATAAACTTCTTTGATTCTTCATCCACGTCATGGTATATTTATTTATTCGATATAAACAATAGTTTTTTGAGCTGCAAATTTCGCCATAATTTCGTTCTTATCGGCTTTTGTTCTAGAAGCAAATTTACAGACGCATTCACGTCGAAAACTTGTTTAATATGGAACAAAATTCCCCGAAGGAAATTAAAAAATAATTATTTTGTCGATATATAGAAAAAAAAGCACCGCGAGCCCTTGGGATCGAACTCGCACCCCACAGATCCCACAGACAAGAATACTTGGCTCTAGCCCTTTTGCGCTATGTTAAGCACTATCGGCCGCTGACCAATATGTTAATAAATCATTTCAGAAAAAAGAAAAAGAGAAAAAGAAAAAAACCGGCTGCCCCGACCGGAATCGAACCTGTAGCGCTGAATCGAGGATCCGACGCTCTAACCACTCCGCCACCGGGCTGCTGCCAGATTGACAACAATAAAGTAATTTGTTCGGTGCCCATGAAATGTTTAGGTTGAACTTTAACAGGTTGAATTTTAACAGTTTTTTCTGCCTAACTTCGAACTCCGTTATCAGAATTTAGAAAAAATTTAACGGGACCACCGTGGGAAGCCCCCCTTTCAAATGAACCAAAAAAAAAGCAAAAAAGTTATTGGGTTACAAAGTTATGCGTGAACAGGACCACAAAATACCTACACGTCGAATTGAGTAACCTCCTCTTTTTTTGAAGTCGGTTAAAAACGGCTCTAAGTAGAGGATACAAAATGCTGAATACATACGAAATATGGAGTTACAAAACTGAGGCGTACGATAAATCAAACCTTTCGGGTGGACTGTTTACTTCAATGATGAACAAATTTATCAAGATGAAACAGCAGGCATCAGGATGGCCCAGCAAATGCAGTTCGGATGAAGAGGAAAAGAGGAAATACCTGGAGGAATTTCTGAAAAATGAAGGTGTAAAACTGGAGTATTCAGAAGTTAATAAAAATCCTGGGCTAAGATCATTAGCCAAGTTAATTTTAAACTCCTTTTGGGGAAAATTCGGACAGCGAGAAAACCAACCGAAGACCAATATAATTAACAGTTCAGGAGAGTTGTATCAGTTTCTAGTAAATCCGGCAGTAGAGGTACAACATCTTCTTCCAGTCAATGAAGAAACGCTTATTGTAAACTGGAATTACAGAGAAGAAGCTGCAGAATCTCTAGGAACAGTTAACGTTTCTATAGCATCTTATACAACCGCACAGGCACGACTTAAGTTATTTAGCTATTTGGAGCAGCTTGGAGAAAGAGTTTTATATTATGACACTGATTCTGTCATATATATTAGCAGAGAAGGAGAATACGATCCCCCGACTGGAGAATTCATTGGAGATATGACCGATGAGTTAGAATGCTACGGTCCTGGTAGTTATATAAAAACTTTTACAAGTGGAGGCCCTAAAAATTATGCATATGCAGTTTATAGCACAAGGGATGAATCCATCAAGGTACAGAGTAAAGTAAAAGGAATCTGTCTGAATTATGAAGCTTCGCAACATGTCAATTTAGATTCAATTAAAAATATGATATTAAATGACAAAGAAGAAGACCACATTCCTATCCTATCAAAAAATATTCGCCGCACAAAAGATCACGAGGTAGTAACAGTTCCTGAAATAAAAAAATATAAGGTGACTTCAAATAAACGAAGATTTCTGGAAGATTTCAGCTCCCTACCATATGGGTTTAAAAGACAGAAAAGATGAGAAAATGTGTTTGGAAGACAACAACAGAGATAAATATATGAATTTGTCGCTGCTTACACCATGCCAATTTAGAAAAATAAGATATTTGAATAAGTTTCGTGGAGTAGGCCTAATGGGGATACCACATGATAAAAAAAGCGCACCAATAAACTCTACCCCAGGGGTTGGTGTGGAAATGAGTTCCATATTTGTTAAGATATATAAGACATTAAAATATGTATTTAAGAGTCATTTGATATTTTCTCCTGGATCGTTAAAGTCATGAATTCGGCAACTGTTATTTTGGATATACAATTTGTCAGTGGAGTAAATGGTCAGCTGTTTGCTAAGGAGATGGTAGTCTTACAACACGGATCACTTTTACCGAGCTTATACTACTTCAAGCCACCTTTTCCGTATAGTGAATTGACACCAAGAGCTCGTTGGCAGGATGATTTCAACTTTAGGAAAATAAATGGATTAAGATGGAATGGTGGAAATATTGATTACAATGAATTACCCAACCTATTGACGAATTATTCAAATTCAACAATTTATGTGAAAGGATTGGAAAAGGAGAAATTTATCCGGAAATACCTCCCTGAAGCGAAAATAATCCAGCTGGAAATACCAAAACTAAGTAACTTGGAAAACTTTGAGTCTTTCTGTATGATACATGGAAAGTCACCAACTCTTCGATGTGCCGTTCAAAATTGTGTTAATATATATTTATACATGTTAGTGAATAAATTTTTTAAATAAAAGATATCTTTAGTTTTATTTTATTTATTTGCATTCAAAATTTATCGTATCAGAAACAAGATTTGCAATACAGTACTACGGTATTTCATAAAAAAGTCGAGAATAATTTAAGTGTACATAAGATGTTCGACTTGGAATAAAAAAATCTTCGCATGCTAATGTCAATACATTTTTTTCTTTACATTTTTCAACATATTTTCTATAACATTCTTTCACACTATCCGCAGCATTGTTATTGTGGTACATAACGATGTTTAAAAATTTCAGCATTTCAAATAGTTTACAAAGTTCAGCCTGTCTTAAGGTGATGCTGCCACTGCCAACGGGGATTTTGTGTTCTTTTTGCAGCTTTGGTTGATTTGCTGGAGATGTATTTTCCATTTTGATTTTTAAAGCGCTAAGATAGCTGTAAATTGTTGTCCATTCAGAATAAGATACTGATATTGGTATGAGTCCGTGGCGATGAAACACTATTTTTGCCTCAAATGATGATGGGTCAAATCCTAGAATTATTTTAAGGTTGTGACAATCGTCCAGATGATATGTGTAGTTTAATAACAGATTTTCACCCACAACTTTTGCTTCACATTTGGACAACTTCTTTTCTCCTTTAGCACCAGTGGTCCTTTGTCTCTTACGTGATGGCTCCATGCTACTCAATTTAAACTTATATACTGAATATTAACATCCTCTGTTTGGGGTTTTTATAGTACTGACCTCTGCTTTGCATGATTGGTTACAGAAATCTCCACCATTTTGTGAAAAATTCTTTAAATATAAATTAATAATTTTATTATCATTTGAACTGAGATCGCTGGAGGCGAATTCTTTTAAAAAAGTTTTCAAGCTTTTTCCCCTGCATCGTGAATATAGAAATACACAGCAATAATGTCCACAAGTTGCTGAAAATTGACTTTGCAATCGTTTTTTATTATTCAAAAAATTCTTTGAATTATTTAGTAGAAATCTTTGAAAATATTTATTGGTGGGATACCTTCCAAATGAGTCAAAGTACTCTGCCGAGCCTTGTTTAGGGAAATAAAATGCAACCCAATGAGTTCCGTCTTTGTGTGCTGGATCTGTATTAGCTATGACGCATGCTGGTTTTTTTATTTTTTGTGGTAGATGGTTGCATGGGAAGACTCCTCTAAAAAATTTATTTGTTACGCGATTATTTGTCAATGCAGTTGCAAGCTCGATCGTGTTCATTCTTGTTCACAGGTAAATGCTGCTTCTAGGTCAATGACATTGGTGAGAGATGTCACGTAGTTATTTATAAACTCCTTAGTTGGTGTTCCACGAACAAAGATTGTCTTAAATTTCGCCAGAGTTTTTATAAGGTCTTCATCTATCCGTTTTAGCTCAAGGTTGCCAAATTTAGTTGATTGTTGTTGCTCGTTGCATTCTGTAGTAGATGTTGGATATTTAAAAATTATTTCCTTCGCAAACGTTTTATTTTGCGCAGTGAATCCAGCGAAAGAGACTTTTTTAAAGAAGGTATATTCACCTCCGCAAAAGTATTCCACATTAATTAAACAGCTCATTGTTACCGTAATAAATCAATTCACCAACTAACAGTTGGAACATATCGTATCCACCTTATATAGATTTAAAAATTAGTGTAAACATTTCGATCCTTGTCAATTTCAATGCTTCCATCGTACTCAGCATATACAATGCATGTCACACTATTTTTTAACGCGTCTCTAAATTTTCCTTCAACTCGTACTGTTCCCTGATTTAGTAAATTGCCGCAAGTTGCGTTGTATGAATTGTCTGTTGTTAAATCGAAAGCGAGAAGAAAACATCCCTTGTCAAATAATTTCTTGGATATTTGATGACCTTTATCGAAATAATGAATACCTGTTCCCCTGAATAACGTATTGTATCCGCGTGTACTAATCGGATTATCTTTTGAGTAGTCAAATTCGAGAGGTTGATTTGGTATCTGCACGCCATTCACTGATAAATTGAATCTGGTAATGTTGTTATGTTTAAAGTTGAAGGGGTTCTTTATTCTTCTGCCAGTGTGAGCATCATTGTCCACCATACCAAAAATTATTAAGTTCGGTAACTGTCCGATGACGATATTATCCAGTGAAAGTGTGAATGTGTTTGCTGGAATAGTGTAACTTTTAACTTCAACTCGCTTGTATGGGTATATGGCGTTTGATCGCTGTAAAACTGTCTCATGTGCTAATAAAATATTCGGATTAACTGTCACGTGATTCATGTACATGGTTGCATCCAAGATTTTTAATTGTGGTGAGTCGGTCCCGTCCTTGGATAAAACATAAAATTCTGGTTTTTCAAGCGATAAAACTACACGTAAATCGACACCGTTTAATAGCAACTTATCCTGATTAAGCAAGTCCGTATGGATTTTACCCATCAATTCAACTACATTACTTTTATTGAAGAGTTTCTGACGATCTAAATAGCCTTGATGTAATTCAGCAACGGGTTTATCGATATCTGCAATTTCCGAGTCATCTTTGTCAAGATACCAGCCAACCAAGAGTTTGGCCGTGGACAGCGAAGTGAACGGACGTGTGCTGGTCCGGTCCGTCAAACACGCCCCGCTAAATACAAAACAAAAAAATTTTTTTCGTTGTGAAAAGTGAAAAAACAAAAAAAACCTAAGCCCACAAAAAAACAACAACAACAAAACAATAGTGGAAGAAAATACGCGCGGCAGTGTAAAGTGAAGGCCTCATCACCCTACAGACAAGCGACCGACGAACAGCACAAGTAAGTTCCCTTTGCTTCCTACCCTCACTCGACTCTCGGACCTGCAAGTGTCGCACCCGAAATCTGTCGGTCGACGAAATTTGCCTCGTTTCAAAAGGCATAACACTTTAACGCAGGCAAATTTCGTTGACTCTGATGGTTGCGGCAGATGTAATTCCGGGAAATATCTCCAGGAATGTGGCGATTGAACCCGCGCAACCGAGGTCCCGTTACAAGTCAAGCTTTGTTATTGACCTCTGTAACATTCGTGGACTTCATGCGAACTTCTCTTTTGTTGAGTGCCACTTATTAAACTTTAAACCCCCAATCCTCGCACTTAGTGAAACCCAAATATCACCCGATAATGACTTAAGTCAATATCAGATATCGGGGTACACTTTAGTGCATAATCTGTCTCCCCATAGGGGCATTGCCATCTACGTTAGGGATGACGTGGCTCATTACAAAATATGCAAAAGCGCTTCTTCAGATTTTAACTCACTTTGGATTAAAATCATCATCCGAAACCACGTCATATTCTTTTGCTTCCTATACAGAAGCCCTAACATAAGTAACGAAGCCTCCACTTCATCATTTGACACTATTTCCGAACAAATCTCGGGATTTTTATCGTCCAATCCTGAGTGTGAAATCATCGTTGCGGGTGATTTCAATGTTCACAATGTAAACTGGCTGACTTACTCAAATGGCACCAGTGCTTCTGGCAAGGACGTCGAGCTCTTTGCAGACATCAATAACTTACACCAAATTGTGGATCTTCCCACAAGAGTCCCTGATGTTGCTGATCAAGGAAGATATCTCCTTGATCTTTTCCTTACTTCTCATCCAGCACGATATACCGTCACAGTTGATTCACCTCTCGGCAATTCGGACCACTGCTTAGTTAGCGCTAGCTTCCCTTTCAAATTTCCCACCCCTCCCAAACCAGTCAGAAGAACTGTATGGCATTATGGGAAGGCCAATTGGCTGGGGCTTACTAATTTTTTCCGATCTACTGACTGGAACCAGTGTCTCCGTATTAAAAACGTCAACTCTGCCGCTATCAGTATCACTAGAATCATACAGGCAGGAATGCATTTGTTCATTCCTCATTCTACTAAATCTGTGAAGGCTAGGCCCAACAGATGGTTTAATCGGGAGTGTATGAATGCAATCAGAAATAAAGAAGCCGCCTTTCGAGCTTACAAGAGCTTCCCGAGTGAATCGCTCCGTGCAGAATATATAAAACTAAGAAATTCCTGTAAAGTCACCATCAGGAATGTCAAAAATTTATTTGACAGCAAGTTGAGAAGTAAACTCCTTAATGCAACCTCTGGTACCAAAAACTTCTGGTCCTTGGTAAGTTCCATCAAGAAGAATTTCACCACCTCCACAACTCCTTCATTCATCCACGATGAAAAGGTGATAACAGACAGAAAATCCAAGGCCGATTTATTAGCATCTCTGTTTGCTTCAAATTCTTCTTTACCCCAAAATGATACGCTACCCCCGGTCCTCGAGCACAGCGCTCATTTAATGGACAGGGTTTTCTTCAGGACTCGTGAGGTGTACAGGTGCCTCAAGGAGCTCGATGTCAACAAATCCACTGGACCCGATAATATACCCCCTATCGTCTTAAAACAATGCGCCTCACCTTTGGCTAAACCTCTGCGCAAACTTTTTGCCCTATCATACTCTTCCGGAGTTTACCCAGATTCTTGGAAACTTGCTCATGTGCAGCCAATACCGAAAAAAGGTAACTCCAGCCTTCCCTCCAACTACCGCCCAATAGCAATCACTTCTATCCTCTCCAAAACCATGGAGACGATAATTAACAAAAAGCTTATGGGATATCTAGAATCCAACCAACTTATAAACGACAAACAATACGGTTTCCGACAAAAAAGATCCACTGGTGATCTTTTAGTTTGCCTTACCGAACAGCCGTAGTCTGCATGGATCCGGTGAGTCTAGTCTGGTTGCTCTAGATATCTCCAAGGCTTTTGATAGAGTATGGCACTCAGCCTTGTTAGCTAAACTCAAAGCTATTGGAATTGACTCGCTTCTCTATAAGTGGGTTGAGAGTTTCCTTTTCGGCCGTTCAATTAAGGTAGTTTTGGATGGCGTCAAATCTGAATCTCACCCCATCTCTGCGGGGGTCCCCCAGGGGTCAATTTTATCACCGGCCCTATTTCTTATCTTTATAAATGACCTACTTTCAATCCCCTCCAACCCACTTCTCAGCTTCGCTGACGACGGTACTCTACGTTACTCGTACAGCTTCGATACAAGACAGACACATGCCAGATCCTGTCTTGATGATCGTGAACTAATGTTCAACTCTATTAATAACGACATTGAACTTATTATAGAGTGGGGAAAAAAGAATCGTGTCGAATTCAACCCCTCCAAAACCAAGTACTGTCTTATTTCAAAGAAAAAGATCAACACATCACCATCCTTGACAGTGGATGGCGTGGAAGTAAAGGCCGACCCATCCCTACACATCTTAGGCGTGACATTAGCCAAAGACTTGCGATGGAATGACCATATATTCCAAATCGCCAAACAAGCATCCCAGTGCTTGGGATTTCTTAAGAGGTGCAAGTTCCTCCTCCAGCCATCGGCCCGTGCTGTTATTTATAAATCCTACATTCGGCCTCTTCTCGAATACAACTCCCTCATTTGGGGCGGCGCTCCAATAACAACCTTAGCATGGTTAGATAAGGTCCAAAAAAAGGCCCTTAAGTTAATTAATGACGATACCGCTTGCTCCACCATCGATCCCCTAAGCCACCGTAGGAATGTAGCAGCACTGACAAAATTTTATCGGTACTATCATAGTGACTGTTCCTTCGAGTTAAACGCTCTTTTGCCTCCACGGCAATCTTATACCCGCAACACCAGATTAGCCCACTCGTCCCATTCCCTGCACCTGCAACTACCCTTTTCACGCACTCAACAAGATATGAATTCGTTTGTAAATAGAACAACTCGACTGTGGAATAATCTCTCGCAGTCGGTATTTCCGAGCTCCTACAACATCCAAGAGTTCAAACGCAGGGTTCATCACCACCTTCTTCATTACCCTCCCGTACCTTTATAATCCCTAACCTATTCCCCCCACCCCTCCCCCGTACTAAGCTTACTGCTAGACATTGCACCATGACGTGACAAATGACATGACGGACTAGTAGTACAAAGGGTGACTCCTGAGCTTAGCACTACCACATAAAAAAAAAAAACCGACTCCAAATGGGTAGATGCCGCATCTTTGCCATAATTTAATAAATTTTCAATATAAGCGCGATAATTGTAATTGTGGTCGGTTTGAGCAATTGGTTTTCCATTCAAATATACAGTGCACTGGCGAAATATGGAGTGTAAAATATTGTTTATTAAACCTGGAGCATCACCATCATCTGGATAAAGTTCTTCTTTTCCATCTTTTATTTTAATTAATTGCAATTTTAAACGAAGATATATGCTAGATAAATCACGGTATGTATCTCCATGACCCAAAGTTACAAACTCTAGAACGGAGGAGTTGTCGAGCGAGGCTATTGGCTTATATGCTACTTCTTCTGTTTTCAAAATATTGCTCTGAACTGGTGGTGTTGAAAAAAGATCCAATTCTGATTTCATGCATTCTTTGTACGACATTATGATTATTTATCAAATATGTCCAGTATACGTTTACGTATCTTTCGTTTTGTTTTCAAAACTCTTGCTTTTATTCCTTTTCTTTGATTTTCAGTTTTACAATTTCTCGACCGTTTAGGTGTTTTTCCACGTCTTTTGCGTTTAACAGCTGGTTTTAAATGTAGAGTTGTAAACGGATTGGGTCTTTTTATACCTGCACCTTTCATTCCGTCAAACAGTTTATTTATACCTTTCTGAGCTAAATCTTGAACAACAACTCGACCTTGTTCTTTTAAAATATCTTTAACTGATTTGCTGTTGATATTTTTATCCTGTATTATAGCTTGTCCTGTTTTTACAACCTGTTGTGCCAATGTTTTTAATCCTGATGTAGCTATGGGTTTTAAGTGTCGAAATAATGCACTGAAGAAGCTACCGATACCTCTTTCACGTTGATAAATAACTGGACCACGATATAATTCTCCAATATCTGTCAGGCCGCCGCCGCTTTGTATTAAATAATAACGTGTATAATAGGAATCCATCTCGTAATTCTATTTATACTATGCAAGAACAGCCTGTTGCGCAAATATTTATAGTTTTTATTGTCTTTTAAAATGTAGCATTACATATGTAGGAATATAACTTGTTTTAAAGTCCACTAACTCACCTTGATGATCAGTTATTTTGATAGAAATACTTTCAATAAAAGTTTTTTCAATGGGACAGTATTCTACATGTTCAAATCTTAATATAGTACCACACTCTTGAATCGGTATTATTCGTAGATATCTTACTAGTTTGTCGCCTATAGCTCTAGGTTGAATAATATCAGTGTATATATGAATTATATTTTTCTCAGAGCAATTTTTTGTAGTTTCTTGTGTACTTCTTGGTAATCGTAACATTAATTCTTTAATTGTTGTATCAAGAGAATTAATTTTTTCCATTATTGACATATGCTCTTGGCGTAAGCCCGCAGTGTCAAATGACTCTTTAATTTCTGTCAACAATGCATCAGGATTACGTTTGTTTTCAGGTGTTTGTAGAAATACATCTGTGATGAAGTTTGAAAGATTATCTATGTTTGTATTAATAGGTACTGGTGTAGATAAAAATTCGCCCGAGCTTTGTTTTTCATATGGGACCTGCAAAATTTCACTGTTTTTAGTTATTTTCCGTTGCTCGGGTGTTTTTGCTTTGAGTGAATCTTTCTTCAGTCTATTCAATATTTCAAAAATTGTATTTTTAATTTCAATAATTCGTTTATGTTTTTCTTCCTCGCTAAGTTGTTTATCGTCAAAGTGTAAATTGGCTAAAAGCAATGTCATGAGATCTTTAACATTCAAGTGTGAGGGTAGTGGTTTTTTTATTTTTATCGTAACACCCAATTCCTCTAAACGGAGTTCGAATACATCATGCTTCTTTTCACTACCTTTTTTCTCTTTATTTTCAGCTGTTTTTATGCTAGCCGTTGGATGTGTATAATTGTCTATTGTATTCTTCAAAACAGGATGTTTTCTATTCTTCCTAGGAACTTGACCAAATACATCATCAACAAAATCTTCAATTGATTCATAGTTCTTATATTTTAAAACAACGTTTTCTGAAGTCTTTTTTCCTTGATATATGTGCAATATGTATTCGTCTGGCTCCTGCTTATACTTTATTTCAGGAATAACTTCATTAAAGTGGTCATCTTCTAAGCGCTTCCACATTTTCGATTTAACATCATTCAAGTACATGGTATATCATGAAGGTGCAACTGCATTATAAAATGTTAATAAAAATGCTGAAAGGTTTATTTGTCCAGGTCTGTAACTAACTTGTTCAAGGTTTTCTGGTGTCCATTCAAGTTTTACATTTTCATTTATTTTGATGCTAAGTATTTTAAAATCCTTTTGATGCTGCTTTCTAGTTTCCTTTAACTGGTCATATTCACGCCTCACTCGTTTACGCACATTTCCCCCATTGTTGGAGATTGCACGTTTTGTTATTTCAAAATTTGGTAATGCGATTTCAGTTACTCCAACACGTCAGTTCCCATGAAACTTGCATGATTTAGCAAGTGCATTTGTAAAAGCCGATAGTGTATTTTCCGGGTAAAATTGCATAGAGTTATTACTTAAAACACATACGTAAAAATCATTTTCTTTTATTTCCACTGGCATTGTTTACATTCTTTCCCAAGCAATGTCCGACGTACTTGTAGTTCTATCCTTTTTGGTCTTCAGACGCTCACTCTGTCTAACACCGAGCTTACGTAAAGGAAATGAAAGCATATATTGACCAGATTCTAGCGGAGAGGGTATTAATATAGACTGTTTCTGGACTGCTTTTTGTTTTTCACTTTGTTCTAATTCTTCTATATGTTCGCTAGCTTCATCGGCAGTCATATTCATAGGTACAGTATACTGCGTTACACCATCCTCAGCAGTGATTATTTTATAATCCTTTTCACGTGCATTAGGTGGAGCTGTTGTTCTTAGTAATTTGGTGGTGGTCTTAGAGTTTTTGCTATTCCGCTAGCTGATAATCGTCTTTTAGCGGCTGGTGATAAAGATCTTCTTGGTGGGGTTATGTTATGTGCTTCTTCAAAGACTTCTTCTTCTTCAGCTAAGAAATCCTTTGCTGGTGGTGGTGAAGTCTGTGTTAACACATCATCTTTAAAAATAATTTTCGTTTGTGTGGTACTATCTCTTAAACTTTTTTGTTTGACATTATGTTCACGTGGCAAGTATAAATTTGTTTCTTTATCCAACGTTCGTTTGGATTTCCGATTGTGATTTAAAAATGAAATTAGTTGATTTCGATAGCTATACCATTTTTCTGAATCATTCATGTCTTTATTCTGCAGTATTTTATTCATTGCTCTATCAAAAATGGACTGATTTGCGTTCATTTCAATTTCATCTTTAAGCCTGTTGTAAACTTCTGGCGACAGAAGTAGCATCTTGTTAAGTCCATTATTTCTATGCATATTTTTCAATTAATGAGCCAATAACTCCTGATAGTACCCTTCCTAATAAAATTGGTAAAAAACCTCCTCGTTGCACTAGTATTTTACGCTGTTTAGCAACAGATCTCTTTGCACAAATCAATTTACGCATGTCCTTTTTATACTTACACAGTGAGTTGTAGATATTTCCATGCGGCATATGATTACCTTTTAAGGTGTTGAGCGTAATTTCACAAAGAGTTTTTATTACCTCAGGGTCAGCATTTTGTATGATGGACTTTCTTAGATTTGGTTTAGCCTTTTTAAGCACATATAGCATATGCTTGTTGTCCCTTAATCGTTTCATTCGTGACACCATTCTTACCATTTAAAGAATTTTGCGGACAAAAACAGGTTAAAAGTGTTTATTAAATATATCAGTTCGAAATCTTAAGATGTCGTTAATGTCTTGAGTTAAATCAATAAGCAAATACCCGTAAGGTATTTGAGCTATCTCTTTATATATTCTCACGAGTTCATAACTATTTTCTGGGTAAATTTGTCGGGCTAGATGGGTAAATTGACTTTTATCCCTAGGGTTTTTAAACACAACAAGATATTTACAATTGAGCGATATGTCACGACTGAATTTTCCTTGATGGAATACGTTTTGTGTCACAAGAATTACTGAGAAATTACGATGATGAGACCCCTTAGTAAAGAGTTCACAAACTTGTTTACTAAATCCGTTTAACATCATGTCATCTATAACAATCAATGTTGGCTCGTTTTCATGATTTACAAATTCCTCTGGTATAGCATTTAAATATTCGATGTTTTGCAGTTTGATATCCGTAGGTAGTGCACCGTGTTCTGCATTACACCATATAATTTTTCTAATTTGCGGTTGTATAAATACCTTATTAGTATTAAGAAGATTTTTTATAAATGTTGTTTTGCCGCATCCCGAAGGCCCCGCAACCATCATTGTAAATGGGTGATTAAACTTGATCATTTTTGCTTTGTATATAAACTGGTCATTCAACTGCAGGTATTTATACATTCTGCACAATGAGCAGAAGACAGATAATCAACGAACTGCATAAACCAGTGCGAAAAAATTTTAAACGTCGACATGTCACTACCAAAGGTATAGATGATTTGTGGCAGGCAGACCTGGTCGAGATGGGTTCTTACTCATCAGAAAATCAGGGGTTTCGTTTTCTTCTCACTGTAATTGATACCTTTTCAAAGTATGCATGGACACTGCCTTTAAAATCTAAAAAGGCATCAGAAGTTGTAAAAGCATTGCAGTCGATTTTTAATACAGGACGCATTCCAAGAAATTTACAAACCGATGATGGAAAAGAGCTTTTTAATAAACCGTTTCGTCAACTGATGAAAGATTACGAAATAAACCATTATTCCAGCTACAGTACTCTGAAAGCCTCAATTGTAGAAAGATTTAACAGAACATTGAAAAATATAATGTGGAAAGAATTCAGCATGAATGGCAATTATCACTGGATTAGCATGTTGACCAAGCTGACAGATGACTACAATACAACAAAACATCGTACGATTAAGATGAGACCAGTAGATGTTCGACCGCGTAACGGAAAACGTTTATTATCTGTGTATAATTACCCCAAAATAAAATCAAAGTCTAAATACAAAGCAGGTGATTTTGTTCGTATAAGTAGACATAAACATGTATTCGAAAAAGGTTATACACCTAATTGGTCCACAGAGATCTTTAAAATAAAAGAAGTTAAATCTGTTTACCCAACAACATATATTCTGGAAGATTACCAGGGAAATATAATTCAAGGCAGATTTTATGAACCAGAAATAGCTCCTGTGAAAAACCCTGATGTCTATTTAGTAGAAAAGGTTATAAAAAGACGCGGTAATCAGGTTCTAGTGAAGTGGCTTGGTTTTCCATCAAAACACAATACTTCTTCAAAGACTTCTTCTTCGGTTAGGAAGTCCTTTGCTGGTGGTGGTGAAGTCTGTGTTAACACATCATCTTTAAATATAATTTTCGTTTGTGTGGTACTATCTCTTAAACTTTTTTGTTTGACATTATGTTCACATGGCAAGTAAAAATTTGTTTCTTTATCCAACATTCGTTTGGATTTCCGATTGTGATTTAAAAATGAAATTAGTTGGTTTCGATAGCTATACCATTTTTCGGAATCATTCATGTCTTTATTCTGTAGTATTTTATTCATTGCTCTATCAAAAATGGATTGATTTGCAGTCATTTCAATTTCATCTTTAAGCCTGTTGTAAACCTCTGGCGACAGAAGTAGCATCTTGTTAAGTCCATTATTTCTATGCATATTTTTCAATTAATGAGCCGATAACTCCTGATAGTACACTTCCTAATAAAACTGGTAAAAAACCTCCTCGTTGCACTAGTATTTTACGCTGTTTAGCAACAGATCTCTTTGCGCAAATCAATTTACGCATGTCCTTTTTATACCTACACAGTGAGTTGTAGATATTTCCATGCGGCATGTGGTTACCTTTTAAGGTGTTGAGTGTAATTTCACAAAGAGTTTTTATAACCTCAGGGTCAGCATTTTGTATGATGGACTTTCTCAGATTTGGTTTAGCCTTTTTAAGCACATATAGCATATGCTTGTTCTCCCTTAATCGTTTCATTCGTGACGCCATTCTTACCATTTAAAGAGTTTTGCGGGCAAAAACAGGTTACAAAGTGTTTATTAAATATATCAGTACGAAATCTTAAGACGTCGTTAATGTCCTGAGTTAAATCAATTAGCAAATACCCGTAAGGCATTTGAGTTATCTCTTTATATATTCTCACAAGTTCTAAACTATTTTCTGGGTAAATTTGTCGGGCCAGATGTGTAAATTGACTTTTATCCCGGGGGTTTTTAAATACAACAAGATATTTACAATTGAGCGATATATCACGACTGAATTTTCCTTGATGGAATACGTTTTGTGTCACAAGAATTACTGAGAAATTACGATGATGAGACCCCTTAGTGAATAGCTCACAAACTTGTTTACTAAATCCGTTTAACATCATGTCATCTATAACAATCAATGTTGGCTCGTTTTCATGATTTACAAACTCCTCTGGTATAGCATTTAAATACTCAATGTTTTGCAGTTTGATATCCGTAGGTAGTGCACCGTGTTCTGCATTACACCATATAATTTTTCTAATTTGCGGTTCTATAAATATCTGACTAGTATTAAGAAGATTTTTTATAAATGTTGTTTTGCCGCATCCCGAAGGCCCCGCAACCATCATTGTAAATGGGTGATTAAACTTGATCATTTTTGCTTTGTATATAAACTGGTCATTCAACTGCAGGTATTTATACATTCTGCACAATGAGCAGAAGACAGATAATCAATGAACTGCATAAACCAGTGCGAAAAAATTTTAAACGTCGACATGCCACTACCAAAGGTATAGATGATTTGTGGCAGGCAGACCTGGTCGAGATGGGTTCTTACTCATCAGAAAATCAGGGGTTTCGTTTTCTTCTCACTGTAATTGATACCTTTTCAAAGTATGCATGGACACTGCCTTTAAAATCTAAAAAGGCGTCAGAAGTTGTAAAAGCATTGCAGTCGATTTTTAATACAGGACGGATTCCAAGAAATTTACAAACCGATGATGGAAAAGAGTTTTTTAATAAACCGTTTCGTCAACTGATGAAAGATTACGAAATAAACCATTATTCCAGCTACAGTACTTTGAAAGCCTCAATTGTAGAAAGATTTAACAGAACGCTGAAAAATATGATGTGGAAAGAATTCAGCATGAATGGTAATTATCACTGGATTAGCATGTTGACCAAGTTGACAGAAGACTACAATACAACAAAACATCGTACGATTAAGATGAGACCTGTAGATGTTGGGCTGCATAACGAAAAACGTTTATTATCAGTGTATAATTACCCCAAAATAAAGTCAAAGTCTAAATACAAAGCAGGTGATTTTGTTCGTATAAGTAGACATAAACATGTATTCGAAAAAGGCTATACACCTAATTGGTCGACAGAGATCTTTAAAATAAAAGAAGTGAAACCTGTTTACCCAACAACATATATTCTCGAAGATTACCAAGGAAATATAATTCAAGGCAGATTTTATGAACAGGAAATTTCTCGAGTGAAAAACCCTGATGTCTATTTAGTAGAAAAGGTTATAAAAAGGCGCGGTAATCAGGTTCTAGTGAAGTGGCTTGGTTTTCCATCAAAACACAATACTTGGATTGATATAAAAGACGTGATATAAAACCTGTTACACTCATTCAAAATGTTAAACTTGAAACAAGAATACGATCGTTTGAAAACATTCGATAATCTAGCAATAGACTTAGATACAGCAGACCAGCTAGCGAAAAGTGGATTTTTTTACACAAACATCAAAGACCGTGTTCAATGTTACTTTTGTTCTCTGCAGATAAATGCTATGAGTTGCGCCTCGGATGTAGATTTTGATCATAGACATCGTTCACCATACTGTATCTATGTCAATAGGAAAGACGAATGCGGGCGATTCATAGATCAGCGTGGGCCACTTACAGAACAACCTAAATCAAAGATCATACTTTGTACAATCAACACTTTGAAATTTTTAGCCGGTATTTTACTCGTTCTAGCAATTCACTATTATTTCCACGAGCAGATATGAGAAAGAAAATAAGTTTCAATGAAGACCCACAAGTTAAATATATGGTAGTATGGAGTTTCGCATACAGACAAAGCAGGAAAGGAGGATGGGAGCAGTATGCAGTAGATACATTTAGGTTTAAAAAGAGAATTTCACAACTGAGTGTAATAATAAATCCGGTTTTAGAAAATAAAATAAAAATGTTCAACAAGTAGCATATTGTTTTTATTATGACCATTCCCGAGTAGTTTTTCAGGTTTTGTTTGGAAGCCCACCCTCACTGACAAGTGATTGACTTAGTTCCGTGACCTAGAAAAAAGTTCCCACGCTACAGGGCCCACTAACTACTTCTACACCTCCCATAGACATGATGTACCCGTCGAGCCATCGAGTTCTCAACATTCGCCCCAGCCCCCGCCCCCGCCCCCGCCTCCGCCCCCGCCTCCGCCCCCGCCCCCGTCGTCGCCATCGCCATCGCTAATACTTCCGCTGCACTCCCCTCCACATCTCCGCACTCCAACTTTCACCTTCGCGGCGCACAAGTGGGCGTGCCTCACACACACAACAATAACAACGATGACCTTGATCTACTCAAACAATTAATACGTCTGGCACACATTCCAAGGTCTCCCACTTACCATAATTACAGGTTAATGACCTGTCAACCAATTGACATAATTACACGTGATTAATCACCTTGACCTAAATCCCAAAACCGGTTTTGGTTCCCACGCACAAGGGTCCTAGTACCTACTACTGTAGTAATAGCGATAAACCTTGCTGAGTGCAGCTATATCCCTTCGGTGACTTAAAGGATCGATGGAGGAGCAAAGAGTGCTACCGCCAATGAGTCAAGCCGATGTTTAAAATACATATAATAAGTAATAAATTTAAAAATTAATAAATTGGTATGAAATATTTTTGTTTATGTATCTACAATTTATAATTTGGCCTTTTATATATTATTAATTATTATATATTATTACTAATTATTATATAATATATATTATTAGGAAGTGTCTAAATCCACTGGAAAACGCGAAACACGAAACACAAAACGCGAAAACTCGGAAATTGATATATCCACACGCGAACGCGATTTCCGAATATCAGTCATTTCGAATATTTTAATTGTTGTGCGAGTGAGTAGAATTTGAACTATTTTAGGTTAAGAAAAATAAAGGCGTATTTAAAAATACGCCTTTACAAACGCCTTTAATATTATAAGAATTTCAATTATGTTTATTTAAAGAAAAAACAAATATAACCAAAATAAAAATTTCGCGCTCGCGAAAATTTTATTTTGGTTATATTTGTTTTTTCTTTTAATAAACAAAATTGAAATTCTTCTAATATTATTTTTATTAACAAAATTTATTAACAAAAAATTGATGACAACCGTTAAAAAATTATAAGGTTAGGAAGTAGCTGTCAGAATAGCTACAACGTTTGTAAAGGCGTATTTCCAAATACGCCTTTATTTTTCTTAACCTAAAATAGTTCAAATTCTACAAGAAATCATTCGGACAACAATTAAAATATTCGAAATTACTGATATTCGGAAATCGCGTGGCGATATATCGTTTTTCCGTGTGGATATATCAATTTCTGGGTTTTCGCGTTTCGCGTTTTGCGTTTCGCGTTTCGCGTTTTCCAGTGAATTTAGACACTTCCATATTATTATTACTAATTATTATATATTATTACTAATTATTATATATTATTACTAATTATTATATATTATTACTAATTATTATATATTATTACTAATTATTATATATTATTACTAATTATTATATATTATTCTTATGGGGCACCCGGGTACCCCTACCGGGACAGAAGAGGTCATTTAGAAAAAAATGTACCCCTACCTGCCGGGAACATAAGGATTAGATAAAAAAAGTTTTTAATACCTGTTAAAAATTCTTTTCTATGTTAAAAATATATCAGCAGGTATAAGTAGCTTTTCTGCATGACTCTCTGGGATTTAATCTCACCTACATGTCCATGTTTACTTCTACAAGAGAATCTAATCCTAATCATTCATGAAATGTGATTCAAGAGAGAGCTAAAGTGCGAAAGAAATTATATATTAGTCTTATGTATAAATATTCTTAAAAAGAAATTTGGGAATAAGTGGATAGGATTCTATCTTAGCCTGGTTGTTGAAAAATGACAAAATCTTTTAAAAAAAAAAGTTTTTAATACCTTGTCTATGTTAAAAATATATAAGCAGGTATAAGTAGGTTGTCTGTATAACTATCTGGGATTTCATCTCATTTTCCATGTTCAGGACTACTTCTACAAAAGAATCTAATCCTAGAGCATTCATGAAATGTGAATCAAGAGAGAGCTAAAATGCGAAAGTAATTATAATTAGTTTTATGTATAAATATGGTTAAAAAGAAATTTGGAAATAGTAACTGGATATGGATTCTATTTTATCATAATTGATGTCTTCCAAATTTCCTTCAAATTGAAGCACGTTTTTTCGGATATTGGTTTTACTTTTAATCAATATTAGAGTTAGGAAAAAACCAAAGTTTATATAAAATATTCAAACTAATTATGATTATTACCTTTGTGGTAGTGACTTTATCGTAAAGTTGCAAAACAAGCATAACTTGGTGCTGGATTAATTTCAATGAGGTTGTACTGAATAATTACAAACACATATCGATTGCCATAAACCGCTTTTATCACCAATCGCATCATCATAAATAGCTCCACAGCCTGTTATTGGCCTTGGCTTCCTGCAACATCCTCCTCCAGAACTGTCGGTCCCTGGCTTGAAGTCTCCAATTTCTTATACCTAGGGTTCGTAGATCTTCTTCTACGCTGTCTAAATATCTCTTTTTTGGACGTCCCGTACCTCTGTGTCCGTCTGGTCTCTTGTTCATAATAATTTTTGTTATGCTGTCGTCACTGCTACGTTCAACATGTCCTGCCCATCGGATTCTGTTAATTTTTATAGTTTTTATGATGTTTGGATCTTTATACAACTGATACAATTCGTGATTGTATCTTCTCCTCCAAACACCGTTTTCGTTGATACCTCCATATATAGTGCGTAGGATTTTTCTTTCGAAGCACCCTAGGAGGTGTTCTTCGTTACTTCTTAATGTCCAGGTTTCGGACCCATACAGTAGTATTGGCCTTATAAGAGTTCTGTACAGTTTTACTTTAGTGCTTCTTGATATGTTCTTTGATAAGAAATGTTTACGTAGCCCAAAGTAGCATCTGTTTCCCAGCGCTAATCTCCTTTTAACTTCTAATGTCGTGTCGTTGTCTTTCGAAATTAGCGTCCCTAGATATATAAATTCTTTTACTGCTTCGATGTTGTATGTATCAATTGTCATATTCTGGCGATCATTACGTCTTTTGGAGATGCACATATATTTCGTTTTCTCTTCATTAATTGCTAGTCCGAGTTTCTTTGCTGCTCTTTCTAGCGATATGAAGGCTTCTTTCATTGCTACGGGGGATCTGGCTAGTATTACGATGTCGTCAGCGTACGCCAATATTTGTACCGACTTGTTGAAAATACTGCCCGCTGTGTTAATTCCTGCGTCTCTTATCACTTTTTCCATAGCTACGTTAAATAGTAAGCACGATAGGGCATCTCCTTGTCTTAGTCCTACTGTGGCGTTGAATGGTTCTGATAGCTCTCCTTCAATTCTTATTCTGCATAATACCTCTTTCATTGTCATTTTAGTCAAATTTACGAGGTGTTTGGGGAATCTTAGGTACTCCATAGCTTTGTATAATTCTTCACGTTTTATTTTATCATAGGCGTTTCTGAAATCTATGAATAGCGAATGTATGTTTATGTTAAATTCATTCGCCTTTTCTAGGACCTGCCTAAGAGTGAAAATATGGTCTGTGGTAGATCTTCCGGGACGGAAACCGCTTTGATAGTTTCCCAAAGCTTCTTCTGCGTAAGGCTGCAGTTTAACGTATAAAATATTTGAAAATACTTTATATGCTACGTTCAGTAGAGTGATGCCTCTATAGTTACGGCAGTTTAGCTGATCTCCTTTTTTATGTATAGGGCACACAATGCCCTCGCTCCATTCCGATGGTATTTGTTTCTGGGTCCATATTAGTGTTACGATTTCATGCAGGCTTAATATTAGGTTTCCACCTCCTTTTTTTAATAGCTCTGGTACAATGTTATCTTTGCCCGGAGATTTGTTGTTTTTCCGTTTTTTCACTGCGTCTTGTACATCTTCTGATGTAGGCATATCTCCCGCTAGTTCTTCTGCTACTTCCACGTTTTCTGTTGGCGGTTGCTCGTCATCTCCAGCTAGCAGTTCTTTGAAGTGTTCGCGCCATCTAGTTAGAACTAGTTCTTTGGTGCTTAAGATTTCCCCATTTTTATTTTTGCACATAGTTACTCTGGGCTTGAAACTGACTCGGTGCTCATTTACTTTTTTATATAGTTGCCTGACGTCGTTTCGGCTGTTCGCCTCTTCTATTTTTAGCATTTCGTTTTCCCAGTATTCCTTTTTCTTCGCTTTGTGCACTCTTTTCTCCTGCCTTCTTTTTTCTTTGTACAGCTCAGCTGCATTTCTCGTTCTGTGTTTCTGTAACATCACTTGATATGCTACATTCTTTTCCTGCGTTACTCGTGCACAGTCCTCGTCGAACCATTCATTTCTTCTTTCACGGGGCTCGTATCCTAGAGTATTTGTCGCTGATTCTTTGATTAGGGTTTTTAAGTTACTCCATTTAACCTCTATGTCTTCGGCGCTGTCGTTACTTGCATTTGTCACTCTTCTATTTATTTCATCTACATATTCTTCTTGTTTTTCCTCTTCTTTTAACAATTTCACGTTAAATTTTCTTTCCTTGCGATTCTTCCTTCGTTTACTATCGATATTCTGCTTCTGATTCTAGCCCCAATCATATAGTGGTCAGAGTCGATGTTTGCACCACGATATGATCTAACACCTAGTACTTCTGAGCAGTGACACGCATCTATTAGTATGTGGTCAATTGAGTTTTGCGTTCTTCCATCTGGAGATCTCCAGGTTACCTTGTGTATATCTTTCCGCTGGAATCTTGTGTCTGCGATTACCATATTATTCATCATTGCAAAACTGATCAGTCTCATGCCGTTTTCGTTTGTTTCGTCATGTAGACTGAATGATCCTATTGTTGGTCGGTAAGTCCTTTCATGTCCGATTTTTGCATTTGCGTCTCCTATAATAATTTTTACATCATGACTAGGACAGTTTCTTAGCGCTCTATCTAAGGTTTCATAAAATGCATCTTTGACTTCTTCTAGTGCATCTTCAATCGGGGCATGTATATTTATTATGGAGTAGTTAAAGAATCTTCCTCTTATGCGTATTTTACATATTCTTTCGTCTATAGCGTCAAACCCCATAACTAGATGTTTAATTTGTTTTCTTACAATGAATGCCGTCCCAAAAGTATGATTTTTCTCGTTGCGGCTATAGAATATATTGTGCGTTTTTTTCTCTAGGATCCCCTTTCACCAATCGCATATGAAACGAAAACAAGAGCAAAAAACCAATTAGTCAAGTATATCCATTTTATATTTACTTTTATTAATATTTACCTTATTATAAGTAACTTCACAAAAATTTTACAGCACTCACAATTTCTTCGATATTTGATTGTTTGTTTTGTGGTCAAATTAAGCTTCCTGTACAAAGCTTTGATAGTAAACAATAATACATATTAACATAAAGCATAACGGCAAGCACGTATATACGCTATATCATTTCTTCTTCGCACCGTTCAGTCCAGCACCCGCGTTGAATTTGAAGAATATTATATTCCCATCTTCTACAACATAATGTCTTCCTGGTTGTCTAAATTTGCCTGCTGCTTTAACAGCATCCTCAGTGCTTTCTTCCTTAAAAACATTGAAATGCTTTACTGCAGCCATAATGAAACCTTTTTCGAAGTCTATGAATTCTGACGTCAGCTTGCGGCGCCCTTGTACCTTTCTGAATTGTCCATGCTTTAACTTCATCAGCATCAGCAGTGAAGAAATATTCTAGTTGAAGGACTTTGTATCCAGTTACAATAATTTTATCGAGAAAACTCTAGGAATAACAATCACTCCGATATTTGTTAAGGATCCCAATGTCATGAACGGTCCAGTCTCCAATAGGAAGATGTTTCTTCTTCTCAACCTGCAAAGTTTTGATTTTGGATAATGAATCAAATTCTGGCTATAATTTTTTATCAACGCCACGACACCTTCGGATGCTCCTTTTACCAATCCAAGAAAGTCAACAATGTTTTAAAATGCTGGAACTTTACTCAATGGCTTATAGCATTCACACAAGCAATCGCAACGCTGGTCAGGAACGGGAACACTTCTCTTATTCGGATCGACGGTACAGAGGAAAAATTTTCTGCAGCAGCAGCACTTTTCGTGAGCACATTAAAAAGGTTTATTTTCCAACTCCAACGACTCCAGCTTTTAAACAATTAATAATAATTAAACGATTAATAATAATTGAACGTGGACTCCGAGCTATGCAAAGAACTGTCAAAGAGAAATGTCCAATTTTCGTTTTTCAGTTTTGGCACTCGTGATTTTACTTCTGCCAGTGAATGCACTGAAAATAACCGAAAATTGAGTTCAGGGTAAAAAGGGGCTTATGGATGAGCGAGTCGACTATACATTTTTGGTGCCATCAGTTTGTATGGGAATAATTGCTGATGAGCAGTCCATTTCTATATGTCAGTGGTATCTACGCAAACCTTTGCGTGAGTGTGAGTTCAATTCAATTGAATGTGTTGGAGTTTTCACATTGATTTTCTATGGCAAAGAAGCTGACAATATTACAGCTTCCCCATGTGTAAGGCCTCGGACACGATAAGAGCGGCGAGACACCAATCTGCCGCTCACCACTCGTATTGAGGCTAAGGTTTTACTCTTTCTTTACAGTAGGATGGTAAATTTGAATTGTATTGTCTTTTATATTTATAAAAAAAATCTGTACATTACATCCTTAGTGTTTCCAGAGGAGGAAAAATATTGAGATTTTAATGTTGATACATTTAAATTTATTTTTATGAAGTTGCCTTTTTAGTCAATGGAAGCAGTGCTTCCTTTGCTTCCAAAGAGGAACCGCCACTGACATCGATGTTGAGTTAAATTAAGGTGCCGCATGCCGCTGCTGGGGATAATATAGTTAAAAGTTAGTTCTTCGTAACAGAAGCAAGAGGCGTATGTCGGCCATATTTTTACGCTTGGCATTTTTAGTGCAGGTGATGTAGGTCATATATGAAAATGAAACTATTCAATTAGATCTGCGGTAAATTAACAAAGATTCTTCGGTTTGTCACTTTTAACGTTTAGTGTACATATATATAATAATCTTATAATGGAATAAGTATGAAGGAGTTGATATGAATTTCGTGTGTCATCTGAAAAATGTTTTATTAAACAGTTACTAAAAAATACCAATTAACGTAAATCTTCCAGTTTGGCATCGAATTTATATTTTTTATTATAATTTAAAAGGATTAAACCTAAATTCAGAGGGTAGACCTGACACTCATAATTTGGAATATTAATTGAAGGGGTAAGTGGGGCCTCTGTAGCCCTGGGGTAAGTGCATGGCTACCATCCCAGAGGTCTCGGGTTCGAATCCCGACAGTACCACGGTCCTTCGCCTTTCCCATTTTTCCCACCTCCATAATTTTTCTTCTTTCATCACGTTGTTATATTCCTGACTCCTCCGGTCATAGCCTAGCTCCTCCATCCCTAGCTCCTCCCCGCTCCCCCTAGCGCATATCATCGGTTGATTGATGAGATTCAACTCGTTTCAGGAGACATAAAGGCCGTGACACAATGGTGGCTTCGGCTTGGATTTCGAAGCCGATGTCTGTCAGAATCAAATGTAAGCGTGCCAGTACTTATTAACACAATGGCAGCTTCGGCTTTGGATTCGATTCCGAAGCCGAAGCCTCAATCAAATGATATTTGATATTCGAAGCCGAAAGCGGAGTCACCATTGTGTCACGGCCTTAACACTCCAGCAAGTTGTTTCTCGATGCCCTGATGTCAGAGTCGCGATAGTAATGGTTGACAGTAATTGGAATAGAATATCGCGGCTGGTTGTGGCAGTTCCTTCCTCCCGACTAGAGCTGCTGTTCGACATTGCACTCTCTATGAAAAAATAGATTCTCGAACAGTGGGTGCTTTCCTTGAGCCTCTAGTTTTCACATAATAAAAGGTGTAAAAAGGATTCAACTCAAAAAATTGGAATTTCGAGCTTCCAAGATATCATCAGAGATTCAATCCTTCGTAACTTAAAATTTTTAGAGCCATTATAAATTTTTGGCTTTTTAACAAGAGTAATGGATAGAGTATTCGGCGAAGATTCTATTTTTGCCAAAAAGGTACAATCACTAAAATTGTCAGGGGCTTTTTTCTCTCTTACAATATTGTTATATTTTTAACGAAACTGCCGAAACCATATTCTTTGTTACAATATTGGGATTCATTTTACATGAAAATTTAACAATATCAGTTTCGTTTTCGGATCGGATTTAATAATATTATAATAGAGAATAGGGCCTAGCTGAACAGTATACACTTATTGTAATTTTTTGAGATTTTTGGAATTAGGATTAGGGGTCGCTACCGCCAAATATAAATTCAATATTTTTGGAATGACATCTGGATATATTTGGGCCTTCTTCTATGGGTTTTCTTCATTTTTGTTGCCTTGTCTACAGGAATTTCTTCATCAAAAATTGCAAATGCAACCAGTTCCTTTGATAAGTAATACAAATGCCGGAGAAAAAAAATTTCATTGCGCACTTTGAAATTTCGTTATTGACACTTTCATAATCTTTTAAATTCTTCAAAAGCTGCAAATCATTTCTTGGGTAAGTATAAGCAGATCGTTCTTGAAACTAGCTGTTCCTTAGGAAAATGATGGATGCCTTAACAAATGAAGACAACAAAAATGAAGAAGAACCATTGAAAAAGGCCCAAATTCATCCAGATATCATTCCAAAAATATTGAATTTATATTTGGCGGTAGCGACCCCTAAACCTAATTCTAATAATCCCAAAAAATTACAGTAATCCTTTCTACTCTATAAAACAAAGTAACAGGGTGCCCCAAAGAAAATTAAGAAAAATGTTGTTTAAGGACCACCCTAACAAATATCAATATATTTTAATTATAAATATTCTGTTAAAGTTTATTTAATTGTTACTTATGTCTATGCAGATGCACTCATTCCAAAACGTGCTGCAATGTTTTGGAAATTAAACTATTATTCCTAAACTTATCACACAAAGATCGGACGATGTATGACTGGGATAATGTAGTTTTTAGTAAAAATAGTAGATAATAAATAGTAGATAATAAATAGTAGATAATGTAAAGTAATAAATACATATATAGTACATAGTTCATAGAAAATATCGACCGGTTGATGCAATAGTCACGAAACAGAAAGTTTTGCTTTTTTAAACAATGTGAAAATATGCAAAAAAAATCATATTATATTCAGCCAAAGTCACGGATCTACATTTTTATGAGAATCTGCTGGATTCAATTTGAATTTTTTTAGAACATAGTATATAATAAGCAGTACATTGTATATAGTACGTAATAGATAATATATAATACATAGTAAATAATATAACATACTACCCCAGATATACCTATACGTAAAATACAGAGTAAAACCGTTATAACTGTCATTTATGTGCCTAGCCGAAATAATAGTTTATGAAAAATAATATTAATCAACTAAGTGGAAAAAATAGTAATTTAAAGGTAAGTGGAATAAATGGATTTCAGTGATTTTTTAAATTTAATGTTAATTAAGTGGAAAATATTTTTTTATTTTTTTTGCTCAATTTTTAAAAATCGGCGGGAAAATAAAGCTGTACAAATTTCTCGGAATTATTCAAAATAAAGTCAAACTTGTTGATTTTTTAATCGAACTTAAAGTGATAAACAATATATACGCAAATGCTCAAAATGTGGCAAAATAATTAATTTAAATAGAAACAATCTTTACTTTAAATGTGCCAATACGAAAAATGCATACAAAAAACGTGTAAAAACAATGTTCGCATTTATGGAAAGTGCTTAAAAAAACACTTGTTTTCGCAAAAGCAAATTGCCAATTAAAAAAATATGCAAATTTGTAGCCTATTTTATTATGATTAAACCACAAGCTCCACCCTATATTTTAAACAGCCCTTCTCACGGCTACCGAATAATTACAAATTAATCCTTCTAGGAATTTCGTTTCTTGAAATTATCCAATATTAGAACTCTAGGGATCTTTTTATAACTAGAAAAACCCTAAAAGTGTTCCAGGTAGGTATGAAATTTGCAGTTAACCAACATGATCGTTTGTTTGCAGTCATTCCTAAGTTTGCAAGCAGCAAGTTAAGTCTAACTTTTAATGTTTATAAAGGTGTTTCATAATAAGTGAATTTTGGTAAAAGAGTGTCGAGAAAAACATTACATAACCAAAAAACTATAAAAGTGCATTATTGTTTAAATAAAACTGTTTTAAAGTTAACATTGTGCTAATAGTGAAAATTTTAGAAAATGGGTCGCGCAAAGGACATAAAATCCCCAAAAAGAAGTGTAATTGTGGATTAACTAAAAGGTGGAGAACTTTCCAATCGAGCTATAGCAAGATTGTGCAAAGTTTCTGCCTCTACAGTTGATAGAGAGGCTAGGCAACTGTCTGGAGGATACCCTGGTAGGCAAAGTAAACGAAGAAACTGCCGAAAGGAACATCTGACTTCACCAAGAGAGGATCGAAAAATAATCTCTACAGCCATCCAGCATCAGCCCGTGCTCTTACAAACATCCTTAAGGATACGGGAATTGCGATTTCAACGACAACATTGCGCCGAAGATTATGGGAAGCTGGGTTAAAATGTAGGCGTCCAGCAAAAAAGCCTAGACTGACGAAGATGATCAAGAAAATGCGGCTTATTTAGGCTAGAATGCATCAACACCTTACGCTTGATGATTGCAAACACGTACATTACATTATGCTTTTATAAATAATATTTTTAACTAACATTTTTAAAATGAGAAGAAACGGATACATTGATTTAATAGGTCATCTTTAGTGGCGAATGCCGCTTGCAAGCGGTGACAGATATGGCTCAATTTGTTAGGAGGAGACCTGGGGAACGCTACAAGGAGGACTGCACAATCAAAACCATTGAACATCCCCCTTCAATAGTGATTTGGAGCTGCATTACCGATGAAGGCCCTGGACCAATTTATTTTGTTGATGGCACAATGAGGCAACAGCGGTATAAAAACATGTTGTCAGACGTTCTGCTGCCGTATATAAATTCTCTACTATACGTAAGGTCCCACTACGTATTCATGCAGGATGGAGCACTTTGCCATGCAGCTAAGTCAATAAGCAACTCTTTCCGAGAAGAAAATCTGGAGGTGCTCCCTTGGCCTGGAAATTCTCCGGACTTAAATTCGATAGAGAATTGTTGGGCTTCCTTAAAAGCAAAAGTATACAGCCGGCAGAAGCCTAATATAAATGTCCTAAAGAAAAATATTACATACATTTGGAATAATGACGCAGAATTAAAAGCTTGTTTAAAGTATGACGAAGAGGATTAGAGAAGTTTTAAAAAGTAATGGAACTTGTATACATTATTAAAAAAATTGTAATTCTTAAGAAAAATAAATATTAATATCAATAAAAGATGAAAACTTAAAAATATAGCATCTTTTACTTTTATTTATAACTAGCATAAAACCCGCGTGCCTTGCAACGCCTTTAAATAAAAATTGTTTTTCTTAAAAAAAAAAACAAACAAAAAGTCAGCTGTTATTATCCCTAAAAAGGATTTATTATAGTGCACTTTTTTAATAAATATGGTAAACAAATTGCTACGTATATCACCTCTGCTCAACAAATCTGCAAGTTTTGAAGCAGAGATTGGCATGTATATGTCATCAAGGGAAGTGACATTTTAGGGTATGACGAACGTTCGTTAAGTTTGTTCGCCTATTTACGTGGGTGCAAGAAATTATGAAGCAATCACAAATGAATATTAAGTAAAGTAAATTTCGAGTCATTCATTTCTACGTGATTATAGGGATGCACTGTCAAAATTTCAGCCCTTCAGCTTTAGAGGTTTGGGTTAACCCCATTTCACCCCCTTAGGTGATGAATTTCGAGTAATCGCCTCTAAGTGAATGTCCACGTCATTATAGAGATGCACTGTCAAAATTTCAGCCGTTTAGCTCCAGCGGTTTGGGTTAACCCCATTTAATCCCCTTAGGGGATGAATTTCAAAAAATCGCTCCTAAGTGGATGTCCACGTCATTTAGTGAAGAGCAAAAGTGGTCTTGTTCTTGCAGTCTTGTCTTGTTCTTGCACATTTTGCAAGAACAAGAACAAGACATAGTTATGCTTGCAAGAACAAGAACAAGACTAACTGTGCAAGAACAAGACCCAGAGCAAGATTTCTTGCAAGATTCTTGTAAAAATTCCACCTAAATTCATTCAATTAAAAACAAAAAACATAAAATTGATTATTATGCTCAAGTAATTATTATAGATACATGTATATGTGTATATATTTAGTATGATAATTGCAAAAGCATTTGTACATAAGTACATAATGACTTTGCATGTCAACGAGATTCAGAACAGCCTTATAGCTCTAGCGGTTTGGGTAAACCCCATTTCCCCCCCTTAGGGGAAGAATTTCCAAAAATCGCTTTAATAGTGGATTTGCACGTCATTATAGGGATGCACTGTCAAAATTTCAGGCTTATAGCTCCAGCGGTTTTGAGTTGACCCTATTTCACCCCCTTAGGGGATGAATTTCGAAAAATCGCTACGGATGCACTGTCAAAATTTCAGCCCTTTAGCTCTAGCGGTTATACAATAGAAAAAAAGTAAAGAAAAAAAAATCCCCTTACAACTTATTGAACCCCATTTCACCCCCTTCAACCCTTTTTTCTTCAAAAAAAAGTAGCCTATGTCCGTCTCCAAGGTCTAAACTATGTCTGTTGCAAATTTCATCAAAATCGGTCCAGCGGCTTAGGCGTGAAAGCGTAACAGCCAGACAGACAGAGTTACTTTCGCATTTATAATATTAGTAAGGATTTTTAGTGAATTTTTCGAAAAATTTGCTTGTGCGTCTAATTCATTGGTCAGGGACTGTAATATTCCATTATATTTATGTTTTTATAAAATTACGAACTCCCCAGGCGAATCTTAAATATTAGTAACCACGCTGTTATTACAACACCAAGAATAGAAGATATTAAGGTAAATTTGCAAAAGTTTGCATTCCTCGGTACTCTTTATGAGACGGTACATTTTGATGTCATCGGCGTAAATAAGGATATTACAGTGCTTTAGTAAGGTAGCTATGTCATCGATTAATAAGATAAAAAGCAGAGGACCTACATGATTACCATGCGGGACGCCAGAGGACGCTTCAATGACTCCACGAAATTGAACTTGATAGGTTCTGTATGCTAAGTACTATTGGAACCAAACCGGAGTGGAACGAGCTGCAAGAAAACCGTGTTGATTTGCTGAGATAATTCTCTTACAGATAGGAGCAATCTCAGAATAAATAATAGATTCAAGGAGTTTTGGTATACACGATAACTTTGCTATCCGTACGTAATTTAATATCTCGTTCTTGTATCCTTTTGCATGGTTTTAGGGTAGTTTTCCAGAGTTTATTTTTCTGGTTTTGGTACGTCTCAACTTATAGTTTTACCAGAGTGGGGATGATCTGGACAGCTTTAGAGGCTCAAAAGGTATACATGATGCAAGGTTTCGTACAGAACTGGAAAAGTCTTGCAACATCCTACTCATTTGATGAAAGCAACCTATGAAATCAATCGAAGTGAACTTAGATTGGCCTTTTTAAAATTAAAAGTAAATGTGAACTCTTCAGGATAAGTTTATTGTTAAAGGCAAAACATTATGTCCGTAGAAGAGGCGTGATAATTATCGACAGACGACAAGACTATTGAACTAGGCTCAACAATCATGTTGTCTGAGTCGGAAAAGAATCCAAGGTCCAACCGGTTTCCTAAAATATTATTCACAACTCTCATTTGGTCCAAGCCGCATGAGAATAGGGAATTCAAAAGCTGCATTCTGTAAAATGAAGGTTGTTTTCAAGGAAGTAGTTATCGTCGTCATCACAAGATATCCATTGAACATTGCGATTCTGTGGTAATGACGACGAAATATAAAAATGCATATTCGAGGCGATTTTCCGTATGTATAAACTGAAAGATTTTGATTAAGTTAAAGAGAAATATATTGAAAATTCAGTTCCTTTATTCATTAAAAGTAATAACATAAAATAAAAAATTCTTCATAAAATAAAAACAAAACTAATTCATTAAAAATAAAAATCACTTCTTTCAAAACTTAACCTAAATAAATAAATATACATAATTTAACTCTCACATAAAACATAAAACTCTTCAACAATCAAAAACAAAATATTTCTTCAAGTAATAAAAATATAAATTAAAGTTAACTTCTCTTAAATTAGATAAAAAAATATACATAAAAAATCTTTTGTAGATCAGTCTACTTTTCTCTATTAAGGCACGATTTTAAAGCACGACATTAAATAAGTAATTTTATTACATTTATAAAGTTGGCAACGTGTTAACAAGTCCATTATCGTAATTTTCCGATTTCACTACATACTCCAATATTTGCAGCATTGCATTATTCTGCATTTCCGCAGGCAATAGCTCAATTTTTAACGCAATGCCTCCCACCCATCATCACTTGAATCGGGGAAACTGTTGGCTGGTTGCAGAAACTCTGGAACGTTTCTATAGCCGATTGAAATCTATCAGCCAATTCGTGTAAGGAATCCTGACTTTTTCTTTTCCTATTTTCGGGCTGAGGAGTGGAAGAAAAAGCTTCGCCGGTTGAGTCCTCTTCCTCGTAGCCGCACGGCTTTGTCCCTGTTGTTCTAAAAAATTAATAAATATAACAAATATTTAAGATAAAATTAATTCAAAATTTACTTGCGTGATTTTACGTGGTCTCTTCAAAATGTTAAATAAGGGTAGAGTTCCCATGTTACTTCTATCTCCATTGAGCTACCTGACGGGGCTTGCAACTTATTAAATTCTTTAACAAACCGATCCCTAATGTTCCGCCAGCTTTTTAAACACACATCGCCTGTAAAGTGTTCATTAATAAGCTTACTAATTGTATCACCATATTGAATGTTACTTACTTGTGCTTTCGAATTTTGAGGCAATTTTCTGCCATATTTCATTTTTAATCTTGGAATTTTTGTATCCACTCTTTGCCTTGTTGTACAATACTTCATAATCTTTCAGTCCGAAAACATTTTTAAAAACATAACAAACCAAACAAAATAAAACCTTAAACATTCACAGCTTTTGTTTACCAAGCTCCGGCGATTTCTAAACAAACTAAAATGAATCCGGCACAGATGCGATCTATTCAGAATTAGCAATTTAATTTCTGACTCAATAAAAAGGTGCCGGAAGGGTGCGATTCAATAAAAAGATAACTTTTTCCAATAACCAAAATACTATTTATTCGCAATTAATTATTAGATTTTCTTAAATATAAATTCAATAAAAATTCAACAAATTGCCAAAATATTTCAATTCAATCTTAAATTCGTTATTAATTCGTGATTTAGTACTTGAAAATTCGTAAATTATTCTTTATTTGTTTGTAAATAAGAATTACCAAAATATTGCTTGCTCTGATCGTTTAATTGATAACGCCACCTATCTGTCAGATGACGATCGATGTTTCGCCTGATGTGTTCTGCAATTCGAACAGCCAGGAATAACCTTTGTGTTGCTGCACTCTGGTTTCGTTTCTTGAGAATCGCTTGGGATTTGCTTGCTGTTTGCTGCTTGCTGCCCTGGTTGTGGCTTGCTGGACTGTTTTGCCTTGTTTCTTCGCAAATTCGTCCCTCTGTGGTTGGTTAGAGTAACTGCTGAAATCAATTTTGGTGATTAAGTTACTGCTGTATTAAAGACTTCAAAACTGTCTTTAATTCGGGCTTTACTGGGAAAAGACCTCAATTCTGTCTTTCCAGAATGCTAAGTTCGATACTTAGGCTTTGAAATTGCTTTATTGCTAAAACCTCAATACAGATTTTATCTTCTAGTTCAAGACTCTAGAAAGATTAAAAGCAATCTGATTTAACGCCGTCTGTGCGTCGGTATTTATTTCTACTCGAACAATAGCTGCGGCTATCCTTTGGCAGGGGGCTTCGTTCTCGAAGTACATAATTTCGGGTTTATGTACTAGATCGGCGTGCGATGTCCGATCAGCTGTTCTTGTTTACCTTACGGCTGTCAAATGGAGTTTTATGGTAAGTATTTTTTATCCTGTCTTTTTTTTAATTTATGTATTAATTTTAGTTATATTTTCAGGCACTCTCTCTCTGGACACGGTCGAAGTCGGACGTCTTGTAATATCTTGTAAAATTAAAATCAAGATGGTGGTCACTCAATTTTCATTTTAATTTAATTAAAGTTTTCTTTGCTTTTAAAAAATACTTTTTAAATTTTTTTTGTGCTTAATTTACTTTTGCTAAATATATGTGCCTTTATTGTAAAGTTTAAAGCTGCAGTGAAAAATGTATCAATCTTAAATTAAATTATGTGGAAATAAGCTAAGTATACGCTTGAAAACTAACTGTAACAAATTGTTACTGTTTCTGTTTCTTTTATATTGCGAAAAATTTCTTTATTCCTTAACTTTATAATTTAATAACTAACAGTTATCAAATAATTAGTAATTTTTATCGTGTTTCTTTTTGTTTTTCCTTAAGAATTTTAAATTTTCAAGCTTTTTAAATTGTTAAATCTAGTTTTTTCTAGTCTTTTCTTTTTGTTGCTGCAATTCTCAAAATGGCGTCCATCATCCTAAGGAGTTTTTTGTGAGAAAATTTTTTTTTTAAATCATCATTTTAATTTCTATGTAAAATTCATACGGTTATAATACAATTATACAGTTACAAGACCGCGTGGCTAACCTAAAAGCCTTTAGACTCACCACGTGGAATACATGACGCCATTTTCTGAATGATTTTGAAATTAATTGTGTTGAAAATTTACCGTTTTGTGACTTAGGCACATTAATTGTACAGTTCTTAAAAGGTTATTTAAGTTTAATAATGATTTTTCGTAAGACCTGAATAGTGTATGTTTTTTGTTAATGTGTTTGACCTTCTTAATGACTCTACAGCTTATCCAGTAAATAAAATCTTTATTTCTCATATTAAGTTTATAAAGGGTCATAGACGCCTGGGTAATTCTTCTCCAATCGAAACGATCTAATAAATGATAACATAATATATCAACCCTGCAAACTCCGACTACCTCTAAAATTTATAGCATAGTTAAACTGACTCATATAGACACATATATTAATAGCTGAGACTCTGGGGTTTCTTTTGTTACACTTAGCTTGTGTTGCTATTGCCGATCCCTCTGACTGGCAGTGTGTGAAAACCTTATAATCTAAATATAGTGCTGAATATTCTTCGTGAATTTCTACCTCTCAAGCATCCTTCTAAGTTTCATTCGGACTAAGATTCCCAAAAGCCATTCTATAACTATCTACTAACTACCTTTTCTACTCCTATAAATCAAGTTATGTTATTAGAGAAACAGAAATAATCCCACATTTTATATACTCCTTTGAAATGTTAAATCTTACGGACATACTATGATACAGTCAGTCAAGTAAATGTTAAAAAGGTCAATTCTCCTACATCTTTCTCATATGCTCATGACTAAGGATCAAATCACCAGTAACACAATCCTACGAATATCACCCAATAATTCCCCACTGCTGACTTATCCTGTTCACCTCCTATCCCACTCCCCTAGTTTTTTCATAAGTTAATCAAAAACTCCTTTCACATAATTGGTGTCCAATCCTCCAAACATCCCCTTTAATCTGGTCCTTCTTGAACTAACATTAATTTCTTATGCTAGTAAATCTCACTCTATGCAGTTTCAACCCTTTAACTCGTAAGTACATCTGGATTTGGTCAATCCCAACAACCATTTTTTAAGTAAATTCATTACGAATATCAGTAATCAACAAATCCCCAAACGACACTTAAATACTTATTCCCCATCTTCAAAGCCAATCCAATACAATACTTCATACCAGATAAAGGCTATGCTCCAGCTACAACTCATTGCTTGTGCTGTCTCATTTAGCCGTATCTAGCTATTTTTCTTATCTCTCCTATAAATTCTACTGTTAAACACTGGATCATACAAAATTCACACTTGGATTAAATATTTTGGGAAGTACACATCCATAGCCCGTCTCCCTATCCTAGTGTTAAGACTGTAATTAAGTTTCCAAATATAGTCACTTTTCTACCTCTTAGCAACGGATTATTTAATGAAATTTTATCTAAAAACTCCCCATTAAGTAATAATACTTTTGCCCTCTTCATGTTCACAAATAAGCATCAGCTCTTCTTCAAGAACACTTACATCAATCTGCATCATTAATTCATAACTGATAGACTTCTAATATTGACAATCTGTATATTATCTTAACACATTTGTTACTATTCAAATCAAATCTTGCCCTTGTAAGTTAACTGCCACTCCCTTCAAATATTCAGATACAATACTCAAAATACATTATAGTTCAACCTCTTCGGAAATAGTTTCCCAGACAAATCATTCAAAATCTGTAGCTTGTATCTTGCGCTTCACTTGGTTCCTGAAGCTGTGCTGACTTCTAACGAACACGTTTACTGTTCTCAGTACGACTCACTTAACACGCTTATAGTGAAATATCTTAGTTGCCAAATAGTTAATCAACCCATCTCCTGTAAACTATTTCATTTATAAAACCTAATAGACAACCATTTCATTGTGAATTCCAAGCCTTTCCCACACACTTGTTCAGTATCACCCCTTGCCCTTATCCTACAGTACACATTATTGTTTACATCTACAACCTGTTCTAACCTTATATCTATAATACTTTATTTCTGCTTTTTAACCACATACTATAACCTGGTCCTCTATTTAAATTCTCATCCTGTTTGGTTTTCGGTACACATACTGTAGTAGGAACAAACGGTGATTGGTGACGCTCGGTGTGGAATCACACTCTTGGGTGGATTGCTGGACGCGGTCGGGCTACTCGCTGCACCTCCCCTCACAAGGGTTTAACTTCGAATTTCACGACTGCACCTCTTATCATGGCTGATTCCAAGGGTAAAAGCCTCTCTCAGAACTCTACTCTTTCCAATAGAACCTCTTTACGTCTCCGCAGTAAATCATCAGATAAGGAAATGGTAACACCTCCCAATGGTGACCAAATTGGGAAAAAAATCAGAACCAACTCTAAACAAAGAGAGCCCATAAAAAAATCCGTGATGAAATCACCTCAAACCTCAAACCCTATGATAGAAGAAGACTTAAATACTGCGAGCATAGAAGTCAGTAGTGACATTCACAACCAACATTTAGAGAAATCTACACCCACTCCTGAAGTGAAAAATCTAACTCCTTCCATTAGAAACAACTCAATTAATCAAGTATCAAAATATATTCTATATGATGAAAGTGACAATGGTCCCTTTACAGTGTCTATAAAAAAAATCAGGCTTGACACAAAAGAATGGCTTCCTTTAAACCCAATGAAACTGGGCATGAAACTCACTTCAATATCCGGTATAGACCAAATCTTCAAAATTGCCAATGACACATGCAAAATCACCTTTAATTCTGCTCACCATGCAAACAATTTTCTGTTAAATCCGCCTCTTTCAGAAGACCATAAAGTCTTCATCCCTCTAAACTCAATTGCATCTCCGATCTTCCTACAGGGAGTAGATGAAGAAATATCAGAAGAACAAATTTTAGAGTCCCTAATCACTTCCAACCCAGAATTTAAATTTATAAAGGTCTTCAGGATAAAATGGCAAAAATATATTGATGGGAAAAAAATTTTAGTTCCTACAAACAAAATCAAAGTGTTCATAAAAGGCACTAAGGTTCCTTCCTCTCTAAAAATTCTATATCTCTCCTTCAAAACCAATAAATTCATAAACTCCCCCCTAAGATGTTTCAACTGCCAAAAATTTGGTCACGTGGCAAGATCCTGTAAGGCAAACCATTCCATATGTGGGAGATGTGCCAGTAAAGAATGTGTTGAAGGCAAAACATGTAACAAAAAAGAGAGCTGCATAAACTGTAAAGGGAATCATGCTTCTTATGACTTAGCATGTCCATCATGGATTAAAGAAAAAGAAATAGTTAAAATAATGAGGCAAGGGAACTTCTCTAGGGGCGATGCCTGGAGAATAATGAAATCAAGATCTAGACCTGCAGCCAAACAGAGTCGCACATACATCCACAATTACACAAATGAAAATCAACAAAAAATAACTGGTGCGACTGATGGGTGCATGGTGGGCCTGACCTCGCCCAGCAAAAGCCCATCCTCACCAATCAAGAAAAATAAGAAAAATCCGTTTAAGTCTCCTCTAATAAGAACCCCCTCCCCTACACACAAATCACCACTCCATCATGAGAATGAGATCAGCAAGTTTGTGAAAACCATGAAATTAGAAGCAATTAAATTTTTAAACAATGTATGCATCAATGAAAACAAAAAAAAAATTGCTCATGAAATTACAGATGAAACCCTTAAATCTTTGATTCTAAAACTGCTCCCAAAAATAGATGGCACAAAGTTCACTAATCTAACTGAAGCAACATCGAAATCAAAATAATTCAAATCTTACAAGTTAATATACAAAGTATATTAAAAAATCTTGATGAATTGGAGCAGTTTTTAACAGTGTCCAAACCTGACATTGTAGTTATTGCGGAAACATGGCTCAAGCCATCTGACCATGTTAAACTGCGTAATTATAATATTGTCAGAAAAGATAGAGCGGACGGGTACGGCGGTACAGCCATTGCAATACACAAAAGTATTCATTTTAAAGTACATCAGTTTCCCAATAAATTAAATTCATGTTCAATTACAACCACCAATTTAAAGATGAACATAAATATCTTTTCAATCTACTCTAGTCCAAACTGTAGCAACATTGAATTTAAGAAAGAGTTATATAATATTATAAAGATGGTAAACACCTCACAAAAAACACTCATTCTTGGTGATTTCAACTCTAGAAATACTCTGTGGGGAGATACAACTTCAAATAGAAGAGGAGTGATTCTCGAGGGGGTGATGTCGAGCGGAGGCTTTAGCAACATAAACAATAATAACCCCACCTGTGTTACTAGAAAATCAAATCCCACTACATCAATAATCGACTTATGTTTTGTCAATTTTTCTGACTGCCTCATAGAATCAAAGATGAGGCATGTCTCAATTAGTGCCAGCCCTCATATTCCAATTGCCATCAATCTGGGGATAGAACGACCTGTGATTGTGAAAACCTTAAGAATTTCTTATAAAAAAGCAATATCTGAATTGAATGACTTAAACTTTGATGAACTCGATGATTCTGATATACTTGACACCCTCTATCACATAATTCAGAAAGCCTCATACTTTTCACCTTCTGCAAAATATAATTTCATTCCTAAACCCTGGTGGAACGACACTGTAAACAGACTGTTTAGACTGAAAGCCATTGCCCTGAAAAAATTTAACAAAAACAAGAATGCTTCGGATCTAATTCAACTCAACAAACTTAATGCCTTATTTAAAAAGGAAAAAAAAGTAAGTCTGAATCATGGAATCAACTAATACAGGATGTATGTCATAAAAAGTCCATCAGTAACTTCTGGAACATTTTAAATAAATTCAAAGTCAACAAAACTGTCAGTAAATTCTCTGCTTATCAACTCTCCTCTATGGAGTACCTAAAATCCATTTCTAATAAATCTACTTTCAACAAAATTCCCTGTTTAAATCCAATCTCACCTATTGATCATATATCCTGGACAGTGGACAATCTAAACAATATTCTCAAGGCCAAAAGTGGAAAATCAGCTCCTGGTACGGATCTTTTAAACTTTGAAATGATCAAAAATCTCAAATCTGTGGCAAAGAAGGCTTTCATCTTCAAACTCAAAGAAATTTTCACCACAGGTGACATTCCTTCCAAATGGCTTGAAATGAAAGTTGTACCGATTTTAAAACCAGGCAAGGATCCAACTAGTTTAAATAGCTATAGACCCATATCATTAATTTGCACCCCTATGAAAATCATCAATATGTTCATCAAAGATTTTATTAATTCAAAAATAGAGAGACATAATATACTCCCTAAAAACTCTTTTGCTTATAGGAAAGGTAGATCTGCGTCCACTTGTCTTTCGACAATCTCTCAAAATATTAAAAATAAAATCAAAAATGGCAAAACAGTGGGCATACTCACCCTAGATTTAGACAATGCCTACGACAGAGTGGATCTTAGAAAATTATATATGAATCTCTTGGAGGCTGGGATTCCGTTAATCTATATAAACTGGATTATGAAATTCTTCAGTGAAAGGAGTCTGATCTTAGATAACGCCTCAGTTAAAGTTAATGGGGGGATACCTCAAGGCAGCTCATTGAGTCCGATTCTGTTTAATATGTACACTAGAGACCTTCATGATCTATGCATGAATAATATTGAAGTTTTTCAATTCGCTGATGATTTTTGCCTCTTAGCAGAAGGTTGTGATAGACTTGAGGTTGAATCCTCGCTCCAGCTAGCCTTAAATAATTTTCACAATATAGCTTCTGACAGAAACCTAAACATTAATATAAATAAATCAAATACAATGCTTCTTAAAAAAAGAGGGTCCTTATCCATCTATCTTAATGAATCCTTAGTACCAAATCCAAATAAAATCAAGTTTATTGGCTGGACGTTTACCAGCAATTTAAATAGCAGATTACAATATAGAGAGGCTGTAGATTCACTTCAAAAAAATCAAAGAGTAATTCACATCCTTAGCAAAAAAAAATATGGGGCAAATCCCTCCAGCTGCTTACTAATGTATAGATCTCTGATAAGGTCTAAAATGGAGTATTCTAGGTCTTTATCCTTTAATGAATCTAAATCCTTGGAGAAAAAAATTAACACCATCTCTAACAGATTCTTAAGAAAATGCCTAGGTCTTACGCCTTCCACTCCAAACCATATTATATATGCCTTGGCTAATGAGCTCCCCCCCACATTGAGAGCTGAGCTGATCACTTCAAAAGACTTAGCATGAATTAAAAAAATTGACTCCACTCTGTTAAATAATCTTGATGCTGACAATCAAAACACACCCCTTGAAAGGGTATGGTGGAAATATAGAGAATTATTTGAACTCTATAATACGAACCCAGTTGAGTTTCCCCCAACTTCCAATTTAGTGGTCGATACCTCCCTCCTTGATGGCTTTGGAAAAAAGGGGAATGTGCCAAGTAACCTCATTCTCAAGCTATTTCATGAAAAGAAACACTCTCTTCCTAAAGCAGCCTTAATTATATCTACTGATGCCTCCATTTCTGAGAACATTGTAGGATTGGGCATCTCCTTCTCTAACCCATCAGAAGGCATCATGTTAAGATCCTTCTGGTCCTTGTCCATCCTTTCTGCTGAACTCTATGCGATTAAATTCGCTCTTCAATTGGCACAGGACTATCATCACAGAGATGTAGTCATATTAACTGACAGTCTTAACAGCTGCAAAATACTAAGTAATAAAAAACCGGATCATGTCGTTGCTCAAATTTTGTATAGTACACTGCCCTTCAAATCTGTAAAAATCATTTGGGTCCCATCTCATGTGGGTATCCCTGAGAATGAAAAAGCAGATGCCCTGGCTGCACAAGCTATTGATTGTGGATCGATTTTTCCACACGATCTCAATTTCAAGGACCTCTCGCTTAACATTACACAGAAGTTAAAGGCTGAATGGAACCGATCTTATCGTCGTATATCCACTAATAAAGGCAAATTTTTTGCCTCTATTTTTCCGGATGTTCCACCCAAACCCTGGTTTAATAACATTAAATTAGAGCCTAAATATTTTCGGATGATGAATAGAATTCTCTCAGGACATTCCTATGATGATGCCAGACTGGCTTCATGGAAAATGATAACAAATGATAAATGCAACACATGTAACTCGATAAACAATCCGGAACACATTATCCTCAAGTGCCTAAAATATAAAAATATCAGATCAAAATTCACTATTCTTATCAACAAAAATTCTCTTCTAGAGGTTTTAATTCCATTTCAAACTACCACTATATTGGAAATTACAACTTTCTTAAAAGAATCTGGGATCTTGATATGATGTCTGATATGGTAGATACATGCTGTTATCTTATGCTGCCTTCTATAGTCTCACCCCAATATATCTTTAATCCTAAATAACCTTTGAGTATATCATAAACTTCAACTGTGCATTAGCCCCACTACTTTTTAAATTCTACGCACCCGAATAATTACCAATGATACCCGGTGTCTGTGACCCTTCTGAATTTCATCATTTTAACTAATCCACACTAACTAATTTCAATGACATGGGGGTCAACACATCCCTCTGATTATAAATTTGTATATTTCCTTTTCTAGTGACCACCCTTAGTTTTTCTATTGTTAATTAATTTTAAGTTAAATTTTATATCCTGTTGACGCACTCTAAGGATCCCGACATCTTACAGAGAGAGAGTATATCGATAGACGTCATCAATCAAATCACGTAGTATCAGATTCCAATCACTTTGACGAAATCCAATTCTACTGGATCAATTCTAACAAACTACATCATACTGAAGCATTTCCTGGATCAAATCCACATGACAATCGAGCCCTGTGAGGTCCTGATTAACCCGGACAATATCAACTAGCTGCCTGAATCAATATATCAATCCGATATAACAATCTACAACTGACTTACTGAAAATCAAAAGATCGAATTAAATAATCTCAGTAAAGAAGTCCAATCTAGTTGTCTTCATAAAATCGTGCTCTAAATCAAGCTAACCTCAGATCAAAACTAAAAATTACATCATATGTTGCCTCGTCATCCCCAAAAACGATCTATAACAGTCCTGGATTAATTTGGCCAATCTCCAGGAGTCAGGTATCATCAGTACAATACATATGGCCCTCAATCAAGACATCTTTACTTAAAATAACTGTGGCTCTTAATTGCTAAGTCAGAGGACAAAGGTCATGCTTAAACCAAATTGAAACTAACATAGAAACAGTGGTTGATATGGTTGGAAAACCTTAGACCAGTTATAACCTTGGGTTATACCATCCCTGTGATGGAAAATTAATAATACAACAACAACAACAATATATTTTCAGGTTTCAGTGGGGGAATAAATTAGGAGGAGCCCGCGATCACTCCATTGGGGTTGTCAGGGGGGGTAATTTTTTGGAATCTGTTGTGGATTTTTTTGTAATCTTTTTTATTTACAGAATGTCGATTTGCCGACGGCATTTCGACATCTTCTTGGATGGATTTTCTGGTCGGTTTTTGGTTTTTAAAAACAGGTAAAAATTTAATATTTATATTTAATAATTCGTTTCTATTTGCAGGTACGAATTTCTTGTTGTTTTTTGTTGTTTAGTGTTGTCCCTTGACGTGTGTGTTTTTGTTTGTATATATTTTTTGTAGTTTTATATAATCCCACCAAAAAAACATTAAAAATGTGAATTAGAAGTTCGTGGGCGCGGAAATTATTTATTGGGACAGTTTAAAACACACTTATAACAAAAAGAAGTGATATGGATTAGTCAAGATGTATCGTTAATAGCATGAAATAATTAAACACGTGCATTTACGAACGAATTCAAAGGAATTATACAACTGCCAATTTTTATTTAAAACTCAATAAAGTATTATAATACTTACTTTTTTGAGTTTTAAATAAAAATTGGCAGTTGTATAATTCCTTTGAATTCGTTCGTAAATGCACGTGTTTAATTATTTCATGCTATTAACGATACATCTTGACTAATCCATATCACTTCTTTTTGTTATAAGTGTGTTTTAAACTGTCCCAATAAATAATTTCCGCGCCCACGAACTTCTAATTCACATTTTTAATGTTTTTTTGGTGGGATATCACTCTTTTTTGTTTTAATACATTCTAAAATAAAAGTAAATAATCTTCTGTATAAAGAAATATTATGTATTTAATTGTTCATTATATTTTTCTATTTATTTTATAAGTAGGTAATAACAAAATAGCAAAATGCAGGAATTCAAACTAATATTATTGTCTTTGTAAAAAAAACATAAGCTCCTTTTGAGTTTCTCGGCCAAGATTTTTTCTGCACTATGAAATCATTGATCCATAACCAGCTCGATTTTTGTTTCAACATGCTGATGTAATGACCTTGTTCGAGTGTTCCTGTATGGAATATAGCACTAATCACTTTATAATTTGGACCTCCTATATGCAATTTTGCAGAAGTGACAGCTTTGATATCGCATTGCTCAATTTTAATAAACTTTTTATTTTTCAGTTCGAATAATTTCAGTTGTATTATGAGAACAAGTGCTGCCGAAATCATTTCCGATTTACGAATCTTTTGAGTGTACGAACAATTTTTACATTGACCACTCAGGGTTACTCGTTTTCCAAATTCATGATCAATAAGTTGCCATGTCGAGGGGGTTGTGAAGATAATGGTAATGCGTCCTCTTGAGGTGGCCTCGGTGGATCTAACTATTTATTGAGTATACTATATTGCTTATTGTATTCTACTTATCATACCCTTTCATTTGATACCCATATCGAGGGGGTTGTGAAGAAAATGGTAATCCGCTCTCTTGAGATGACCGCCATGGATCTAACCAGATATTGAGTATATTATATCGCTTATGGTATTCTACTTATGATACCCTTTCAACTGATACCTATGTCGAGGAGGTGGCGAAGAAATGGTAGTCCGCCCTCTTGAGACGGCCGCCATGGATATAAAGACATAGCTTATTGTATTCTACTTATCATACCCATTCATTTGATACCCATGTCGAAGGGGTTGTAAAGAAAATTGTAATCCGCCCTCTTGAGATGACCGCCGTGGATCTAACCAGATATTGAGTATACTATATTGCTTATTGTCTTCTACTTAAGATACCCTTTCATTTGATACCCATGTCGTGGGGGTTGTGTAGAAAATGGTACTGCGTCCTCTTGAGGTGGCCTCGGTGGATCTAGCTATTTATTGAGTATAATATATTGCTTATTGTATTCTACTTATCATACCCTTTTATTTGATACCCATGTCGAGGAGGTTGAGAAGAAAATGGTAATCCGCCCTCTTGAGATGACAGCCATGGATCTAACCATATATTGAGTATATTATATTGCTTATGGTATTCTACTTATGATACCCTTTCAATTGATACCTATGTCGAGGTGGTGGTGAAGAAATGGTAGTCCGCCCTCTTGAGACAGCCGCCATGGATATAAAGACATAGCTTATTGTATTCTACTTATCATACCCTTTCATTTGATACCCATGTCGAGGGGGTTGTGAAGAAAATGGTACTGCGTCCTCTTGAGGTGGCCTCGGTGGATCTAACTTTTTATTGAGTATACTATATTGCTTATTGTATTCTACTTATCATACCCTTTCATTTGATACCCATGTCGAGGGGGTTGTGAAGAAAATGGTAATCCGCCCTCTTGAGATGACCGCCATGGATCTAACCAGATATTGAGTATATTATATCGTTTATGGTATTCTACTTATGATACCCTTTCAATTGATACCTATGTCGAGGTGGTGGTGAAGAAATGGTAGTCCGCCCTCTTGAGACGGCCGCCATGGATATAAAGACATAGCTTATTGTATTCTACTTATCATACCCTTTCGTTTGATACCCATGTCGAGGGAGTTGTGAAGAAAATGGTACTGCGTACTCTTGAGGTGGCCTCGGTGGATCTAACTTTTTATTGAGTATACTATATTGCTTATTGTATTCTACTTATCATGCCCTTTCATTTGATACCCATGTCGAGGGGGTTGTGAAGAAAATGGTAATCCGCCCTCTTGATATGACCGCCATGGATCTAACCAGATATTGAGTACATTATATCGCTTATGGTATTCTACTTATGATACCCTTTCAATTTATACCTATGTCGAGGTGGTGGTGAATAAATGGTAGTCCACCCTCTTGAGACAGCCGCCATGGATATAAAGACATAGCTTATTGTATTCTACTTATCATACCCTTTCGTTTGATACCCATGTCGAGGGGGTTGTGAAGAAAATGGTAATGCGTCCTCTTGAGGTGGCCTCGGTGGATCTAACTTTTTATTGAGTATACTATATCGCTTCTTGTATTCTACTTATCATACCGTTTCATTTGATACCCATGTCGAGGGGGTTGTGAAGAAAATGGTAATCCGCCCTCTTGAGACGCGTACCATGCGTACACTTTTTGTTTATCATCGAAATGATGGGAAATGCTATTTGACATCAACAGTGCTGGATTTGACTAACTTGTAACGAATATGTCATATTTTTAGAAATAAATTGCGATTACGATCTCGGCATTCAGTATTTCAAAATTTTACTGTACATTTGTACTGTGAACTACATGTTTTTTATAGTACCTAACGCAATCTGATACCATAGTTGCGACTAACCACTTTAAATGAATACATTTTGTTAATCATCTGATGCCATCTAGCATCAACAGTTCGAGTAAACACTTTTCGACTAACTAGTAGCACCATCTCATTTATTGAGCAATTGAAATAACTTAGAGCGCCATCTGACAGAATAATTTTGAGTACCCACTTTTTTAGACTGAAGGAGAAGAAAAAAGTTCGATTCGAAATGTAAAAAATGTAAAAATAAAGAAAACGAAGAATGATAGGAAAAAAACTCATGGAATAATAAATTATTTATATTTTGGTTATCGGTTACAAATGAAAAATTACTTATATTGCTTATAAAAAGGTGATAAATCGCATAATTTTATAAAAAAACACCTTGTTTTCTATGTTTAGGCGTAAATAAGGCATTAGCTGTTTGCCCTTACGAACTCGGCAAACTACCGCTTGCCTTGATATTATGTATTTAATTGTTCATTATATTTTTTCATTTATTTTATAAGTAGGTAATAACAAAATAGCAAAATGCAGGAATTCAAACTAATATTATTGTCTTTGTAAAAAAAAAAACATAAGCTCCTTTTGAGTTTCTCGGCCAAGATTTTTTCTGCACTATGGAATCATTGATCCATAACCAGCTCGATTTTTGTTTCAACATGCTGATGTAATGACCTTGTTCGAGTGTTCCTGTATGGAATATAGCACTAATCACTTTATAATTTGGACCTCCTATATGAAATTTTGCAGAAGTGACAGCTTTGATATCGCACTGCTCAATTTTAATAAACTTTTTATTTTTCAGTTCGAATAATTTCAGTTGTATTATGAGAACAAGTGCTGCCGAAATCATTTCCGATTTACGAATCTTTTGAGTGTACAAACAATTTTTACATTGACCACTCAGGGTTACTCGTTTTCCAAATTCATGATCAATAAGATGCCATGTCGAGGGGGTTGTGAAGATAATGGTAATGCGTCCTCTTGAGGTGGCCTCGGTGGATCTAACTATTTATTGAGTATACTATATTGCTTATTGTATTCTACTTATCATACCCTTTCATTTGATACCCATGTCGAGGGGGTTGTGAAGAAAATGGTAATCCGCCCTCTTGAGATGACCGCCATGGATCTAACCAGATATTGAGTATATTATATCGTTTATGGTATTCTACTTATGATACCTTTTCAATTGATACCTATGTCGAGGTGGTGGTGAAGAAATGGTAGTCCGCCCTCTTGAGACGGCCGCCATGGATATAAAGACATAGCTTATTGTATTCCACTTATCATACCCATTCATTTGATACCCATGTCGAAGGGGTTGTAAAGAAAATGGTAATCCGCCCTCTTGAGATGACCGCCGTGGATCTAACCATATATTGAGTATACTATATTGCTTATTGTCTTCTACTTAAGATACCCTTTCATTTGATACCCATGTCGTGGGGGTTGTGTAGAAAATGGTACTGCGTCCTCTTGAGGTAGCCTCGGTGGATCTAACTATTTATTGAGTATACTATTTTGCTTATTGTATTCTACTTATCATACCCTTTCATTTGATACCCATGTCGAGGGGGTTGAGAAGAAAATGGTAATCCGCCCTCTTGAGATGACAGCCATGGATTTAACCATATATTGAGTATATTATATCGCTTATGGTATTCTACTTATGATACCCTTTCAATTGATACCTATGTCGAGGTGGTGGTGAAGAAATGGTAGTCCGCCCTCTTGAGACAGCCGCCATGGATATAAAGACATAGCTTATTGTATTCTACTTATCACACCCTTTCATTTGATACCCATGTCGAGGGGGTTGTGAAGAAATTGGTAATGCGTCCTCTTGAGGTGGCCTCGGTGGATCTAACTATTTATTGAGTATACAATATTGCTTATTGTCTTCTACTTATCATACCCTTTCATTTGATACCCATGTCGAGGGGGTTGTGAAGAAAATGGTAATCCGCCCTCTTGAGATGACCGCCATGGATCTAACCAGATATTGAGTATATTATATCGCTTATGGTATTCTACTTATGATACCCTTTCAATTGATACCTATGTCGAGGTGGTGTTGAAGAAATGGTAGTCCGCCCTCTTGAGACAGCCGCCATGGATATAAAGACATAGCTTATTGTATTCTACTTATAATACCCTTTCATTTGATACCCATGTCGAGGGGGTTGTGAAGAAAATGGTAATGCGTCCTCTTGAGGTGGCCTCGGTGGATCTAACTATTTATTGAGTATACTATATTGCTTATTGTCTTCTACTTATCATACCCTTTCATTTGATACCCATGTCGAGGGGGTTGTGAAGAAAATGGTAATCCGCCCTCTTGAGATGACCGCCATGGATCTAACCAGATATTGAGTATATTATATCGTTTATGGTATTCTACTTATGATACCTTTTCAATTGATACCCATGTCGAGGTGGTGGTGAAGAAATGGTAGTCCGCCCTCTTGAGACGGCCGCCATGGATATAAAGACATAGCTTATTGTATTCTACTTATCATACCCTTTCGTTTGATACCCATGTCGAGGGGGTTGTGAAGAAAATGGTACTAAGTCCTCTTGAGGTGGCCTCGGTGGATCTAACTTTTTATTGAGTATACTATATTGCTTATTGTATTCTACTTATCATACCCTTTCATTTGATACCCATGTCGTGGGGGTTGTGAAGAAAATGGTAATGCGTCCTCTTCAGGTTGCCTCGGTGGATCTAACTATTTATTGAGTATACTATATTGCTTATTGTCTTCTACTTATCATACCCTTTCATTTGATACCCATGTCGAGGGGGTTGCGAAGAAAATGGTAATCCGCCCTCTTGAGATGACCGCCATGGATCTAATCAGATATTGAGTATATTATATCGCTTATGGTAGTCTACTTATGATACCCTTTCAATTGATACCTATGTCGAGGTGGTGGTGAAGAAATTGTAGTCCGCCCTCTTGAGACAGCCGCCATGGATATAAAGACATAGCTTATTGTATTCTACTTATTATACCCTTTCATTTGATACCCATGTCGAGGGGGTTGTGAAGAAAATGGTAATGCGTCCTCTTGAGGTGGGCTCGGTGGATCTAACTATTTATTGAGTATACTATATTGCTTATTGTCTTCTACTTATCATACCCTTTCATTTGATACCCATGTCGAGGGGGTTGTGAAGAAAATGGTAATCCGCCCTCTTGAGATGACCGCTATGGATCTAACCAGATATTGAGTATATTATATCGCTTATGGTATTCTACTTATGATACCCTTTCAATTGATACCTATGTCGAGGTGGTGGTGAAGAAATGGTAGTCCGCCCTCTTGAGACGGCCGCCATGGATATAAAGACATAACTTATTGTATTCTACTTATCATACCCTTTCATTTGATACCCATGTCGAGGGGGTTGTGAAGAAAATGGTAATCCGCCCTCTTGAGATGACCGCCATGGATCTAACCAGATATTGAGTATATTATATCGTTTATGGTATTCTACTTATGATACCTTTTCAATTGATACCTATGTCGAGGTGGTGGTGAAGAAATGGTAGTCCGCCCTCTTGAGACGGCCGCCATGGATATAAAGACATAGCTTATTGTATTCTACTTATCATACCCTTTCGTTTGATACCCATGTCGAGGGGGTTGTGAAGAAAATGGTACTGAGTCCTCTTGAGGTGGCCTCGGTGGATCTAACTTTTTATTGAGTATACTATATTGCTTATTGTATTCTACTTATCATACCCTTTCATTTGATACCCATGTCGTGGGGGTTGTGAAGAAAATGGTAATGCGTCCTCTTCAGGTTGCCTCGGTGGATCTAACTATTTATTGAGTATACTATATTGCTTATTGTCTTCTACTTATCATACCCTTTCATTTGATACCCATGTCGAGGGGGTTGTGAAGAAAATGGTAATCCGCCCTCTTGAGATGACCGCCATGGATCTAATCAGATATTGAGTATATTATATCGCTTATGGTAGTCTACTTATGATACCCTTTCAATTGATACCTATGTCGAGGTGGTGGTGAAGAAATTGTAGTCCGCCCTCTTGAGACAGCCGCCATGGATATAAAGACATAGCTTATTGTATTCTACTTATTATACCCTTTCATTTGATACCCATGTCGAGGGGGTTGTGAAGAAAATGGTAATGCGTCCTCTTGAGGTGGGCTCGGTGGATCTAACTATTTATTGAGTATACTATATTGCTTATTGTCTTCTACTTATCATACCCTTTCATTTGATACCCATGTCGAGGGGGTTGTGAAGAAAATGGTAATCCGCCCTCTTGAGATGACCGCCATGGATCTAACCAGATATTGAGTATATTATATCGCTTATGGTATTCTACTTATGATACCCTTTCAATTGATACCTATGTCGAGGTGGTGGTGAAGAAATGGTAGTCCGCCCTCTTGAGACGGCCGCCATGGATATAAAGACATAACTTATTGTATTCTACTTATCATACCCTTTCATTTGATACCCATGTCGAGGGGGTTGAGAAGAAAATGGTAACCCGACCTCTTGAGATGACCGGAATGGATCTAACCAGATATTGAGTATATTATATCGCTTATGGTATTCTACTTATGATACCCTTTCAATTTATACCTATGTCGAGGTTGTGGTGAAGAAATGGTAGTCCGCCTCTTGAGAGGGCCGCCATGGATATAAAGACATAGCTTTTTGTATTCTACTTATCATACCCCTTCGTTTGCTACCCATGTCGAGGGGGTTGTGAAGAAAATGGTACTGCGTCCTCTTGAGGTGGCCTCGGTGGATCTAACTTTTTATTGAGTATACTATATTGCTTATTGTATTCTACTTATCATACCGTTTCATTTGATACCCATGTCGAGGGGGTTGTGAAGAAAATGGTAATCCGCCCTCTTGAGACGCGTACCATGCGTACACTGTTTGTTTATCATCGAAATGATAGGAAATGCTTTTTGACATCAACAGTGCTGGATTTGACTAACTTGTAACGAATATGTCATATTTTTAGAAATAAATTGCGATTACGATCTCGGCATTCAGTATTTCAAAATTTTACTGTACATTTGTACTGTGAACTACATGTTTTTTATAGTACCTAACGCAATCTGATACCATAGTTGCGACTAACCACTTTAAATGAATACATTTTGTTAATCATCTAATGCCATCTAGCATCAACAGTTCGAGTAAACACTTTTCGACTAACTAGTAGCACCATCTCATTTATTGAGCAATTGAAATAACTTAGAGCGCCATCTGACAGAATAATTTTGAGTACCCACTTTTTTAGACTGAAGGAGAAGAAAAAAGTTCGATTCGAAATGTAAAAAATGTAAAAATAAAGAAAACGAAGAATGATAGGAAAAAAAAACTCATGGAATAATAAATTATTTATATTTTGGTTATCGGTTACAAATGAAAAATTACTTATATTGCTTATAAAAAGGTGATAAATCGCATAATTTTATAAAAAAAACACCTTGTTTTCTATGTTTAGGCGTAAATAAGGCATTAGCTGTTTGCCCTTACGAACTCGGCAAACTACCGCTTGCCTTGATTTTGGTTTGATTTTAATAAAGTGCAAAATATTGTGAAATTTGGTGTTTTTTTTATTAATTTCCTTTTTTCTTGGTTTTTTTTTTTAGTTTTCCTTTCAGGAGTTTGTTTTGGCTTTTTTCAGGTGCGATTTTATTTTAGTGTCGCCGGAACACGATCAAATGCGTTTGAATCCGTTCATTGTAATCGGTACTTTGACAGTTCAATCCGATTCTGTTCCGCTCTAATCCGGTAATTGTAATTGGGCCTTAACTTAAAAACTTGAAAGCGAAGAAGGGAGTAAAGAAAATTCAGTTTTATTTGAGTAAAAACAGGACGAAACCACAGTGTGCCAAGACTTTTTTGAGTTAAAATAACGTTTTTTTATATCATTTTACCGTTAAAAAAAATAAAATCTGAATTATGTTTTGTTAAATATTTAGTAAAATGTCCGTTTTTGAAAATGGTATCCCAATTATTTTTGTAAGTGAAGTGGAAAAAAAGTTATTAACAGATAAACTTTAAAAATAGCGTTGTGCCTAAACTTTTTTGATTCACTGTCACACAAATTCGTTTTTGTTGTTTCACTTCACACAAATTCGTTTTTGTTGTTTTTGTAATGTTTAGAATTCATTTTGTGTTATTATTTAATTCATTTTATTTTATTTATTATTATAATTTCATTTATTTCTTTTTAGGTATTATATGTTCAGGTAAGTATCTGTATCATGACTTAGTATATTCTTTAATTAATCCATTTTTCTATTTAAGTTTATACATCATTCATTATATAAAAAAAATCAACAAAATTTACTATGAAGTAATAAAGAAAATAAATTTTGATTTGTTTCGTGGTAAGTTTTTATTTTAATTTATTTTATTTTGTTTGCCTTTGTTTAGCGAGCTGGAGCTAAACAGCAGTTAATTTTTCGATAAATGGATTCTACGGGCCAAAATACATAAATAAAAAAAATTTCAAAAAAATCGGAGGTGGGTACTGCTATACTCCACATTTACCATAAAAAGGTAAACTGCTTCCTATATTTTATTAAAAAAAAATTAGGCAAAGTGTAAAAAAAGTGTTATATATTTTTAGGTTATGCTCCGGAGAACCGTCAACCGTACAATTAATATAAAGATTATTATTATTTGGAAAATTTTTAAATAATAATTTTGTGAGTAATAACATTACATCATAAAAATAAATTAATTTAAGTGCATTTTATATTCAGAAGGAATTAAGGTAGTATTGAGAAAATTTGAGCGGTATATTAGATAAGACTCAGCTCAATTCAGATAAGTATTTTGAACTAGTTATTTATGCATGATTATTTTGAAAAAATTAAACAAAAGTTTGCAAGTTTTTTAATTAGATATTGAAGATTGAGAAGCTTGTTATTGTAGAATAAAATAATTTTAAGAAAATATAATGCCTCGTCGGTGCAGCGTTCCTGGGTGCTCTTCCAATTATGACAGCGTTTTAAAAAACGGTTCACTCGTTTCGACTTTTGTCTTTTCAAAAGATGAAAATGTAAAAGATTAATGGATAAAGTCAATTCACAGAAAGGATTGGGCACCATCGCGACATTCAGTGGTACTGCTTTACATTTTCGTGCAAATGATTTTAAACAGTGCGATCGTGCAAAACGTATAAATAAACCGCGGTTCCTTCAATTTTTCCTAACCAACCAGCATACCACACTGTGCCTGAAACTAGTATAAGATGAGCTCCTTCTTTACGAAGAGAACGACTCATTGTACGATATGAGGAAATGTCTAATAAAGTTTTAATGGCAGATGCCATAAAATCCAAAAAATTTCTTCTTTTTGTTCAAACTTCTCCCAGGAACTAAATCTAGAGAAATGGTGCGTTTTTCAAAATGAGACTCAAGTAACTGTTTTTAGCTTTTTCAAAAAAAAAAGCTTATACAGAGGCTCTGTCCGTCTGTCCGTCTGTCCGTCTGTCCGTCTGTCCGTCTGAAGCCTACTTTCATCTCTGAAAGTACTGCAGATACAGACTTGGGAAATATCTCAAAATGTAGCTCTTGGTCAAAAGACCAAAAACTGAGAAAATGGTCTGGAAATTTCAACCAGAAGTATATTTAACAACAAAAGTATATTTAACAACAAAAAAGAGATTTCTAATAAAGTTCATTTATCTGTAGCCTAGAGGTAAGGGTCTTGGGTCCTATCCCAGGCGAACCAAGTTCAATCCCCGACCGCAAAATGGTGAAATAAATTTTTTTTTTTACTTGGGTGTAACATGTTTTAATTCTATTTCTCACTAAATTATATTATTTAATAATGATACTCAGGAGAACATAAACATTTATTTAATTAAAAGTGCAAACAAATCATTTTCTTGAGTTTTTATGGCTCTTCGGCGGCTTTATAAATCATTAAGAAATTTCGCGGAAATAATATAAAGTATTTATTTGTTTATATGCATATTTTATATGCTGTTCATTTTATTATAGTTTATAGTTATGTAGGTGGTGCTGTAGACCAAAACAAAAATTCAATTTTATCGAACTTCGCTGTGGATTTGTCACAATCAACCAGAAGTATATTTACACAACAAAAAAGAGATTTCTAATAAAGTATCGGTAGCCTAGAGGTAAGGCGCTGGAGTCCTATCCCAGGCGAACCAAGTTCGATCCCCGACCGCAAAATGGTGAAATAAAAATTTTTTTTTTACTTCGGTGTAACATGTTTTAATTCTATTTCTCACTCAAAATTATATTATTTAATAATGATACTCAGGAGAACATAAACATTTATTTAATTAGAAGTGCAAAAAATCATTTTCTTGAGGTTTTATGGCTCTTCGGCGGCTTTATAAATCATTAAGAAATTTCGCGGAAATAATATAAAGTATTTATTTGTTTATATGCATATTTTATATGCTGTTCATTTTATTATAGTTTTTAGTCATGTAGGTGGTGCTGTAGACCAAAACAAAAATTTAATTTTATCGAACTTCGCTGTGGATTTGTCACAAAAAATATGTATGATTTAAACGAAACATTTGGTAGGTTTAAAACGAAAAGTAGATATCTAATTTTTACCAGGGCATATAAACGCTTACTGAAATGAATGAAAATTTATAAATTTCACGAACGATGTATTTAAGACCGTCCTTATAGTCCATGAATATAAGATTTGCCCCATATCTAAAAAATTTTGCAGCCCTTTGTTTAAAAGCATATTTTTAAGTTTTTATTAACTAAATTTGTATGTATCTCTTCAGAATAACAAAACAAAAGTGGGATGTTGTGCCTAGAGACTAGCCACTAATTACGGTTTTTCGTGGTATTCTTTCTATTGAATAACACTTCAGTCTGGATGACAATATATTAAGTGAAGATTGTGAAGAATTGCGAAAATATTCAAACAAATAACTCGAAAAACTAACGCATCTTTCATGGAGATGCTGCTGAAAGAATTATACAATAATTGCCCGCCAAGAATTTGAGAGAATTGATATATTTTAATTGCACCCCATCTATGACAAAGAATAATGAACACCATCTATGGCAATATTACATTACTCTTCGTTTTACCTATGATTATCAATTTCCATAAAATATACAAAATACATTTCATAAATAATAGAAAAACTGTTGTCATAAATCAGTTGTTTACTTCCTTCTAAAGTTTATACATATCTTGCATTGGAATGTACCTTTTTATGAAAGCATGAATAAATAGGTTTATTGCCACATTACTACAAGTTAGTGTTTGGAGTAATGGGAAGGCGCTAGATCGGGGTGCGAAAGGACCAGGTTCGATTCTTGATGAATTTTTTAAGTACTTTTTTTTAGCTTTTTTAGTTATGATGATTTATTGTAGTATAATAAACTAAGCCTGCGTTGATGATAAAATCTCAAAGCGGCGACTAATTAAAACCTTTGGGACATATTCAATTGTGAGCTATAACTCAATCTATAATAAGCTAAATAAGCCAAATCCGTTTTTAACTAAAACTTTTATTTCACGTTGCATTGATTTAATTATTGTCATAATGCTGTATCCTAGTTTGGCCATGGAGATTCATAAGTATTACACTGACCAACGCTATATATAATTAATCTTGCAAAGTTTTTGTTAAAGGCTTATGTAGGTTATAAGTTGTGAGACTTTGCGTAATCTAAAACTTAACAAAGTATTTAACAAACACTACCAAAATCATCATAACTTAAAAAAAAAAATAGTACGCGGCCATCACCAGTATCGAACCCGGGTCCTGTCGCACCCCGAGCTAGCACCAACCCATTACTCCAAACTCTAACTCGTAGGAATGTGGCAATAAACCTATTTATTCATGCTTTCATAAAAAGGTACATTCCAATGCAAGATATGTATAAACTTTAGAAGGAAGTAAACAACTGATTTATGACAACAGATTTTCTATTATTTATGAAATGTATTTTGTATATTTTATGGAAATTGATAATCATAGGTAAAACGAAGAGTAATGTAATATTGCCATAGATGGTGTTTACTATTCTTTGTCATAGATGGGGTGCAATTAAAATATATCAATTCTTTCATATTTTTGGCGGGTAATTATTGGTGTTGGTCTCTTGCGAAGTGGGGGTACTTGTGTGCGTGCACGTGCATATATGCTATGGATAAACAGGTGCCTGTGTTTTTCATTAGATTTTCTACATTTAAAGAAAAGTGAAGTGCGTGCATGATAATATTTTCTTTAAAAATAAAAAATAAAGTTAAATTGAAGTGTTAATAAATACAAAAGGCGCGGTAAGCTGAATTTTTAACAATAATGTATGTTTAAGTAAAATAATACACCTAATTCTGCTGTGCAAAGTGATTTTAGATTTGCCTCGAATCCATAGAAAAATTTTTAGATTCGTTTTACATAATTATATAGTGTTTACATGTGTGATGTGTTTTGTTTTTTTGTTTTTTTTTTTTTTTTTTTCAATTTGACACTTTCGATTTATTGGCCTCGATTCCCAGATCCAGTGGGTCGGAAGTGAGTGCGGATTTGAGACTTTGCGATTCTCAAATCTGCAACCGCGAATCTCTCTTTGACATTTTCCGTGCTTTAAAAGTGTGATCCGCAACAAATTTTCTGAGGATTTGAAACCACAAATGCGCCTAAGATAATCCGACATCGGGTATTTCATTAGCGTGTGAGTCTTTACTCCGAATTTTTGATTTAATTATATCCGCGACTGCGAATTTGAGAATCGCAAAGTGTCAAATCCGCACTCACTTCCGCGCCGTCGGATCTGGGAATCGAGGCCATATTATTTTGTTTTTCCATAATTTTTGAGTAATTGTTTTGGGCAGTGGCCTCGATTCCCAGATCCGGCGGGTCGGAAGTGAGTGCGGATCAATCTCCACTTAATATATTGTCATCCAATCTGAGGTGTTATTCAACAGAAAGAATACCATGAAAAAGCGTAATTAGTGGCTAGTCTCTAGGCACAACATCCCACTATTTTATTAGAATCTCATCCGGAATCGGGTTGTCAGTTTTCGGTTCAAATCGTTGTGAACCAAAACTTATTAGTTAAAATATTTGTTAAAAATATAGAGATTCCCGCGAAAGACTTAACATAAATTTTACCGCAAAATTCACAACTTGGCGTTTGGTCGCAGATTGTTAGTTTATTATCGCGTTATAGACCAGTGCAAAAGCGCTTTTGAAAAGCAAAACAAGGAAAAATCGAGAGCATCTCAGCAGAAGTCCGGAAGCGGCTCGGGGGTGCCAAAATTTGGGTTTTGGGGGGTTAATCGTGTTTTTTTGAAATTTGACATCTTATCGAAAAACGTTTAATGTAAAAAATTAAGAAATCTAGAGCTATCATTCAAACCATTTTTCGGCATAACCTCAAAAAATGGAGAAAAACGTCAAAACCCGAGTTTTTCGTTTATCATTTTTATCTTTCACAAAAATGATCCAATTTTAATAAAATTTGGTGAAAATGTAGATTTTCATGTTTCGAAAAGGTCTACTTTTTTTCAAAACGATTGGTTATTTAGTTTTGTTTTTATGACCTTAATTTAAAAAAAAAGGCCCCATTCAATCCAAAAAGTTGGCACACAAATCTTTGATTTTTAAAATTTTGAAGACGGATACTTTTTCGCTGGAGCCTCTACTTTTAGATGGCGTAAAAAAATGATAGTGTCACAATGGAAAAACATCGATTAAAAAACGAAAAACAAAAAATACCGATTTATCCATAAGCTTCACTAATTCTTTATCTCTGTTCGAAATAAAGCTTTCAAAGTCGTGCGAAACTGTAAATTTAATGTAATATATTATAAGGGAACTTCATGTAACGTTTCAGATGTGCCAAAAATAGTTTAAACAATTATTTCACCCAAGAAATCAAAGGAAATATTACATTTTTAGGCAAGAAAAAATTGTTGTCGCGGTTGTCGTGTGTTATTTGTAAAGATTTAATACTAATGGAGATAGGAGCGGTTTCCGAAGATGGGAATTTTAACTCCTTGCAAAGAGGAGGCCTATCAATTCCTACTCCACAAGTTAAGTATTTATTATGCCATATGAGCAGTATTCTCCAGCATATTCGCAATGAAGAGCATCTCAAACGGTCTTTTTATGAGGCAACTAATCATAAAAGTATGTTATGTTGCCTTACGCTTCAAAGTGTCTCGGATGAGAACTTTGACATAGACTTAAATTTTGAATGCCACTACAGTCTAGCTTCCAAAGATTTATTTATTAACATTTGCTTGCGTCTACCAAATATTTTACTAAACAATTGGACGAAAAATTTACGCGATTTTACTGAAGATGCGGAAAAGGAAAATCGCAAGCTTCTGAATTTTCAATGAAAAAGTAGTTTTGTTGAGTTTTTATTTTCTTCTGGAATATTTTAGAATCTATTTATTTATTTTCATATATATGTTTTATATTTATTTATTTTCATATATACATTTTATATTTATTTATTTTTCATATATATTTATTTTTATATTTATTTATTTTTATATGTATATTTATTTTTTATATGTTTATTTTTATAATTTTAAAGAAAATTCATTATTAGTGAATTTTATAACCGAAGTTTTTTTTTTTTTCATTTTGGATACTGTAGTTTTACAAGGCAGGAAGGAAGGCGAGGAAGAATTTATGTTTTTATTTATGTATATTATATTTATTTACTTTTATTTTATTTATTCAATTTTTTATTTTCTTTCTGTTTTATGTATGTATTAGAAAAGAATTTTATTTAAATTTTGGATTTTTTAATTAGTCATTTATTATAGTCATTGTTATCAATAAATTTTATTTTATTTATTTGTATTTTAAATATTATAATTAATTTTGTTCATTGTATAAAATAAAAAAATTTAACAAAACACTTTAAGTTTCTATTCAAACACTTGAATCATTCCCATTTCCCATTAAACGTTTTCATTTGCAGCCAAAGAGCCGGACCACCGAATCACTTACATGCGTGTTTAAGCATGGCTTTCTATATAGAAGGTTATGGCTTTGCTGTAAAATTTTGCATATGTGTGACTTAAGGCCCCCACACACGCTCAAATTGGATGTACATCGAAGGCCGGATGTACAACCAAAACTATCGATTGTGGGCCGGTCGGCCGACCAAAACTCATTGCGCTTATGGGTTTGATGAAAATCTGGATGTACATCCAATTTGACCGTGTATGGGGGCCTTTAGTCTAAACGTTGGCGGGAGAACTGTCAGATTTATATGAAAAGTGCGCGTATAGGTGCGCGGTTTTTATATCTCGTGAAAGATATTGTTCGGTATTTGCGTTGAAATAAAATAATTTAAAAGTGCAATAATAGTAATTATAGGAATTAACAATGTAAAAAAGAGAAGGGGAAATTCTTGGTGAAAATATTAAATTGTTGTGCAGTGTAGTAAAAATAATTTATGATATAATATGAATTATATTAATTTCTAATAAGAATATAATTAATATTAGAAAAAGAAATTAAATAGGGAAGTGTATAAATTCATTAAATTGTGCGTTTACGGTAAAACACCTTTACCATAAGCCAAAATTAATCTTTACAGATTGGAATCAAAAAATTTGAGGTTATGGTGAAGGCGCCAAATTAATTAAAATGGAATTTCGTCGGTTTCCATATGCAAAATTTTGAAGTATAGATAAATGTAATAATGAATAAATTTAATAATAGGTGGAAGTAATTTAAAAAAAATAACCATTTAAAAAAACTAAATATAGAAATACATAAAAACAAGTGTCGTTCATGGAATATTTAAAAAATTGCAAAAAGACCAGCGAGCAGAGAAGAAGTACGTTAACTGAACGATATAGGAAGATATATAGTACGTAAGTAAAACTAATAAGCTTTTATACACCCTAAGTAGTTTGCGCAATTTTATAGTTTTTGATTTTTCAAATATGCCTCGTCATTGTTGCGTACCTGGATGCAGGTCGAATCACGACAAAACGAAAAATGAGGAGAACTCAAAAGTTGAGGGCCGAGTAAATGTGAATGGCAACAGATATTATAGTGCTTTTTAAAACAAGCCCAGATCTGGATATGGGTTGTAATATCTCGTTGCGGGTTTTAATAAATCGTAGTCTAAATATTAAATAGTTAAAAGCGAAGAAGTTTCGGCTGCTGGATTTTGCTCGCGAGCTTAAAACTTTGATTATGGTCCCAATTATAAAATTTAGTCGCGCATTACAAGTATGACGCGCCAGTAGAGTTTTTAACTCGGGAGTTTTATATTGACCGAGCTATTTCATGTTTAAACAAAGTGAATGATCGCGACGAAAATTCAGAAATAGAAGGAAAGCTGCAATATATCATCAATCAATCTATCTAAACGTATGAAGTCTTTTTTCTAAACGTATGAAGTATGACTCGTGTTCAATTATGTAATGTCCTTTTTAATTATCTCTAACTCCGCGACAACGTATTTGCTCTTAAGGCAGTTTTTGACCCTTCCATGCCTTATGTATCTTCAATCTACCTCCTCTTCTTTCAATATATCACCTGATTTCCAAAATACCGGCAATGATGAGCACTATTTACTAGAGAGCATAAAACTGTCAGATCGGGAAAAAATTGTAGCATTATTAATCGACGAAATCTATGTAAACAGAAGTTTGCAGTACAAAGCAGGCCGCGTTGTTGGATTTGCTGACAATAAATCTCTTGATTCTGCTAGAACCGTGCAATCTTTTATGATTAAGTTGGTGTTTGGTAATTTTAAAGAAATAGTTCGACTTATTCCAGTCTTTAATGCAACTGGTCGGGATAAGACTTTTGCCTATCCTACTGACTGCGCCAGTTAATAAATCGTTATCACCGTTTAATAACAAAATATAAATATTCGAAATACTGCCCGATTGCTTTAAAATTTTGAGTGGGGCCTATTTGCGGACCCAAAAATCGATTTAAGTTTTTTACCCGGCGGTGCGGCTGCGGGGTGGAGAAGGGGGGCTGTTAAATATATGTAACGTTAGTCACAAGTCAGTTAAGACAAAAATAAAAATAAAATGTGTTTTAGTTCATGTTTTTATAAAAACTAATTTTGTTTGCATTGTAAAAAATATAAAGAAAAGGTTTCCAACAACCTGAATAAAATTGTAATAAAGCTATAAAATAATAAAGAGACATTTCTGTATATGACTAAAATAAAATGTAAATAAAAGAGGATAATAAATTCTAATTTATAGGAATAAAGTGATACTTTTGGAAACATTCAACACACGGCCCTACGTCGCATTTAACACATTCTGTTGTGACGCTTTTTTTACAGTCTTCTGCCCTACAGCGTCGTCTTTTTCCGTCGGGAATCTTTCCTATGAAGTGTGCGACGCAATCGAATCTTGAATTAGCAAATTAAATATTTTTCTTAGGGCGACGATATCCACCGGGTGGTTTTGGAACACCGAGTGTACGACAGTAATGCCTTGAAATTGATTGTCGGAAATTCAACTGCGACATATCACTTCCACCTTTGCGATAAAGGATCCATGCATTTTGAATGGACACATCTACGAGCCATGTAAAAATTGATGACCACCATTTTCTTACTCTGGCCGTTATGCGATATGCATTTACATTTTGGTCCATTCTATCTGTTCCACCCATGTAATTATTGTAACGACTTATTGCAAGAGGACGTGGCACATCTATTTTACGTTGAGCTTCACGAGAATACCTTAGAACATTGGACATGGGATGAATACCGTATATTGTTGATGCTACTGTAATAATCAAATTATCATTCCATTTAGTGAAGTTGATATTTGCCGTTTCAATTTTTATACCATCTGTCCATCCACGATCAACTTTCATCTTGATTAGTTCTTTTTTTGATGGTAAAGGACAAGATTTTGGAATGAAGTTTTCACGAACAGTTCCAGTTCCTTCGTAACTTCTTTCTTTCAGACCCAAAAGCACTCTTACATTTGTAAACAAATTGTCAAAATGGATGGAAAAGGGATATTGTTGCACTTCTGGATCGAGTTCATCTAACATACAGAATAGTGGTGCTGTGGGTTTTGGGTAAATTTCTTGATATGCTGGAATTATTCTTTGATTTTTACCTTGGTACATCTCGAAGTTAATCAAGTAGCCCTGAGGCGTATTCAAACACCACATTTTGTAGCCGAATCTAATTGGCTTGCCTCTTATAAATTGTTTACAGCCGTGCCGTCCGTAATATTCCACCATGCTTTCGTCGTAGGACAGATTTTGCTCAGGAACTAAATTATTCCTGAAACGTGCTTTTAGTTTGTCAGTTAGTGGACGCAGCTTCCTTATCTTGTCATTTTTATCACAGTCCTTCGGATCCGCAAAATGAAGGTTAGTGTGAATTGTTACGAATCTAGTTCGTCTCATGGCTTCTTGGATCATAATATTGCCCATATCATTTTCCTCACACCAGTAGTCTCTTTTGGATGGAGCAGGGCGATAACCAGTTGCAATCAAAATCCCAAGAAATACTCGCATTTCAGCTGTTGTTATATTTGGATTTGACAAGTGTTTATAAACAGCATGTTTGATTGCAAAGCATTTGCACTAGCTCGTTGTCGAAGTTTTTTCAAAAAACACATGCGGTGGGACTTCATGTGAAGATGGATATACCAGATCAGGAAAAACTTTCAATTGTCTGGGATGTTTGTCTTGCTGAACCCATTTGATATCTTTGTTTCCGGCAGTTGATCGTAGCTGTTTCCTTACAGAACTTGCTGGTACTGGCTGAATTCTTTTTCGTTTTACTGCTAATTTTTCTTTTTCTGGTAGCGCACAAGACGATGTACGAACTGGTGGTGTACGAAGTGGTAATTTCAGTGGAGTCAACTGCATATTAGCGTCCGGATGTTTCGTTGGAGTTGCATCATCACAAACCTCGAAATCCGGTACAAAATCAGGATCTGCCACAGAATAATCATGCGATTCTTCTTCTGGTGTTTTCTGAACGGTAGAACTAAGCACGTCATCGACAGACGCTTGAGTATCTGGGGATGATGATTGTGCACACACAGGAATTTCTTCAGGTGAAGACAAACTAAGCTGTAAAATATACAAACATTGTGAAAGTCGAAATACAACGAATAAAACTAAAATGAATAGTACCTCAATAGTAGATTTTGAATGGACAAAAGGTTGAAGCTCGGGTGTAGTTACCACTGGTACAGAGCGTGATGCAATTTGCGGAGAAATTGACGGCAATGATGACCCGTAGAAGCAAAATGTTGGCAAGCCTTTTTTCAAATGGGAGGGCGTAGGTTCAAGCAAATTTGTTTCTATATTCTTGAAAGAATGGTCTAACACTTCTTTTATGTATTTTGCCAGCCCTTCGTCATCTGCAATTTGTTGTTGTTCATCTTCTTCTTCGTCCACACCAGAATAGACCACTTCACAATCAGTCATTTTCTGTCTTCTTGATAAATTTTTTATAGTTCCTCCTTCATCTTCATTTGCAGTATCACCATCCGACAAATATTCCTCATCCGGTGGCTCTAAATATATCATTTCAATTAGCTCCTCATCGTCTCCCATACTTTCGAGGTATTCAATGAGCTCAACAGTAGGCAAAATATCACTGAAATAGATTTTTTTTTATTGTTTTTTGAAATTTTTAGTTTACATATCAGTGACCAACGTTACATAAATGTTACGCTGCCAATTATCTCCAAAGTAAACCCCAAGGTAATAAATAATTACTTTTTTTGGTAAAAAATCTTCTAATCACAATGACAAATAACACAGCACAAAAATTTCACCAATAATTGAATTAAAATAATATAAAACAATTACTTACCTTTTTCTCTTATTCATGTTCATCCGTTTTCAAAACAAACCAATACAATTCACTCACAAAACGTGTTTGTTCACTACTATCTTTCAATTTCGCGGTTTTCTGTTTTGACGGTATGGTTCTATACACTTATAACGTTGCCTTGCCGCCAGAATGAAAACGGTTGCTGAGGATCTAATTTTTCTAGTAGGCTCAAAACATAACGGTATGTCGCCGTTACATATATGCAACGTTGGTCGCTAATGGGTTAATGAGACTTACAAGGAATTGATTTCTGTTAATAATAGTAATTTTTTTATTATCTGTTAAAGTAAATGTTCCTAATTTCATCACTTGAACAGCCTCTGATGCTTCTATGAGTTTGTTTCCTTTTTTAACGTCTTTTACCGTTTGTTTTGTGCGAATTTTGATTTCGTTTTGATTTATAAAAAACATTTCCGCAATATGTTTATTTTTCAGATTGGGAAATGTTTAATTTTCGTAAAGATTCAGATGAAAATTATTGCGCTTTGCAAGATTGCAAGATGTAAAATAGTAACAAATTTAAAAATATGAAGTGGAAATTATACTTTATGGTTATAAATGGATATTCTTAATTAATAGTGCAGCTCTCTCAGCAATAAGAAAGCTCTTTCATCAGGAAAGTGCACACTTTTCTTATTTGAAATGGAACATTTTTCCTTTTATTTGTCTATGACAATACATATAAAAAATCAGCAATTCTTTTTAATTTTTTTTTCAATACGTCAGCCAATTCTCGTTATCAGAAATCATCTTTAGTTCCGGAACGCGTTCCTGTCCAAAAAGGAAGTACCGGAACGACGTTCCGGAGCGTTCCGGCTCGACAACACCACTGGTATATTGTGGAGGTCCAATGATATAAACCGGGTGATCTTGTTTCTCAGTGGTTTACTCAACGTCTCTAGGTAAGATCTTCTTATATTTGGTCTAGTCAAAGGCAGAGCAATTTCTTTCAAAAACATTCGTCGTAATAATAAGTTCTCAGTATTTTCCTTGTAAATGATTTGACCATTAATGCCGGCAATATTCATAATTGAAAAAAAGAATCTCATCGGCCATCTGCGAGTCATTCTACCTACGGAGTATTCTTCATTTGATCTATTACGTTAACTCCGCCTTTAGTGCTATCGTAATAAGTTATTATTTTAGGTTTCTCAGCGGCACCAGGAGTTTCATCGATGTTATTATCATCGTGTAAAATTGACAATAGTAGAACCACTTTTTCTGCTTTTTATTAGGCACATAGGATACTAGAACTTTCTTTTCACCAAATCCAAACATTGTACTGGGCTTAGCTCTATTTTTCGTATCTAGAAAGCAAGGGGGAATTTCTGTTTTGTTCTTTCACAAAGTACCTACTATAGTTGTTCGGTGGTTAGTAACCAGCTCATCAGCAAAAGGAATAGACGTAAAGTAATTATCCATTGTTATATTTCGGCAGTGTTCAAAATAGTTTTGCCTAATCTTTTCACCAAAGCGCTTGGCCTGTTATCAACGCTGTACTGTCCTTCTGGTTGTTTACCGGCATACACATCCAAGTTGCTGGTATAAAATGATTTCAAATCCACAAGAGCATATATTTTTATACTGTATTTTGCGGGTTTATTAGTCATGTATACACGGAATTTGCAACGTCCTCTAAATGACTCTAACATCTCATCAATTGTACCATTTTCTCCAATCTGGTAATGAGTCTGACAATTGGTGACAAAAGTTTCAAATATGTTCCTCATTGCTGCCATATTATCAGTTTTAGCGCGCTCTGCTCTGGTTTGCACATCATCAAAACGAACATTTCTTTGCAAAAAAAAGAATCTTATCTTTGACATGGTTGTTCTGAATATATCAGGGGTCGTCCCATTATCACCCCACATTTCATGGATGTTTAGGTGATGCATTTTTTTCACCCCAGCCATAAGGAAAAGCCCAACTAGAGCTTCCATCTCAATCAAATCAGTTTCTTTGGTATCTCGCTCCCTCGAAAACATCCTTTTGCGCACGTATTTGTATATTGGTGAAAAACACAATATAGTCCAGCATTTGTTTAGTAAAAAACAAATTAAAACATTCCAACGGTGTTTTAGAACTTTTAACCTTGCACTCCGGGGGGATTTATGACAATATTTTCTTGCCTCGTTCGTATATTACGCCTTGAAGGAGGATGTATTAACCACTTAGTTCCATCTTTTTCTTCGTACATAGGAATTCTTGTAGGTCGTCGCTCTGAACTTGGTTCAATTGTCGTAGCTGCAGTTGTTCTTCGCCTGTAAATTAATCAAGTCAGAGGTTCATCACTTGATGATCGTGTACGAGTTCTTGTTGACGAGCGTTGGCGATGGCGAGATGGTAGTAATTTGTAATACTGTTTCCTCAGGACCACGTCCGCGGCTACTATGGCCAGGTCCACAACGACGTTTACGACCAAATAATGTCTGGGAAGGCTCAGTGACAGAAGAATTACCGCCATTTACGGAGGCTGTTGCGGACGATGCTCGAGAAGTTGTTGGCGCACCATTGTCAGACTCTAACGCTCACTGTTCTGTGTCAGTATTATGATCACTATGTCCACTTTCCCTATCACTTTCAGATACATTTTTCATTACATTTTTTGCACCATCTTCTTCAAAATCAGATTCCTCTTCCAACCACGCACTTATTTTTGCGTATTCTTTATCCATTTTGTATACTTCATGCGTCGTTCACCTAAAAAATATAAAATACTCACAGTAACTTGGTTAAGTGGGCTTTAGTTATGTGAGAAACCTCTGCTACAATGAGGTCCCGACACTTTTCCATTGAAATACCCCTGTTACTGGGAGTTTACTTTTTAATTTAGATTTGATTTGTTAGATTTTTTCGATGTTTACCTCTATAATAAGGACTTCGTAGCTCAATAGTCTGTATAAGTAAGACAATTTATCTGGTTTGGAGAAGTTTACGACGCTTTTGTTTTTTTCTGCGCCTGCTTTGTTTTTCAGTTCTATCTAAATTTGGTACGATAAACAAGTGGATAAAGGGTGCACAAAATGTCGAAACGAAAGCCGCTGATAAACTACAGTTATTGTTGAATTTTTATGACAGTGGAAAATCGCTCTTAGCAGGACCCTCTATAAATAAGACAACTGTCGTTTACGTGTTAAATGAAAAGCCTCTACAAGTGATAAAAAATCCTAGGTCCCTTGAGATATCAGTTATACAGGTTTCACTGTTATACTAATCAAAACAAAAATCACCACCCATAAATAATTAAACAATATGTCGAAAATTATACTCAAAATGGGGAGCTGGAATATATTATTTTATTATTTATTACAATTTATAATTCTTACGCCTGATCTCCTCAGATTTCGATTTAAGAATAAATTACAAACGTCATTAATAATTAAAACATGAAATGAATAGTAAGTAATACAAAGTAATCTGTGACAAAAGTACAAAGTAAAATACAGTAATTATTATTAAAGTAGATTTTCAAGATCCTCCGGCCCCCCTGCAGAGTCACACACCTCGTCCGTAATTTCTAAAGGGTAAAGTAGTTGGACAGGTCTTCTTAGATGAGTACCATCTGCAAGTCGTATTTCACAGGAACGTACTTTGCCATCTCTACCAGCAAAAACCTATTCAATCAAAGCCAGCTTCCAAAGTAATCTAGGCAGTGATGGATCATGCAATAAAACTACCCCTCCTTCTTTGGCGAAGACTGCAGCCGGTTTCTTCTCCTGATGAAAAGCTTTAGCATTTGAACATATTCTAGTCGCCACCTTTTCCAAAATGTTTTTATGAGCTTAGAACGCTTCCTCCAAAGTTGCTTAATTCCAAAAGTAATTTCGGGTTCAGTGTCACGAGCCTCTGAAATGATTGGTATTGAAGGATTCAAAAAATGGGAAGGAGTTAATGGACTCAAATCTTTTGGATCATCCCCAATGTAAGTTAATGGCCGACTGTTGATCACTGATTCTGCTTCCGTTAAAGTTGTGCAACTCTTCACTGATAATACGAGCTTTTCCAATTGTCAACTTTAAAATATTCTTTGTGCTGCGAACGAGGCGTTCCCAAAACCCGCCCCACCATGGAGCGAGCTCGACAATGAATTCCCATGTAATCCTGCGACTTGTAATATATGTCTGGAACTCTTCTGCGCTAATTATGTCTCCTAATACCTGCAATTCCTTGGCAGCTCGTTTAAAGGTACGGGCATGATCCGATATTATGACTTTCGGAAGTCCTCTTCCAGCGGCGAAACGTCTCAACGCTCTTAAACAGGTTTCTACTGTCATATTCGGTACCAGTTCTAAATGTATTGCACGAACTACAGCAGAGGTGAACAGCATTATATACATCTTCTCGGTTTTTGACTCATCAACTGAAGATTTCACATACAAAGGACAGGCAAAATCCACACCTACAGTTTCAAAGGGCCTCGACGCTATTAACCTGCTTTTCGGTAAAGGCGCGAACTAATAGGCCTGGTAAATAATTTACGGCATACTCGACACTGTTGTACGATAGTCTTCATTAACTGTCGGGCTCTAGGAATCCAAAATTTTTCGCGTACACGGCAAAGAAGAATATTAACGCCTCCATGTAAAGTTCTTTCATGAGCATCAAGTACAATTAATTTAGCAAGATAGCACGATCTGGGCATTATGACAGGAAATATATTTTCATATTGATCGTCCTTACACTGAAGACGAGTACCGACTCGAAGAATACCTTCAACATCCATAATGGGATTTAATGTCAATATGGAAGAATCCTTCGGTGTAGTCTTATTTAATTTTAGCGATCTTATTTCATTTTTAAAAAATCTTTGCTGAAACTCTTTAATCCAATAAGACTCCGCTAGCTGTATTTCGGTATTTTTAAGAAACTTATTAGGCTCTAAACATTTTGTCTTTAATCTTCTTACAAATCGTTGAATGTATGCAGTCACCTTAAGTAATCGCATGTAGGTACTAAATTTTGTTATATCAAGTATGGGTTCTACAGGACGATCGCTTCCTGTTTCGGATAAAGTTATTAAGGATGAAAGCAAAAGAGGGTCGTTCTCATCTATATCATTAGCTTCACTCCAATTTGATACACCTTGCTGTAGCCAAGTAGGACCACATAACCAAAACTCCGAGTTTGCACAATTTTTACCAAATACCCCTCTAGTTAGTAAATCAGCGGGATTAAGCTCACCTTGACAGTAATGCCAATTAGCTATTGCAGAATGTTGACGAATTTCTCGAACCCGATTAGCTACATAAACGTTCCATTTCCTTATATTACCACTTATCCAACAAAGTGTTATCTGAGAATCAGTCCATAAATATACTTCTTTCCAATTGAGTGAAGTATTTTCGGTCAGGTATTTAAGAAGGCGAGAAGCAATCAAAGCAGCTGTTAATTCAAGTTTCGGCAGGGATAATTGTTCCTTTTCTTTCTTCTTCAAAGGCGCCACACGATTCTTTGCACACACGAATCTTACGATTACCGTGCTTTCAGACTTCGCTCTCAAATAGACTACAGCACCATACGCAGCTGGACTAGCATCTGCAAAAATATGCAACTGATTTAATCCACAGTCAGCAAATGGTGAAAAGGATCTAGGTATGAAGACGTCCTGTAAAGATGATAACTCCAAACAGCATTTACTCCATTTCTGCAGATACTCTGGAGGTAAATGTTCATCCCAAAAGAAATTCTGACGCCAAAGATCTTGAAAGAATAACTTTATCTTCACGATGAAGGGCGAAAGAATACCTAAAGGGTCATAGATATGCGCCATTATCTGAAGAACAATTCGTTTTGTAATGATACTGGCTGATACACTAGAAGCGAACTCAAGAGCGGATTTTACATCAACGGCTAGCTCATCGCTTGTAGTACACCAAGTTACTCCCAATACCTTTTGCGTTACAGGTAATTCAGATGCGGTCTCTAATATACGACGCAATCTTGCATCATTTGTGTTCCATTTTCGAACATTCATTGAAGCTCTCCTCATCATAGTGCACGTCATACTACACACTTTCTTCGCAAATTCAAAATCATTTGTGCTTGCCACAAGATCATCCATATAAAATGATTTTTTTAACAATGTACAAACTTCTGGATCTAAGGCGCTCTCTTTCGTCAAATGCTTCTGTATCACAGCACACATCAGAAACGGACTACATTTTATCTCAAACGTAACTCTTGTCATGCGATACTCTTTCACAGGAGGCATCTCTGTACATTTTTTTTAAGGTTCGGAAAACCAAAAAAATCGGTGGACGTCCCTGTCCTCAGTAGACAACATAATTTGTAAAAAAGCCTTCTCGATATCTGCAATTAAACCAATGAATCCAAATCGAAAGTTAAGCAATGTGGATATAATGTCAGGTAAAAGATTAGGCCTTGCATCCAAACAATCGATTAGTGATAAACGCTCACCCGAATGTGCAGATGCATCAAACACAACTCGTAATTGCGTTGTTGATTTGTCATATCGATATACTGGCCGATGAGGCATATAATACGATAACTTCTTATTGTCCGTTAAACTAATAGCTGGTTCAGCAATTTTTCCAGATATTAACTCCTGCATAGCAACGTCGTATTCCTCTAACTTCTCAGGATTTCTTGATAGCTCTCGTATCAAGCTATTAAATCTCTGGCGTGCTCCTTCATAGTAGCTATCCAATGGTGGATGGTCAGGGATCCACAGTAGTGAAGCAGTATATCGATCACCTTGTAGCTCAACATACTTATTTATTTCTTCTCCCGTCTTCGCCAAACATCTGGTGGGATGCTTTATACCTAATTCTTCTAAATCCCACATTCTATTTACATCGTTTAGACTTGGACCTTCAATAAACGCAGACGAATACATAGTACAAGTGACACCATTCTTAGAAATATAATCATAGCTTTCAGGCCCTTGTATTGTCCACCCCAATTTGGTATGTACAGCCGTCAAAGAATCTGTAATTCGTTGAAATTCTCCTGTTACAACTTTCCAATAACAATCGGAACCGATAAGTACAGAGATGCCTTCCACTTGTTTACCTAAATGAAAAGAGTCTGCAAGGGTAAATTCAGTAAAGTTCACATTAGATGGTTTCGGAACTGGTAAGGTGTCTATGCAGATTTGAGGAACAACAACTGCTATAACGGTTATACATTCGTCGTTATATAAACTTCGTAAACAAACTTTTACACGATTACATGATTTGACTGGAACGTTGTAGGAAGAACCAAAATGCAAAATTTTTATTTTTACTTGATCTATCACAGGTAAATTCAATTCTTTTGCCACACTTTCTCTTATGTATGAGCGTTGGCTTCCACTATCAATAACCATTCTAATTAAACAATATCTCTGTATGGTTGATGATGATAGGGCAAAAGCGCATGCAGTTTGTAGGTAAATCTTTGAGCTGGTGGTTGTAGAATAAAGATTTGTTGCAACTGGATTCTCTGAAAGCATCATCTTCTCCTTCAATAATACTCGCTATTGGTCCCTAGAATATTTAGGGTTACACAAAGCAAACATGTTACGGCCATTACATTTACGACAACGTATATTTCTTGCAGCGCAGTTACGTGAGGTATGCTCCTTTCGAAAACATTTAAAACAACGACCTTCTCTTTTAAGCAATTCCTTTCGTTCATCTAAGTTGAGCTTTCCTTCACAATTGCCAGAAAAATGATCTTTATTCGCACAAAATATACAAAACTTCTTAGAATTATCTGGAATCAGAAGGCTGGCAGCAGTTTTAGGTTTTATATTACCAGCAACTGTATGTGAACGTGATTCCCTTGCGCATACACCTGCTCGTTCCAATGATTCAATTTCCAGTTTAATAAATAGAAGCAACCTTTTCACACCTTTATCCAAAGCAATTGGCAAATCAGAAGAAACTGAATCGTTATTCTCGTTCGGTCGATTATTTTGAATTCAGTAGAATCATTCTTCCTATAAAACTCGACTCTTAGGTCTGATGGCAAGCAGCGTAGAAGTGCTGTTTTCAGCATCACGTAGTAACTGCTAGATGGTATTCCTAGAGCCGTAAGTGATCTGGTGTTAGTTACAACCGTATTGTATAAACGACGCAACCCTTGGGCATCTGTTTTGGCTATAATCGGACACATAGACATTAGATCCTGCATGTGCTTATCAATAAGTTTTTCTTCATCACCATGTTCTTTACGTAAGAGGGCTACAGCTGCGTCATAGCACTCTGCAGTAGGTGAGAATACGGCAATAGTAGTAGCTGCCTTGCCACATAAGACTGATTTCAAATAAGAAAATTTATCACTAGCGGATAAAGCTTCGTTCTCATGAACCAACGTTTTAAATTGCTCCCAAAAGGGTAGCCATTCTTTAGTATCCCCGGAGAATTTTCTTAATTCCACCCGGGTTATTTTTACGACACTTAGTTCCTTGGTCTTTAGAAGGGCATTTGCTGAAGACAACGCTTGGTCTCGTATATATTCTATTCGGTTGATTCTGCTTATCAACCGTGATTCTACATCGATAATTTTATCTTCGTACTCGGCAATAGCCTCATTTTCGGCCTGATATTCATCAGGCTTTAAGGTTATCGCAATAGCTTCGTTGCTCTTCGAAAGGCTTTCTTTTGTGGCTCTCAATCTCGATAAAAAGGAATTCAACTCCTCTATTATTGAATCGAAATTTTCGGAGTTATTGGTCGATGCTTGGGCCTCTGGCGTCTTCAAGAAGTTAAGGGCTAATTTAGCTAATTTAGTGATTTTTCCTCGATGTACTCCACGGGCACATGTATCCATAATTTGATTCTTCAAAATGGCGTAGGCTAAATTGAATAAAATGATCGTTAGGTATGTATATTCCTTATCGTGTTCCTAGTTCCCGGGCTTCGGCACCAATGTCGAAAATTATACTCAAAATGGGGAGCTGGAATATATTATTTTATTATTTATTACAATTTGTAATTCTTACGCCTGATCTCCTCAGATTTCGATTTAAGAATAAATTACAAACGTCATTAATAATTAAAACATGAAATGAATAGTAAGTAATACAAAGTAATCTGTGACTGTGACAAAAGTACAAAGTAAAATACAGTAATTATTATTAAAGTAGATTTTCAACACAATATAAACAAAATATCCATATTATTATGATATTTACATCAAAACAAAAAGAAACGCCATGAAAACCAATAATACTTCAACATACAGTAAAAAACCAAACACATGAATTTTACTTTCGTTTGTAGTCGCGCGACGACCAATTTGCCGCCAGTTTCCTCTATGGTCATCCGTGTACTGAATATCTGCTAATTTCTAAAACAAGATGGCGAGGGACAAGGGGCAGCTACTGAGACGCTTGACTTTGACAAATGCATTGTTTACAGAATACAACGCAAAATGCTCATAGCGCGATCACTCTAGGGTTAAAGGAGTTCGCACACGGAAAGAATTTTGTGAACCTCTGCGCGATTTCACATTAAGCGATCCTCAAATTAAATTTTTGCATGATTTTATCCAATGGCTTCGTCTTTGGAACGAATCAGAAAATAATAACGGTATATTAAGTAGCGATACTTACAAAGCTGCCTCATCCGCTACAGAGGTATTGCTTAGTGCCTGTTTAGACAGTTCGCTTTATCGTTCCCCCTGCAGGTCTCCATTGCGATGTCGTGTTCATATGGTTCATGCTGCATTCAGTCGTTAGAGGAACAAATGGAAAATAAATATTCTGTCGTTTTGGATATTTTCTGTCTTTCTGAGATTGTCATTTCGCGTAAATTTTTTATAAACAAGAATGAATAAAAACAGGGATAGTTTGGCAGTAAAGCCTGAAACAGAATCAACGCAGTGTGCAGTATGCAGTGTTTTTTACTGTTTGTCAAAAATTACGGCACTGCGTCTTATAATGAAATCAACGCATTGCAGTGTTTGTCAAATTAAGTCAATCGTCAAATTTGTTGTTATTTTGAAAACATGGTGCGGAGAAATTTAAGAAATATTTTGTTATTGGCGGCTTTAACAGTTTATAGAAATAATTTGTTTTTATTGCGTAGAAAGCGAAGGCCGTGGTCAAAATTAATACATTTCGAAAAAGAACGTGAGAAACATGGTTTTTATAACAAAGTGTTTAAAGTGCTAAAGGACTCCAATGATGAGGAATTTAAAAAAATTACTAGGATGAATACTGTTCAATTTGATCTTTTAAGTAATTTGTTAAAAGAAAAGCTATCGAAATGGTCCCAAAGAAAGCCAATAGTACCGGAGTGTCGTTTAGCTATGACTTTAATGTACGTTACAAATATTATTAAAAAATATTGCTGAGGAAATATCTAACTAATGCTGTTCTAAATTTAAGGTTTCTTTCACAAGGAATTAATTTTAGATCCTTGTCCCATCTATTTAGAACCGGAGTTTCTACAGCACGCGAGATTGTTTTAGAAACTTGCGATGTAATATGGGATGAACTTCACAACATTTACGTATCACCACCAAACAAAGAAGAATGGAAAAGAATTGCTGTTGACTTTTTCAATATGACAGGGATGCCGCATTGCGTTGGTGTGATAGATGGCAAGCACATTAGGATCAAGTGCCCGCCAAATGCAGGATCACTATACTACAATCATAAAAAATACCATAGTATTGTGTTGCTTGCCGCTTGTGACAGCAATTATTGCTTCACAGCAATTGATATAGGTGCTTATTGTAGTCAGAGCGATGGAGGTATTTTTAATGCGAGCTCTTTTGGAAGGCAAGTGCTCGATCGAACAATAAATTTTCCTCCAATTGATTATCTCCCAAATAGTAACATCAATTGCCCGTATTTTTTGGTTGCTGATGCAGCCTTTCCATTAAAAGCTAATATAATGAAACCTTATCCAGGTATACTGCTTTCAGACGATAAAGAAAAATATAATAAAACGTTATCTAAAGCAAGAGGAAAAATCGAGAATGCATTTGGAATAATGACAATGAGATGGCAGATCCTTTTGAACGTTATAAATTGTAATCCTGAAAACGCTACACGCATAGTTAAGGCAGTTGTAGTATTACATAACTTCGTTAAAATGAACGACGGGGAATATTCCCCTCCTGATTATGTAGACCGATACAGTGGAGATGAAAGTATAGATGGATTGTGGCGAAAAAACGTAACGACTCTGCAACAAACAAGGTTATTTACCAGATTTAATGCTCCTAGAAATGCATTTGAAATAAGAGAAACCCTAAAGGAATATATTTTTAGAAGAACAGTCACATAATTAGAATTTTTATATCATTTTTGAAAAAAAAAAAAAATACAATTTTATGTTTTGAAGTTTTATTAAGAACTTATCTTTATTAAAAAAAAAAAAAAAAAAAAAAAAAAAAAAAAAACAAAAACAAATCTAACAACTTCATTATAAAAATAAATAAAAAAAACAATTCAACACCAATGAACTATGAAACTAGTGTAAACAAAATAACTTCATTATAGATCTAAATAAAAAAAAAAACAGAATAATTCGATTTAACAATAAATAAACCATTTTACTGATAAGCCCTTCTTAGTTTTCTTACTTCTTCGTCTAGTTAAGTAATTATATTTATTTGCAGGGCCCCTGAAACTCTCTGAGGGCAATGCGGCTTCGTTTATTTACACAGCCAATGATTCACAAAAATATCTTCTTTGGTTTTTGTGTGTGATTCTTCATTCGATACTTTTTCTATAAGACTTATGATTTGTTTATTTGTATTGGCTGTTTCCGTTTCGTCTAGTTGTTGTCTCTTTTGCTTTTTAGCTGATATCTCTCCACTATTACTACTTTCTAAAGCTGAGGTATTTTCATTGGAAGATGCTTCTTCAAAAACAATGAAATCGCTTGAATCGTCGTCGCATACATTAACAGCAGACTCAACATAATTATAGTTGCTTATAGTACTGCAAGTTTAAGCAACAAATAGAAATCATAACACTTTTAAATTTATTCAGTTACCATTCGTTTGCGGTTTCGCAATTATCCAAAAATTTTAAATGCAAACCAAGGCGGTACGGCTTCTTAAAAACATCTGCACTACCAGATGGGGCTTCTTTCTTGGTCCTGTAATACCTATCTTTGATGGTCCTCCACCTCCTCTTTGCTGTTTCGACTATGTTAAAATTTGCTTTATTTCTCTGTCAATATTTTAATTTATATATTAACACAATAAATATACCTGAAATATTTAATTCTTTTGCAATATCTTGCCAACTTTTCTCTTTAAGTTGGTTATTTTTATTATAACCCTTGCTACGTTTGTTATAAAGAAACTCGCTCTCTTTCACGGCTTCTATTAGCTGCTCATCAAAATTCATTTTTTTTGTTTTGTTTTCTTTGCAGATTACTGGCACACTACCACCGTTATGAAAATTTGAAGTTTGATTTTCTAACCTCACACTGCAGAGCAAATTTAGAATTTAGCCTAAACCTGCAGTGCAGTATTCTGCTGCGTACTGCGCTAAATGCAATTGTGTGCCGAGTAATAGAAAAGCACAAAGCCAAACTTTGACAGGCTGTTGATTCTGTTTCAGGCTTAATAAACCTATTATCAGTGACATCAGCTTCTGCTGGGGCGTTACTAGCACTTGAGAAAAACAGCGGACAAAAAAAAAAAAAGCGAGAATGGATAAAAGAATGGAAGGCAAGTCGAGGATTAAAAAGCTCGTTTAAATTGTTACATGAGGAATTAAGGCTGGAGGACAAGGATGAATTTAAGCGATATTTAAGGATGGATGAAACAACCTTCAAATTGCTTTTAGATTTAGTTTCACCGCTACTAAAAAAACAGGATACTTTTATGAGGGACGCTATTCCTGTAAATGAAAAATTAAGCGCGGTTCTGAGATTTTTGGCGACCGGTGAAAGTTATAGAAGTTTAGAGTATCATACCCGGATATCATTGTCCCTGCTTTCAGAACTTATACCTCAAGTCTGTGCGGCTCTTTACGACCAATTAAAACATAAGTATCTAGCAGTAACGTATAATTTTTAAAAGTTTGGCCCCTAGTCCGATTCTCGTCAAACAGTCGAACGAATGTTAAATCGAAAATGTGGTAGTCCCATTCTCAAATGTAGTGAGCCGAGTCGAAGACTTCGATTGCATTTGGATGGTCGAATGCATGTGTTGTGTTTATTTTATTTAAACACAAACATCTCTCTTAAAACAATTTGCCATTAAATGTCTTTTGAAAAATGACTTTTTGTTCGATTAGACTGCGTTACGGACTACCAATCTTTTTCACAATTGAATCGGCTTTCGATTCTCGATCGATTGACGAATCGAATTTCGTACTAGAGGCCTATATCCTACAGTGTTAGTATACTTTAATTTTTATTTCCCAAAAATCAACAAGAGTGGCGAAAAATTGTTGAAAGTTTTTGTTTATGTTGGCAGTTTCCGCTATGCCTAGGAGCGTTAGATGGGAAACATATTGCCTTTAGAGCCTCTCAAAAAGATGGATCACTGTACTATAATTATAAAGGCTTTAACAGTATTATTCTATTAGCATTATGTGACGCCGATTATAAATTCACATATATTGACATTGGAAGCAATGGTCGCAATAATGATGCAGGAGTTTGAAATAAGGGTGACTTAAGAAAGATTTTAGACAGAGCGTCAACTAACTTTCCGGAAGATGTAGAAGTTGGTAATAATAGAAAATTGCCTTATGTGATAGTTGTCGATGATGCCTTTCCCTTAGAAAAGCATATTATGAAACCTTTTCCATACAAAAGTCAATGCGAAAAGAAAGTAATTTATAATAACGTCATAGCCATGCAAGACACACTATAGAGGTTGTTTTTGGGATGTTGGCAAATAGGTTTCGAGTACTTTTGACAACAATTCATCTGCGTCCCGAAAAAGTATCAAAAATAGTGCAAGCCTGTTGCACCTTACATAACTTTTTAATAGTAGCTAATGCGCCAACACCGCCAACAAGTGCAACAGTTTTAGCTTCTGAAAGTTCTAGTAGTGAACCAACACAAATTAATAATATTCGCACTACAGTTGGAGCTGGAATAAGAGACGAGTTTGCCGATTACTTTGTAAAAGAAGGAATGGTACCTTGGCAACACAGCCAATAGGTAATTTATTATTACAAAAGGAAACATTTTAACGCTTACGTACTAACAAATTTTTTTAGGAATACTTTAAATTTGCTAGCTAATCAGAAAAGATATTTGTACCTCTCTCAATCATTATAAACCAATCAATTTTTGGATTAATAAAAATATTTATAGTTTCAACAACTAATATATATTTATTTTCAATATAAAAACAAAATAATTGAATTCAGAACATTTGTTGAAAATTATGAATATATTACTTTTTTGGAATTAAAATGAAAACTTGTCCTTCTAAGGTATGGGTGTCGTTGAAACTAAATCACTTTCCTTCAGTGCACGTTCTTGTGCGGCTTGTACCGCTTTCATTATTGTCCATTTCACGTCGTGAAATATATGCACAGGAAGGCCGCTCAGTTCCTGCTCAACAAAATTAGCCAGGGAACGTTCCGGCGTACATTTATTTTCTTGTAAATGAGCAGCACCTTGGCCGGCTAACGCTAAGGATTCTATAACTGCTTTCTACAGCGTTTGCTTCTTAGTTTTATTAACATTTGGTACCTAAAATAATAATATAAAACTAAATTGATATGTACATATGTTATACATACTCGAACTGAATACAATAATTACTTTCTGTGGTGGTTCATCGCTAAACGAGGCGGGGAATGATTCCATGGAATCAATGCTGCTATTGAACTAAAGAACAATATCTTTCATCATAACATTACTTTTATTAATTAAATTATTTTACCATTTCAGTGTTTGAATTTCCGGGCACAAGTACTGCAGGCGATGCAAGAAAATTCAGTTTGTCGTAGCACCATAGTTTTGGTATGTATATATCTTCAACTCCTGCTCCACTTTTTTTTGAACTTTCAATATTCCGTTTTTCACGCATGTATTGTGATCTTAGAGTTTTTATTTTTGCTCTAACTTCGTTTACCGATGTCTCAGGCCGAACACCTTTTAATGAAGCACTAATTTCAGATAAGCACGCTTCCCTTTTTACCCTATTTTTGTAATCTATGTCTTGTGCGTCATATAATTTCGGACACTCTTCTAAAAGATCAATTAATTTTTCGGTTTGTATTCTCGTCCAGTTAGTCATTTTGGAAGTAAGTTAACTTGCGTCTTCAGCAAGCTTAATAAAAAAATATATTTAATCGCACACTCAATTATAATAGGAGGAAGGCATGGTATATCATATACTTGGCAAGAGCCCAATGTTCAATGGTGTGTTCAAAAGCCCTAGAAATTGCACAGGGTTTTCCGACCGGCTGCTATTTCTGATACTATATTAATTTTTTCAGTCCAGCTCTAGCTAAATTCGTTACCGAAATATCTAGGTGCCCCTTATAATAAAGAAAATTGCTTACTAAACATTTTGACAGCTAGGCTTTGCCGGTAGGAACAAGAATAAGCATGATACACTCAATTGGAACAGTATGGGAAAAAACGTGCACGTGACCGAGGAAATAAGTCGCGAGTCGCATTCAAATCGAGACGCACTTCCTTCTCACCCGAACCCTCTCCGCATCTACAAATGTCGTGTTGAAAGGTCGCGGAAGCGAACCGTCTGAACAGGCACTTAAAGTCGTTGAAGTTTGTTTTAAAGAAGTTTTAGTTTCGTAGCTTTTAGTAGAGAAATTTTAAACTGACGACCTTGAGGGAAGATTTCGTTTATATCGATCTTTAGCCTTTTAATTATAAAATTTCTTACACGGAATTAATTAGTCCGGTCAAATTAGACCAAAAAATAGGTATGAAGGTACATAAATTCGCACCTAGCTGAAAATTGGTAAGATTGTTCAAAACACCGTTATAAATGAAATCTAAAAAGTCCCCATCGATCCGGCACCTGGAACCTGGATTTACTCGGGATCAAAGGTCACAAAAACGGGTTTTTTGCGATTTTCAGCAAAACGGTAAATTTTATCATAAAATAGTTTTTACAAAGTTTGTAGATTATGCGATTACCTACAAAAAAGGATCTTATACATTTTCCCGTACGAATTGTCATTCATGAGATATCGCTGTTTTAAAGATTTACATAAAGCACTCATATCATTTAGGTAAATGTGTATTCTTTTATGTGAAAGAAATAACATAAACCTGAGTGACTCCGTTTAAAAGATATGTAGGTTTAAAGTATGGGCAAACTGCTGAAAAACGACAGTTTGTCCATACTTTGAACCTACATATCTTTTAAACGGAGTCACTCAGGTTTCTGTTATTTCTTTCACATAAAAGAATACACATTTACCTAAAAGATGAGCCTAATTACGTTGCTCTACTATAATCGGTCTAGAAGTTATTAAGGTTTAAGTAAATGGCAATTCGGCCATACAAGTTGCAAGTGAGGGGATATGAGTCAATCAAGTAGTAATCGAGGAATATTTCCTGATATGGTTGCTTATTCTAGATCAATAGATGTTGCATTCAACGATTACATGAAAAATAATCAAATCGCAAAAAAATATTTACAAGGCAATACACACAATATCTAGTTACTTGAATGCTGTTTGCAGGTTTACCTAAGCGAAGTTAATTCTGAGCTTCAAGAAACAAATTTTGAATCTGTTCAGTCTGATGAAACCACGGATATTTCCTGTAAAACTCAAATGGTTTTAATTTTACGTTTTGTTAAAAATAACAAACCCGTTGAACGGATTTTGTCATTCTTTGATCTCCATGGCAGATCCGCAAAATGTATGGTCGATCTCAGGAAGAATGCTCTCAAAAATTGTAATTTAGAAAAAAAATTAATCACTCAGACATATGATGGTGCCGCTGTAATGAGTGGAAACACAGCTGGTGTTCAAACTTCAATATCCATTTGCACGAATAGTTTTCGCGAATTTTTCTGCTTTTACGTCGTTCTTTTCATGCTCTCCCAAACGAAAAGATTTGTTAATTGAAGTTTGTAATAAACGCGGTCTCCCTCGCACTCTTGAAATTCGTTGGAACTTTAATTTCCAAGCACTGCGATCTATACTAGAAAATAAAGAAAATCTTGTTCATTGTTTCGAATTGATCCAGTGTAAAGTTTGAGACAATGCACAGCCGATAAGAATCAACACCCGGGCCCCATCCAAGACGGAAATAGTAACCGCAATTCATGCGATGGCCAATGGTAAAGCAGCTGGAAAAGATGGCATCCCGCCAGAATTGTTGAAAGCCGATTCAAGCCTCATAGCAGATGCGCTTCAGCCAATCCTGGAAATAGCATGGAACACCTGTACCTTTCCGGAGGATTGGACGGAAGGTATCATAGTCAAAATACCCAAAAAGGTGGACCTAACAATATGCGACAACTGGAGAGGCATCTGTCTATTATCTACTGTGGGTAAAATCCTGTCCCACGTTATATTATCAAGGATAAGAGAGGCAGTAGACCGAACGCTTAGAAGGCAGCAGGCCGGATTCAGGAAGGGCCGCTCATGTATAGACCATATTAACACCTTGAGAATCATAGTGGAGCAGTCTACTGAATTCCGATCCCCCCTTTACCTAGCTTTCGTAGATTATGAGAAAGCGTTCGACTCGGTTAATAGGAGCTTTATATGGCAGGCATTACGGCGACGTGGACTGCCTGATAAAATAATAGAATTGATAAAAGCCCTTTACAACAATTCCAAATGCAGAGTTCTCCATAATGGAAAATTATCCGACAGCTTCGAGGTGAATTCAGGAGTACGACAAGGATGTCTACTTTCGCCATTACTATTTCTTATAGTAATAAATGACATTCTTGTCGGCGCTCTAGATAGTAGAACAGGCGGCATACAATGGGGTTTGCTAGATCGCCTTAAGGACCTCGACTACGCGGATGATATCTGTTTGCTGGCCCACAGACATCAGGAGCTAAAAAACATGTTAAACAATTTGGCAACAGAAAGTAGTCTAGCAGGCTTAAGGCTGAATCCGAACAAAACCAAAGAAATGCGGATAAATGCAAACACACTTGAACGAACTGCGCTGAATAACCGTGACGTAGAACTGGTAGATAAATTCTGCTACCTCGGTAGCATTATTACCGAAAATGGCGGTGCAGAAGAAGACGTCAGTTCCAGAATAAATAAAGCACGAGGCGCATATGCATGCCTGTTCCGCATATGGAGATCAACGGAGATCTCAACTAACACCAAATTGCGGCTGTTCAACTCCAACGTTAAGGCAGTTCTTTTGTACGGTTGCGAAACATGGAAAGTCACCCAATTCATCACAGGGCGCCTACAAGTCTTCATCAACAGATGCCTGCGTCGTATCCTAAAAATCCGCTGGCACGATAGAATTTCAAATGAAGAGCTATGGCGCCGTGCCGGCCAAGAAAGGATAGATGACCAAATCAGGCGAAGGAAATGGAATTGGGTTGGCCACACCTTGCGACGCGATAACGAAAACCTAGCCAAACAGGCCCTTGACTGGAACCCGCAAGGATCCCGTCGAGTTGGAAGACCTAGAACAACGTGGAGGAGGACCCTACTAGCAGAGGCCGCAACAACTGGGAGATCCTGGTCAGAGCTGAGAGCTGTCGCGCAAAACAGAGTCCGCTGGAGGGCAACTGTTTCCGCCCTATGTCCCATGAGGGATTAAAGGGGCACAAAGAAAAGAAGAAAGTTTGAGACCCAACTACGGTAAGTGAAGCCACTGGTCTATTAAAACTTTTAAAGGACGAGGAATTTTTATTTTTATTAGAATTTTTTAATAAAATTTATTACCATGTCGATATTTTCATCGCAATTATTCAATCTCGTAACACTAATCTTGCTTCACTCGTATAGATTTTTTGCCGAATCAATAAATAACATTCGGAATGTCGATCTTTCTCCTCTACAGTTCCGATCTGACAACGAACCCACAACTTCCAAAAGAGTTCGTACCAATAATTTCAATTTAACGGTATAAGCAAAGAACGGCATAAGCAAAGAAGTTTGTGATGTTATAACTTCCCAAGTCACCATCCTGTTTAAAAATTACGACCATATTTTAGCGTTCAATATTATGAGTCCCTCAGAATTTATAGCCTTCAAAATCAATATTCCTCTAAATAAAATTTCAATTTTATTCAAGTACTAGCATAAAACCCGCGTGCCTTGCAACGCCTTTAAATAAAAACTGTTTATTATGTGCAATGTTTTCCTTCAAACAAAAAAGTCAGCCGTTATTATCCCTAAAAAGGATTTATTATAGTGCATTTTTTTAATAAATATGGTAAACAAATTGCTGCGTATATCACCTCTGCTCAACAAATCTGCAAGTTTTGAAGCAGAGATTGGCATGAATATGTCATCAAGGGAAGTGTCATTTTAGGATATGACGAACGTTCGTTAAGTTTGTTCGCCTATTTACGTGGGTGCAAGAAATTATGAAGCAATCACAATTGAATATTAAGTAAAGTAAATTTCGAGTCATTCATTTCTACGTGATTATAGGGATGCACTGTCAAAATTTCAGCCCTTCAGCTTCAGAGGTTTGGGTTAACCCCATTTCACCCCCTTAGGGGATAAATTTCGAGTAATCGCTTCTTAGTGAATGTTCACGTCATTATAGAGATGCACTGTCAAAATTTCAGCCGTTTAGCTCCAGCGGTTTGGGTTAACCCCATTTAACCCCCTTAGGGAATGAATTTCAAAAAATCGCTCCTAAGTGGATGTCCACGTCATTAAAGGGATGCACTGTCAAAATTTCAGCCCTATAGCTCCAGCGGTTTGGGTAAACCCCATTTCACCCCCTTAGGGGATGAATTTCGAAAAATCATATTTTAGTGGATGTGCAAGCACACCACAAAAACATAATTTAACCAATTTAACCTAAATAAATTAATGAAGTAATATCCAACATTAATGAAGTAATATCCAACAACCTACATTACTTCAAGTATTACAAACAATCTAGAACAATGAAGATATTAGGTAATAATATAATTAAAAATATGTTGATTAAGTAGGTCAAGCAATTAATATATAAGCCCAAATGCAATGTACCTTAATCGTAGTCTTACTAACTGATTCTTATAGAACAGTAAAAGAAAATAAAGAATTAACTAAGGTAAAATATATTTTCACTCATAAAACCGCTATCCAAATTGTTAAAGTTGTGCGGTCTTTAACACGTCCTACTACACATCCACTACTCACCCAGAGTTCATCATTTGGTCCTTCTCTTCTAATAAGGCCTTAGAAGAGGGCTACAAAAAATTCATGAGAGAATACGTTGACTTAGGACACATGGTATTAGCAAATTCCACTGAATCACCGAAAGGACAACATTATTATATCCCTCATCATGCAGTGTTTAAAAACGATAGCACCACAACAAAACTACGCGTCGTTTTTGATGCATCGATGAAAACATCATCTGGAACCTCCTTGAATGAGCAAATGCTATCTGGTCCTCGTCTCCAACAAGATTTATCGCAAATACTTCTGCGATGGTGTAAATATCGCTACGTGTACACGGCAGATGTTGAAAAGATGTACCGCCAAATACGAGTATCATCCGAGGATCAAGATTATCAGCGAATTTTGTGGAGATTCTCAACAACGGAACCCATTAAGGAGTACAAATTAACCACAGTAACATACGGAACAACCTCAGCTCCATATCTCGCAATACGTACTCTCCAACAACTAGCAAATGATGAAGCCAGCAATTACCCATTAGCAACCACTGCTGCATTGAATGACTTCTATGTAGATGATCTACTGACTGGAGCACATTCGCGAGAAACGGCTATCAAACTTCATCAGGAATTAATCAATTTACTGGCCTCTGGAGGATTTAATCTTAGGAAATGGACCAGCAACAAACGTCAACTCTTCCAAGAAATTCCTGAAGAACAGAGAGAGCAGAATATTTTGGAATTGGGAGGAGAGGATACCATAAAAACTTTGGGAATCCATTGGAATCCAAAAAAGGATACATTCCAATTCAAGGTACATAATCGTAAGGTAGATGAACAACCGACAAAAAGAACCATACTCTCCAGTACCGCTAAAATTTTCGACCCATTAGGATGGTTAACTCCAGTGACTTTAAGAGCAAAAATCTTTCTTCAAGATCTTTGGGCAACTGGCGTGAAATGGGACGAAATACTACCATCAAAACTAACTCATGAATGGAAGGCATACGCAGCTGAACTACACGAGCTTGAGAAAATACAAATACCAAGATGGAACCATTATGAACCGGACAACAAACTTATGGAGATCCATGGCTTCTGCGATGCCTCAGAAAAAGCATACGCAGCTGTAGTGTACAGCAAAATTATAACACGATCAGGCGAAACAATAATAAAGCTACTCACAGCAAGGTCCAAGGTGGCTCCTTTGAAAGGCAAGCTAACCATACCTCGTCTAGAGTTATGTGCAGCGGTGCTATTAGCAAACCTAATCGAAAGAACCATCAAATCATTGAAAATTCAAGAAATCCCCATATATTTATGGTCAGATTCAACAATTGCATTATCATGGATCAAGACCAGTCCGGAACGGAAGGAAAGATTCGTCGCAAGTCGTATTTCCAGAATACAAGAGACCACCATAGCAGAACAATGGCACTACATTAAAACAGAGGAAAACCCTGCAGATTGTGCTTCCCGGGGACTATCACCTGCAAAATTAAGTGACCATAACTTATGGTGAACAGGTCCAGAGTGGTTAAAGTATCCAAAGGATAAATGGCCTTCCACACCAATTGTACATTCCGCTGCAATAGAATCAGACCCAGCTCTTGCCATACTAACCGCAAGGGTTGATATACCAGATAGGGAATTAATTGAAAGATTCTCTTCCCTAAGAAAACTAACACGAGTCACTGCCTTCTGTCGACGATTCATTCACAACTGTAAAACACCGTTAAGTAAAAATACGTCATCTTACCTATCAGTTCTGGAGTTGGATGAGGCACTAAACTGTATAATCCGCCTAGAACAATCACTTTCCTTCGCTGAAGAGAAAACCAGACTACAACAAAACAAGAGCATCGCCTCAACCAGTAAACTAAAGTCGTTGTCGCCGTTTATAGACCAAGATAACATATTACGAGTACGTGGTCGTTTGGCACATTCGTCTTTAAGCTACAATGAAAAGCATCCAATAATCCTTCCACATAAAGGTGCATTCTTCTTCTTCTTCTTTGATCCGTTAGCTGGCGGTCCGAGCGGAACGTCCCCGCAACGGATACGCTGCTGTCGGTGCCGCTGGGTCCCGAACTCTATTCACGATTCGCTTCCATTCTTCTCGGTTTTTGGCGGTGTCTCGAGCCTCGGTAACTGATAATCTTTGATTCTTTAGGTCGCCCTCGATATTCTTTAGCATTAACAACTCTCATAACTAAAGAAGCTCATCTAAAAACTCTACATGCTGGAAATCAAGGGACGTTAGCTTACATCCGAAGAAAATACTGGATAATAAATCCTCGAAACACAATACGCGAGATTATCCATAAATGTATTGTATGTGTGCGTTACCGAGCAGAAACTGCTAAACAGATGATGGGAGACCTGCCGGCAGCAAGAATAACACCATCCAAACCATTTTCCCATACAGGTGTGGACTACGCTGGACCCATATCCATCAGAATGTCAAAGGGTAGAGGAAATAAATGCTACAAGGGATACATTGCGGTATTCGTCTGCCTTGGAACAAAGGCAATCCATATAGAAGCAGTCAGTGATTTGACAACAACAGCGTTCATTGCTTCGTTTAAGAGATTCATCGCAAGACGCGGTCAATGTCAACATTTATACAGTGACTGTGGAACAAACTTCGTCGGTGCCAAAAGGGTGTTAGATAGAGATCTTAAGATGGCCCTGAAGGTGAACGAGCCAGAAATAGCAGCCTTATTAGCATCTGACGGAACACAGTGGCATTTTAACCCCCCCGCAGCGCCACACTTCGGTGGATTATGGGAAGCCGGAGTAAAATCGATAAAACACCACTTAAAACGAGTTATTGGTGAAACTCCACTAACTTTTGAAGAATTAATAACACTTCTATACCAAATAGAAGCTTGTCTGAACTCAAGACCACTCTATCCATTAACAAATGATCCACAGGATCTAGATGCAATCACTCCTGGTCATTTTTTAATAGGGCAACCCTTGATATGTCCTCCAAGCTCAGAGAAATTAGACCAAACAAATTGCACTACAAGATGGAAGCTGGTTGAGAAACTAAAGGAAGATGTGTGGAAATCCTGGCCAACAGAATATCTTCACAGATTACAACAACGCCCAAAATGGCAAATAAAACAAGAGAATGTGAAGATAGGTCAAATGGTCATAATTAAAAACGAAAATTTACCTGCTGCTAAATGGCTTCTAGCACGGGTGATAAACACACAAAGGATCTGATGGACTAGTTAGAGTAGTCAGCCTACGCACAAAGGGAAATACTATACTAAAACGCCCTATTACAAAAATATGTATCCTACCATCAGAAGATGAGGAGAAGACCTCAGAACAAAGCAAGCCAATCGAAACAATGACAGTAGCTGTAGCATCAACCCGGCAATCAATCCAGAATGACAAATATAACACCTCTTCCTATAACCAAGAAGCTAAGCCTATTAAATGCACGAGCCAAACAAAGGCAAATACTTTACAAGTCTCGCAAATATCTTCTAGAAAAAGAAAATTTGAACTTCCTGATACCTACACGACTCCTGAGCTGATAAAGAGAAGATACCTTCAAGAAATTAAAGAAGCCCAGATTGCTCACAAATCACGAAGCAGCAGTATCCGAATTCGACCAGTAACAGGATATGACAACTGTATTGTGTCATTGCCATTACAAAAACAGCGACTAGCCAAAGAAACTTAGGAAGAAATGAAGTCAACAATAAGAAGAGAAACGAACATTATAAAAGAAAACCCAAGGAGCCATCAATCATCGATACGATGCAAGAATAGAGCATCAATTCGAATTCACAAACAATATTCTTACAAAAGGTGGAAAACAATGGCATTTGCAGTCCTATTCTTAGTAACGATGTGCAAACAAACGTTGGCAGCCTATAATATTAGTCACCCTAAACCCGGACTGTATGTAGAACATATAGGAGAAACATTTGTACAGAGGGGAACTCTTCGTATTGAATTTCAGTATCCTTTAAACATCACATCAGACATTGCACAATTAAATGAAACTGTCACACAGTTTGGAATTGTCTGCAACAAAATGGGTCATCTATCCTTAGAATTACATTGCAACGAGTTAATTCGACATTTGACGCAAAAACAAAGCACAATATTGGACGAAATAGCCACTCTTGCCAGTAAATTCAAAAGAAGACAAAAACGCGGCATACTAGGTCAACTACTACAATCAGTGTTTGGAGTTAACGAGGAAGTATACACAGACATCAACATCCTACAAAAGGATCAGCAAGCACTTAGACAAGCTGCATTCCATCAGTCTAACATTATGTTATCCACCATCGCGACAATCAATGAGACGGAAGCCAGAACCACTGAGAGACTCAACATATATAATAAAAAACTAAATATGGCGTTAGAAGAAATAAATAAGGTGCCAGGTTGGTTCTCTACTGTGGATAGTAATAAAGCAGCTATTCACATAATAACTGCATACCAATTGGCAACCAGTCTTATAGATGAACTGGAACGCCAGTATACTCGGTTTACTGAGGCATTTTTAGGAAAAGGTGCATTACTAGAGTTCATATCTCCCAGCAAACTACTCACCATCATTAATAACGTTTCATCCAAACTACCATCAAGTCTTGGAATCACACACAAATCACACAAACCAATTGAAGTAGCAGTAGATGAGACTGGCATTCATATTTTTGGTTTCTTATACATCATTGAAGTAAATAAATATACACTGCTACAAATAACGCCAATTCATCAACGTACAAATAGCAGCACGTATATACTACCATTAATAACAAATCCTATACTAGCGGTAAACTATAATGATCAAACCTACTTTGAGATGACTGAAAGAGAACTCACCACATGTACACCACAAGGAGCAGAGGGAATATTGTGCACTCCAACAGTTGTAAGCCACATTGACACGAACCCAAACTGCATCATAGATGAAATCTACCAACGTCAGGATCCATACCCATGTACAATGACGAAGTTGAAGGCCCCTGATGTCATCTGGAAGCATTTGCACATGCGAAATACATGGTTGGTAATAGCAAGCAAGCCCACTATTGCAGCGATAAGATGTAAGGGCAAGCGCGTGGAACTTAGATTAGAAGATGTGGCGATCATCCAAATCGAGCAAGGCTGCATTATACAAACCAGAAGAAACACACTAACATCAGAGATCACAAAGGACATCAACGTAAAATCAGCATTCAATAAACCCATGATGTTTAACCTGACAGAATACCGTCACCAGCAACACAGTCTAAGATTAGAACCTGAATCAGTACTAAGACCTCATGAGCAACTGATAGGGCAAATCAGACAACAGGAATTACTTCAAGAAGAATTAGCACAAGGCACCAGGACACTCTTCCGACACCATGTTACAACAGCAGCGGGCTCAATCACAATAACACTTATCCTAGTAATTGTTGGATACATCATTAAGAGTAGGGAATGCAATACCGAACAAAAAAATGAATACCGGGTTTTCGGTATTTTCATTTTGAAAACCGGGAATACCGATATTAATACCGGTATTGTTAAAATTTAAAAAAATGGAATAAAATTGAAATTTATTCAGAGTAGGATATATAAATATATTATATAGTATATAAGAAGTTATACAATATGTATGTTAAAGTGAAAGTCAAAACTAACAAAAAAAATTTATTTTTGAAAATAGTTAATACAAAAAAGAAAATTTACCAAAACTAAATAAAATTCGTGTACTTAATTACAAAAAAAAAAAATCATTTCTGGAATAATTAACCAATATTGAAGTATTAGTTTTTGGTATTAAAATAGGATTTTAAGAAACAAATATGATCCAGTGTTTCATCATTTAGTCTCGATCTTATTTTAGTGCAGATCTGCACAGAAGCTGAAAATGCTCGTTCTGATTCTACACTTGTTGGAGGTATTGTTCTTAGATAATCATAGGCTAATTGTAAGTGCACCCCCTTAATACCTTCTTCTTCAAAAAATAACATTTCTTTCCTAATTTGTTGGTCTAATCCTTGAATTTTCCCTTTGGAAATATTCGGAGCAGATGTCATCGTTTTATTAATTACAGTTTGTAATTTATTTTTTAATAAATCAGTTTTCTTTATTGCTACAGAGGAAGATGATAATGACAGTGCCAATGGTATATCATCTTCAGGATCCGAATGTTCAATTGTATTGTCAGGCTCGTTAGCTCTAATCCCAACTCCGAGACGTTCCACAAGACGAATAATTGTTTTTCTAATAGTTGGTTTACTAATTATTGGAAATAAATCTGTATCGACAGAATCGTTTGCATTCTGTGATGCGCTGTGTAAATACTGAAGTACTTGAGATAAATCTGTACGCCTTTGGGATATGCGAAATATTAAAGCATTTGCCAAATTAGTGCTTATTTCACTTTTATTGGCAATGAGTGTTTCCATCAAAAATTTTAAGGTTGCATCTGCAACGAGAAGATTTGAGTCTTTTCTGCACAATGCTTCTACTCCCAATTTAATTGGTGAAAGTGCAGCAATAACTTCAGAAATTAAAGTAAAGTCATCTTCACAAAAATTTATGTTTGAATTTAAGTCTATTAAAGATTTTTGTACACAATGCCGCAATTGATAAAATCTTTCTAGCATATTAAGTAGACTATTCCAACGTGTTATGACATCCAATTGTAAATTAATTTCCTTTCCAAATTCTAGTTTAACATATTTTTGTAAATATTGATCATTTTTAGTTGGAGATCGTCTGAAAATTTTAATTACTTTTCGAATTTTTGTTACGAGTGAAGATAAATGACTATATTTTAAATTTACTGCAGTGTCAATAAAATTAAACTCTACGGCAACACCATCATCTTCATTATTTTCTTTTTCTTCATTATTGTCATTACCGTCATCAGCATTAGCATATCCATTATTATCACTATCCTCAGATTCATTATCATCCGTTTCCACATCACCAACTCCTTCAATATCAGCATTGACAATTGCTAAATTTGGTTTGTTTTTGTAAAGCACATCTGTAACTGCTAAATGAATGCCGTGTGCAAAACATAGCTGGTGTTCGACATCAATCAATTTTCCCAGCTTTACCATGACTGACGCACCATCTGTCGATATACAAACAATGTCTCTCGATAAGTTGAGACCATGCTCTTGTAATTTTATTTCCAAAATATCCAAGCATTTTTCCGCCGGCACTCTTCCATATAAACGAGCAAGTCCTATGTTCCGTATAAATCCTTCAGAAGAATGAACGTTTATATTTAAATATCTGCGATTACGAACTGATGTCCATTCGTCGAACGTTAAGCTAAACCGCTTGCCTTTCGATTTTAAAGTTGCTATTTCATTAATTATTTTATTTCTTACACTCTTACTATAATCAATAGTCATGGCTTTTATTGTCGCAGCTGATTTTGGTAGGTCATGAAACCCCCTGGCTAGCAGCCCTTTTCTTATATCCTCCGAAGAGCAGAAAATTCTAAATGGTAGTCCATCACGTGCAACCATACGAGCTAATATTTCACATAACTGCTCCGTTTTTTGACTTTTAAAATAATCAAATATTTTGCAAGGTATTTTCTTAGGTTGACTTTGACTAGAACTAGGTTCATCCTTTTCTGTACCTGCTGCAGTGTCACTTTTAGTTTTTAAATTTATTTTATGTATTGTTTTCAAGTGAGTGTGAAGGCCACTTGTGGATCCTCCGGAACATTTAATTTCTTTTGAGCATTGCTTACATTTTGATACTTGACTTTGTTTATCAATTAAATAATAGTGCCAAACAGAAAACTTATCGTTCCCTTTTTTGTGTTCCTCAAATACAATAGAATTGGAACTCATGATTTTGTTTCTAAAATAATTCCTATTTTATTTTAAATATTTAAAATTAAAACCTGAACTTACTATTTTATTTATTATGTTGAGCTAGAGAAGCAAAATTGAAAATATATAATAAAGACTTCAACAGACAAGAAAACACGACCTACACACAATATGCGTCTAAACACTACACAGAGTACAGCTCAACAGAACACTGCAGTTAAATTTTCGAGAAATCACCACCGCAACCACTTTTTGGGATTCCCCGAAATAAGTTTGTCAATAAAAAAATATACAGTGAGGGACAAAAGTATTGACACAGATAAAATTTTTAAGTAAAACTAGATGTTAGCAGCCAAAATATGTAGTAATTTTTAATATTTTTTAATGTCGATAAACCGGTATTTTAATGTTTAATACCGGTATTGTATACCGACTAAATTTTGAAAGGGATCCCGGTTTTCGGGATACCGGTATCCCGGTATTGCATTCCCTAATTAAGAGTAAACAATGTAGCAAAACAAACCCGTCAACTGCGCAACAACCCGATGATCTATTTGTGTTGAGGCCAGCCAACGCATCCTATAGCCCAACACTCAAGGCCGAGGGGGGAGAATGTGCAAGCACATCACAAAAACATAATTTAACCAATTTAACCTAAATAAATTAATGAAGTAATATCCAACATTAATGAAGTAATATCCAACAACCTACATTACTTCAAGTATTACAAACAATCTAGAACAATGAAGATATTAGGTAATAATATAATTAAAAATATGTTGATTAAGTAGGTCAAGCAATTAATATATAAGCCCAAATGCAATGTACCTTAATCGTAGTCTTACTAACTGATTCTTATAGAACAGTAAAAGAAAATAAAGAATTAACTAAAGTAAAGTATATTTTCACTCATAAAACCGCTATCCAAATTGTTAAAGTTGTGCGGTCTTTAACACGTCCTACTACACATCCACTACTCACCCAGAGTTCATCAGTGGATGTCCACGTTATTAAAGAGATGCACTGTCAAAATTTAAGCCCTATAGCTTCAGCGGTTTGGGTAAACCCCATTTCACCCCCTTAGGGGCTGAATTTCGAAGAATCGCTTCTTAGTGGATGTCCACATCATTATAGGGATGCACTGTCAAAATTTCAGCCCTATAGCTCCAGCGGTTTAGGTAAACCCCATTTCCCCCCTTAGGGGTTGAATTTCGAAAAATCGTATTTTAGTGGATGTCCACTTATTTAAAGGGATGCACTGTCAAAATTTCAGCCCTATAGCTCCAGCGGTTTGGGTAAACCCCATTTCACCCCCTTAGGGGATGAATTTCGAAAAATCGTATTTTAGTGGATGTCCACGTATTTAAAGGGATGTACTGTCAAAATTTCAGTCCTATAGCTCCACCGGTTTGGGTAAACCCCATTTCCATCCCTTAGGGGAAGAATTTGGAAAAATCGCTTTAATAGTGGATTTCCACGCCATTATAAGGATGCACTGTCAAAATTTCAGCCCTATAGCTTTAGCGGTTTGGAAAAACCCCAATTCACTCCCTTAGGGGAAGAATTTCGAAAAATCGTATTTTAGTGGATGTCCACGTATTTAAAGGGATGCACTGTCAAAATTTCAACCCTATAGCTCTAGCGGTTTGGGTAAACCGCATTTCCCCTCTTAGGGAAAGAATTTCGAAAAATCGCTTTAATAGTGGATTTGCACGTCATTAAAGGGATGCACTGTCAAAATTTCATCCCTATAGCTCCAGCGGTTTAGGTAAACCCATTTCCCCCCCTTAGGGGTTGAATTCCAAAAAATCGTATTTTAGTGGATGTCCACGTCATTAAAGGGATGCACTGTCAAAATTTCAACCCTATAGCTCCAGCGGTTTGGGTAAACCCCATTTCACTTCCTTAGGGGATGCATTTCGAAAAATCGCTTTTTAGTGGATGTCCACATCATTATAGGGATGCACTGTCAAAATTTTAGCCTTATAGCTCCAGCGGTTTGGGTAAACCACATTTCACCCCTTTAGGGGATGAATTTCGTAAAATCGCGTCTTAGTGGATGTCCACGTCATTATAGGGATGCACTGTCAAAATTTCAGCCTTATAGCTCCAGCGGTTTTGAGTTGACCCTATTTCACCCCCTTAGGGGATGAATTTCGAAAAATCGCTACGGATGCACTGTCAAAATTCCAGCCCTATAGCTCCAGCGGTTTGGGTAAACCCCATTTCACCCCCTTAGGAGATGAATTTCGAAAAATCGCTTTTTAGTGGATGTCCACATCATTATAGGGATGCACTGTCAAAATTTCAGCGCTATAGCTCCAGCGGTTTAGGTAAACCCATTTCCACCCCTTAGGGGTTGAATTTCAAAAAATCGTATTTTAGTGGATGTCCACGTCATTAAAGGGATGCACTGTCAAAATTTCAGCCATATAGCTCCAGCGGTTTGGGTAAACCCCATTTCACTCCCTTAGGGGATGCATTTCGAAAAATCGCTTTTTAGTGGATGTCCACATCATTATAGGGATGCACTGTCAAATTTTTAGCCCTATAGCTCCAGCGGTTTGGGTAAACCACATTTCACCCCTTTAGGCGATGAATTTCGTAAAATCGCGTCTTAGTGGATGTCCACGTCATTATAGGGATGCACTGTCAAAATTTCAGCCTTATAGCTCCAGCGGTTTTGAGTTGACCCTATTTCACCCCCTTAGGGGATGAATTTCGAAAAATCGCTACGGATGCACTGTCAAAATTTCAGCCCTATAGCTCCAGCGGTTTAGGTAAACCCCATTTCCCCCCCTTAGGGGTTGAATTTCGAAAAATCGTATTTTAGTGGATGTCCACGTATTTAAAGGGATGCACTGTCAAAATTTCAGCCCTATAGCTCCAGCGGTTTGGGTAAACCCCATTTCACCCCCTTAGGGGATGAATTTCGAAAAATCGTATTTTAGTGGATGTCCACGTATTTAAAGGGATGCACTGTCAAAATTTCAGCCCTATAGCTCCACCGGTTTTGGTAAACCCCATTTCCATCCCTTAGGGGAAGAATTTCGAAAAATCGCTTTAATAGTGGATTTCCACGCCATTATAAGGATGCACTGTCAAAATTTCAGCCCTATAGCTTTAGCGGTTTGGAAAAACCCCAATTCACTCCCTTAGGGGAAGAATTTCGAAAAATCGTATTTTAGTGGATGTCCACGTATTTAAAGGGATGCACTGTCAAAATTTCAGCCCTATAGCTCTAGCGGTTTGGGTAAACCGCATTTCCCCTCTTAGGGAAAGAATTTCGAAAAATCGCTTTAATAGTGGATTTGCACGTCATTAAAGGGATGCACTGTCAAAATTTCAGCCCTATAGCTCCAGCGGTTTAGGTAAACCCATTTCCCCCCTTAGGGGTTGAATTCCAAAAAATCGTATTTTAGTGGATGTCCACGTCATTAAAGGGATGCACTGTCAAAATTTCAACCCTATAGCTCCAGCGGTTTGGGTAAACCCCATTTCACTTCCTTAGGGGATGCATTTCGAAAAATCGCTTTTTAGTGGATGTCCACATCATTATAGGGATGCACTGTCAAAATTTTAGCCCTATAGCTCCAGCGGTTTGGGTAAACCACATTTCACCCCTTTAGGGGATGAATTTCGTAAAATCGCGTCTTAGTGGATGTCCACGTCATTATAGGGATGCACTGTCAAAATTTCAGCCTTATAGCTCCAGCGGTTTTGAGTTGACCCTATTTCACCCCCTTAGGGGATGAATTTCGAAAAATCGCTACGGATGCACTGTCAAAATTCCAGCCCTATAGCTCCAGCGGTTTGGGTAAACCCCATTTCACCCCCTTAGGAGATGAATTTCGAAAAATCGCTTTTTAGTGGATGTCCACATCATTATAGGGATGCACTGTCAAAATTTCAGCCCTATAGCTCCAGCGGTTTAGGTAAACCCATTTCCACCCCTTAGGGGTTTAATTTCAAAAAATCGTATTTTAGTGGATGTCCACGTCATTAAAGGGATGCACTGTCAAAATTTCAGCCCTATAGCTCCAGCGGTTTGGGTAAACCCCATTTCACTCCCTTAGGGGATGCATTTCGAAAAATCGCTTTTTAGTGGATGTCCACATCATTATAGGGATGCACTGTCAAAATTTCAGCCCTATAGCTCCAGCGGTTTGGGTTAACCACATTTCACCCCTTTAGAGGATGAATTTCGTAAAATCGTTTTTGAGTTGACCCTATTTCACCCCTTAGGGGATGAATTTCGAAAAATCGCTACGGATGCACTGTCAAAATTTCAGCCCTTTAGCTCTAGCGGTTTAGCTTGTGCGTTGTCTTTCAATCAGTTAATTTTTATACAATAGAAAAAAAGTAAAGAAAAAAAATCCCCTTACAACTTATTGAACCCCATTTCACCCCCTTCAACCCTTTTTTCTCCAAAAAAAAGTAGCCTATGTCCGTCTCCAAGGTCTAAACTATGTCTGTTGCAAATTTCATCACAATCGGTCCAGCGGCTTAGGCGTGCAAGCGTAACAGACAGACAGACAGAGTTACTTTCGCATTTATAATATTAGTAAGGATTTCTCTTTCTTAGACAAAGAGGTCCTCAATGAGCCAGAATTAATTTATGAAAATTCAGTGTTCCAGAAAATGATTTCTGCTCTGGAACTATATTCCTTTTTCAAAGAAAATAATCTATATTAATCGTTTAAGGGGGTATTCTAGTGTAGAAGCATGAATTTGAGGTGTTTTTTCAGCTGCTGTAAATAAAAAACTAAAAATATTTTTACCATCCATTTTTTCACAAGATATTTATTCATGTTTAAAGAATACATAAAAAAAAAGTCAAAAAATTAAAAACTGTAAATTTTATAGGTTGTTGAAGTAGGGTGTAAAAAAAATGGCGCGCCAAGTTTGCCACGATTCCAACCCTTCTATGATCTGACCAAAATAAAAAAAAACATATTATTAATTTAGATGAATGCTGCTATCGTACTAACTAAGAAAAAGTGTCATTTTTTTGTTTTTGGCTAAATTCCGGCTGTCCGAAAAAAAAATTGATTTTTGGCCTATTTTTTTGACTTTTTTTAAAAATAGTAAAAAACATTATATTGTTATAATAATAGTTCATACGATAAAGACATGTATTGAGTACACTCACTGAAAATTTGAAGTAAATCGGTCAAGTAGAACTTGAGAAATCATGGCAAACTTTTTGAAAAATGTAGTTTCGAGACAAACACGTTTAAAGCTTAGGGTAAAATTACGCCGGTTTTGAACCATAAAATGACATTTTATACTTACGTTCATTTAATCCGCGATTCATGCTCCATACATTGGGCCTTCTTCTACTTCAAAAAAAGCATTTTCCAAACAACAACAAACCCTTTTAAGGACATATTCTTGAAAGGTTGAGCTTTGAAAATATCAAAAAAATTTTTTTTTTTTTTTTTTTCAAATTTCTACACTATAATACCCCTACTAAAATGACTATATCTCTGAAAATAATTAAAATTTTAACAAGCCCTTTTAAGGACATATTCTTGAGAGGTTAAGCTTTGAAAATATCAAAAAAAAAAGTGATTTTTTCAAATTTCTACACTAGAATACCCCCTTAAGCAAACATTTATCTTTTTAAAAGTAATTGTAATCACCCCCGTTTCAACCGCAGAACCTGAACGGTTATTTAGTACATCAAAACGCACAAATCTAGTACCATGGGCCAGTCTTGTTTGAACTCATTGGCGTCATTATCAATATGTCACAAATATATTTCCGTTGTTGAAAATTTTAATGAAAAAGTAATTGATCTGTTCGCGCAAACGTCGGGCAGATTATTTACATATATAAGAACGCTTAATTTCGCTTTTTTCTTTTATTTTGTTGAACTTTTTTTAATTTTCAGCGAAAAGCGTTGTGTCTTTTAGTAAAATATTGTATATCGTTTTTTCTGTAACGTATCATATGTAGTGCAGTCGGTATGTAAGGTGGAGTGGAAACTTGCATAAAAAAAATTTTGTTAATATTTTTCAAGCCTCGCCAAACTTTAAGGGCAAGAGCTGCCACTGATCAAATGCCAATCAACTATCTAATTCCCTAACTCCGATTGCGTAATAACTGACCTTTTATTTTAATCTTGGTGAAATGCCGAAGATTGTTGGTCGAATAATTCCTGAGCGCAAAATGTTCATTCGCCAGTCACTGATTTTATATCCTGGCTCCCGAGGGAGCCACGGTAGCTTAGAGAGTAAGGCTGGTCGTCCACTGGAAGCGTATTCGAGCGGCTACGCGCTTCGGCTTCATGAGCGGCTACCGGCGGCTACAAGCGGCTATGAGATACGCGTCTACACGCTACAGGGGTCGTCCACTGAGAGCTTTTCATGCTGCTCAGTTTGAAGTGAATTTGACATAATAATTTTTATTCCAGGAGATATAATTGATAATTATAGGGAGTGTAGTTATCATAGAACCTTGTGTCAAGGATTAAATTGTGGCTTCTGATGGTGCTTCTGATTTCATGAAAAAATAATGGTAACTTTTCGAGTAAATCTCAAAAATGAAAAACACCTGTTTCACGAAAAAAGGTTGAACAAGGCCCACAGTGGTCCTAGAATTTTTTTGTAAGCCTAATTTATTCGCAAAGAGTTGCTCTACAACTCCATTTTCATGAAATGTATGATAGGTTTAGGTTAGGATAGGTTTATACTATAATATAATCATTTAATATTACAATGTAAATAACAAAATTTAGATAAAAATATAAAAATTTTAACAATTTATAATTAATAATAATTAATTAGTAAAACATAAAAACCCGTTTGAAAACCGAAAATCGAAAAGTTACCATTATTTTTGCCTGTAGATAGGCACCATCAGAAGCCACAATTTAACCCTTGACACTAGGTTCTACGATAATTACACTCCCTATAATTAAATGTCAAAAAAAAAAAATGGTCATTTTTAACGGTTTTTGAATTTTTCTTCAAAAAGCTGTTGACCGATTTCAATGGTGCAAAACTCATATTTTTCGTCTTTTTAAACGCAATTATGTAGTATTTTTTGTTTTCCAAAACAAAATTTTTTTCGTGCCTAAAAAGTGAAAAAACTTGTTTTCGCTACTATTATTAACTTTTTTCCATCTGTTCCCCTCGACCAATTTATCCAAAACACATACATTGAATTCCTACGATTTTTCTCTTAATTATAGCGTCAAGAAATCGCAGGGTAGATTTATTTTCTTTTTTATTTTAAATATATGTAGAAGGCTTTGGAGAAAATTATTTCCTGATTCGCGCGGCACGCTCGAATACGCCTATAGCCGCCCGCTCATAGTCGCTTGCAGTGGAGGATGTTTGTATGAAACTCTTTATGTTTGGATCGAATACGCTTCCAGTGGACGACCAGCCTAAGGCGTCTGGCTACTATTCCAGAGGTACCGGATTCGATTCGCGGCCAGCCCCACGGTCCTTCGCTTTTTCCACTTTCCCACCCACATAACTTTCCTTCTTTATTCCCCCTCTTTACATTCTTGATTCCCCCTGTCGTAGCCTTCGCTAGTCCTTCCCCGCTCCACCAAGCGCATGTCATCGGTTGGCTGATGAGATTCAACTCTTTTCAGGAGTCATAACACTCCAGCGAGTTGTTTCTCAAATGCTCCGATGCCAGAGTCGCGAAATGGTTGGAAGTACGTGGACTAATATATCGCAGCTAGGTTGTAGCAGCTCCTTCCTACTTCTCTCTCTCTTTCTACTCTCTATCTCCGGCTAGAGCTGCTATTCGACATTCTATACGAAAAAAATAGATTGTCGAACAGTACAAAGGGGCTTTCCCTAAGCCTCTAGTCTATCACATAAAAAAAGTAATGGCTGGAAGTAGGTGGACTAAAAAAATATCGCGGGCAGGTTGTGGCAGTTCCTCCTTTCCTGACTAGAGCTGCTGTTCGGCATTGCACTCTATACGAAGAAAATAGATTATCGGCAGTATAAAGGGCCTTTCTTGAGACTCGTGTCTTTCACATAAAAAAAATTAGTTGGTAGTTGAGGGGAAGAAAATTTATTTTAGAGAATTTCTTCCTGGGGCGTGGTGCATCGTTCTCCTTATATAGCAGTTTCTCCATATCCCACCAAAAAAACATTAAAAATGTGAATTAGAAGTTCGTGGGCGCGGAAATTATTTATTGGGACAGTTTAAAACACACTTATAACAAAAAGAAGTGATATGGATTAGTCAAGATGTATCGTTAATAGCATGAAATAATTAAACACGTGCATTTACGAACGAATTCAAAGGAATTATACAACTGCCAATTTTTATTTAAAACTCAATAAAGTATTATAATACTTACTTTTTTGAGTTTTAAATAAAAATTGGCAGTTGTATAATTCCTTTGAATTCGTTCGTAAATGCACGTGTTTAATTATTTCATGCTATTAACGATACATCTTGACTAATCCATATCACTTCTTTTTGTTATAAGTGTGTTTTAAACTATCCCAATAAATAATTTCCGCGCCCACGAACTTCTAATTCACATTTTTAATGTTTTTTTGGTGGGATATCACTCTTTTTTGTTTTAATACATTCTAAAATAAAAGTAAATAATCTTCTGTATAAAGAAATATTATGTATTTAATTGTTCATTATATTTTTCTATTTATTTTATAAGTAGGTAATAACAAAATAGCAAAATGCAGGAATTCAAACTAATATTATTGTCTTTGTAAAACAAAACATAAGCTCCTTTTGAGTTTCTCGGCCAAGATTTTTTCTGCACTATGGAATCATTGATCCATAACCAGCTCGATTTTTGTTTCAACATGCTGATGTAATGACCTTGTTCGAGTGTTCCTGTATGGAATATAGCACTAATCACTTTATAATTTGAACCTCCTATATGCAATTTTGCAGAAGTGACAGCTTTGATATCGCATTGCTCAATTTTAATAAACTTTTTATTTTTCAGTTCGAATAATTTCAGTTGTATTATGAGAACAAGTGCTGCCGAAATCATTTCCGATTTACGAATCTTTTGAGTGTACGAACAATTTTTACATTGACCACTCAGGGTTACTCGTTTTCCAAATTCATGATCAATAAGTTGCCATGTCGAGGGGGTTGTGAAGATAATGGTAATGCGTTCTCTTGAGGTGGCCTCGGTGGATCTAACTATTTATTGAGTATACTATATTGCTTATTGTATTCTACTTATCATACCCTTTCATTTGATACCCATGTCGAGGGGGTTGTGAAGAAAATGGTAATCCGCCCTCTTGAGATGACCGCCATGGATCTAACCAGATATTGAGTATATTATATCGCTTATGGTATTCTACTTATGATACCCTTTCAATTGATACCTATGTCGAGGTGGTGGCGAAGAAATGGTAGTCCGCCCTCTTGAGACGGCCGCCATGGATATAAAGACATAGCTTATTGTATTCTACTTATCATACCCATTCATTTGATACCCACGTCGAAGGGGTTGTAAAGAAAATGGTAATCCGCCCTCTTCAGATGACCGCCGTGGATCTAACCAGATATTGAGTATACTATATTGCCTATGGTATTCTACTTATGATACCCTTTCAATTGATACCTATGTCGAGGTGGTGGAGAAGAAATGGTAGTCCGCCCTCTTGAAACAGCCGCCATGGATATAAAGACATAGCTTATTGTATTCTACTTATCATACCCTTTCGTTTGATACCCATGTCGAGGGGGTTGTGAAGAAAATGGTAATGCGTCCTCTTGAGGTGGCCTCGGTGGATCTAACTTTTTATTGAGTATACTATATTGCTTATTGTCTTCTACTTATCATACCCTTTCATTTGATACCCATGTCGAGGGGGTTGTGAAGAAAATGGTAATCCGCCCTCTTGAGATGACCGCCATGGATCTAACCAGATATTGAGTATATTATATCGCTTATGGTAATCTACTTATGATACCCTTTCAATTTGTACCTATGTCGAGGTGGTGGTGAAGAAATGGTAGTCCGCCCTCTTGAGAGAGCCGCCATGGATATAAAGACATAGCTTATTGTATTCTACTTATCATACCCTTTCATTTGATACCCATGTCGAGGGGGTTGTGAAGAAAATGGTAATGCGTCCTCTTGAGGTGGCCTCGGTGGATCTAACTATTTATTGAGTATACTATATTGCTTATTGTCTTCTACTTATCATACCCTTTCATTTGATACCTATGTCGAGGGGGTTGTGAAGAAAATGGTAATCCGCCCTCTTGAGATGACCGCCATGGATCTAACCAGATATTGAGTATATTATATCGCTTATGGTATTCTACTTATGATACCCTTTCAATTGATACCTATGTCGAGGTGGTGGTGAAGAAATGGTAGTCCGCCCTCTTGAGACGGCCGCCATGGATATAAAGACATAGCTTATTGTATTCTACTTATCATACCCTTTCGTTTGATACCCATGTCGAGGGGGTTGTGAAGAAAATGGTAATGCGTCCTCTTGAGGTGGCCTCGGTGGATCTAACTTTTTATTGAGTATACTATATCGCTTATTGTATTCTACTTATCATACCCTTTCATTTGATACCCATGTCGAGGGGGTTGAGAAGAAAATGGTAACCCGCCCTCTTGAGATGACCGCCATGGATCTAACCAGATATTGAGTATATTATATCGCTTATGGTATTCTACTTATGATACCCTTTCAATTTATACCTATGTCGAGGTGGTGGTGAAGAAATGGTGGTCCGCCCTCTTGAGACGGCCGCCATGGATATAAAGACATAGCTTATTGTATTCTACTTATCATACCCTTTCGTTTGATACCCATGTCGAGGGGGTTGTGAAGAAAATGGTAATGCGTCCTCTTGAGGTGGCCTCGGTGGATCTAACTTTTTATTGAGTATACTATATTGCTTATTGTCTTCTACTTATCATACCCTTTCATTTGATACCCATGTCGAGGGGGTTGTGAAGAAAATGGTAATCCGCCCTCTTGAGACGCGTACCATGCGTACACTTTTTGTTAATCATCGAAATGATAGGAAATGCTATTTGACATCAACAGTGCTGGATTTGACTAACTTGTAACGAATATGTCATATTTTTAGAAATAAATTGCGATTACGATCTCGGCATTCAGTATTTCAAAAGTTTACTGTACATTTGTACTGTGAACTACATGTTTTTTATAGTACCTAACGCAATCTGATACCATAGTTGCGACTAACCACTTTAAATGAATACATTTTGTTAATCATCTAATGCCATCTAGCATCAACAGTTCGAGTAAACACTTTTCGACTAACTAGTAACACCATCTCATTTATTGAGCAATTGAAATAACTTAGAGCGCCATCTGACAGAATAATTTTGAGTACCCACTTTTTTAGACTGAAGGAGAAGAAAAAAGTTCGATTCGAAATGTAAAAAATGTAAAAATAAAGAAAACGAAGAATGATAGAAAAAAAAACTCATCGAATAATAAATTATTTATATTTTGGTTATCGGTTACAAATGAAAAATTACTTATATTGCTTATAAAAAGGTGATAAATCGCATAATTTTATAAAAAAAACACCTTGTTTTCTATGTTTAGGCGTAAATAAGGCATTAGCTGTTTGCCCTTACGAACTCGGCAAACTACCGCTTGCCTTGATATTATTTTTTTTCTTCCTTTTTTAAAGTATTAAGCGCAGCCGCTGTAACAGCAGATTTGCGTAATAGTACTACAAAGTGACGTTTAGTTTCTTTATTTTGTTATACGCGTGAAGTGAACATATTTGTGTTTTTTTTTTTGTAATTATTTTTTTGTTTTTTAATTTTGTTTCTTTTTAGGTACATTAAATAAAAAGAATTCAAATTCATTGAAATATTTGGATGGACGAAATTGGGGTAAGTTTTCTTGTTTATTATATTTTTAAATGTTGTTTATTGTTTCTTTGCTTTGTTTATTTTTAGGTCACTGGGTCACTGGGCCACATCAATAATAGTGATTTGTAAAATTTAATGTTTATTAAGTGTAAATAAAATGTGTTTATTTTGCCTATATTTTTACGAATCAGCGGCAAAACGAAGTTGTGCCAATTTCTCGCAATTGTACATAAAAAAGAAAAATTTATTGAGTTTTTAATCGACTCAAATATAATACATAATGTGTTGAAATGCCGAAAATACATAAATAAAAATATTCAAAAAAAAAGGATGTGGGTACTAGTATACTAAATATTTACCAAAAAATTAGCTTACCGAATTGTCTGAATTTCTAATATGTTTGATGTGTCGCGTATACTTTTTCTTCTTACACTCATACAGATTTTACTGTCACGATCACTATCATCAGTAATATATAATTCAAGACAATCCATTTTAAATTAAATTATTACAAAGTTTTTAATTATATATTAATTAGTATATTGTAATATGTTGTCAATACTTCAAACTTTAAAAATTTCATAGATGGCTTGATTTGACAATCAAATTCAGATTTCAAATGAAAATGTCATTGGTACCTAACACTTTAATCCGATCCGAAAATTTTACATGGTGCCAATTAACGGAAGTAGGTTTCGGAAAAATAGAACTTTCTGGTCCGAATACATAGTAGGCCCATTGTGCAAGGACTATTGACTGCAGATGTGGACAAAAGACTGGAATTTTGTAACTGGTTGTTAGAGAGCCAATCCCCGTTAAAACGTGCCATCTGTAAAAGTAGTGATGAGCAAAAATGGTCTTGTTTTTGTAGTGTTGTCTTACTTGACTTACTTATGCTTGCAAGAACAAGAACAAGATTAACTGTGCAAGAACAAGGCTTTAGCAAGATTCTTGCAAAATTTTCACCTAAATTCATTCTTTTAAAAACAAAAACTATAGAATTGATTATGATGTTCGAGTAATTATGATATAAATATATGTGTGTATATTTAGTTTTTAGTATGATAATTGTAAAAGCATTTGTACATACATAAGTACATAATGACTTGGAATGCATTGTGCGCAGCTAGTAAGGAGCGAAAATGGTCTTGTTCTTGCAGTCTTGTCTTGTTCTTGAACATTTAGTAAAACCAAGAACAAGAACAAGACTTAGTTATGCTTGCAAGAACAAGACAGACTAGATTACTCTTGTCTTGTTCTTGCGTTTTCTCATCATTTTCAAAAAGTATACGAGCTAGGCCATTCTTGTGCATGTAACTTCTTAGGTTATTGTCTGGTGAAAAAAATACAGTTAATGGAAGCATTTTTCCATGAAAAATGCTGAAAACCGAAGAACTTTGGATGGTTCAGATGCAACATATCGATTTTAAACTTATATATTTCTTAAAAGAAAGCAAGTTTCTGTTCTTTATACCATATTGAAAAATACACAATTAGGCTACGTTCAGACGGCGATTTATCTAATATAACAGTGGTAATGATAATTACATTAATATGTTCTCACTAGGACCATGCGATAAAGTCCCGTATTCGTGAAATTTGGTTTCCCGTGTACCGGACGAACTTGTCTCGAATGAATTTTATCGAATGGCCTTTAGTTTTATATTGGGTCATTCACATGAACCAAATTTTGCCGAATCTCGAACTAGTTTGTACTTCGAACTCGTGCGTCGAATAGTTAAATCTTACTATCTCAATCTTTTCAAGACGGAAGACGATTTCCTGATATCAATCGAATTATTTATTTCGTTAATTAAAGAAAGGCCTAATTTGTGGGATAATAACGACTGGGATACCGCGGGGAAAGCCACATTTACGTTAAAAAACCGAACCGAAAAGCCCCGTGTGAAAAACCGTCTAGTATTCGATAAAACCGTATACGAATATTCGCCGTCTGAACGTAGGCTCCTGTGCGGAAAGTCGTATTTGCAATTGAAGCTAATACAACGGTGTGCTGATAGTAGATTCTTGTCGTGTAATATCTGCTGACATAAACGAAAGCTTATTTGGTGTGCTGACAGTCGTTTTTATTGTAATTTTATTGTCACTTTTGGTCGGGCTGTTTGCGTTACTGACAACGTAAGAAAGTTTGAAAGAAATAACATATTTGTTATTTTGGAGTGTTTAATTTTAAGGTTTTTAATAATTTCAGAATAAAAATTACAAGAAAAATAAAGAAAACAATTCGAAACATAAGTTCGAATTTTAGAAAACCATACAGATGTTGCTAAAGGACAGATATACATATGCTGAAAAATTACACAAATGTTTGGAAATAATTAATAACATAAAATTTTTAATTTTTCGCGTTTGCTAACTTTATCTTCCGGACTACTAAATTTCAACAATAATTTAACATCTTTAATCTCAAATTGTTTATAATTCATTAAAATTTTCGCGAAACACAAACTCAAAAATGTTTAAAACTAAAAAACTTCGAACTAAAAATGATTATTCTTTACAAAACACAAAAACTTAATAGATACATTCTCTGACACCTGTGCTGACAGATGTAATTTTACTGAAACGACAATTTCTTCAACTCAAAGGACTTGTCACGCCACCTGACTCTCAGCGCACCAACTAAAAAACGAGACGACATCGACATCTACATGCGACTGTCATATGACTCGACTTTCAGCACAGGGGCCGTAGTCTTAAATGAATGCATCAACGTGATTTTCCAATTAAATAGTTGTTGCTTTTGATGGTGACGGAGAGTTAGATTTAATTTTAATTTTGCCGGTCTACCCCAAAGTCTAGAAATTAACAAGTCTTTCATCTTTATATGGTTAATGAATGTAAGCTTGAAATGACGATGTCAGCCTATCAGAGGGAGAATGCAACATTTTTATACGAGGTCGCACCCAACTAAACAGCAGAAAATTTGATAAATTGGCGTATATTTGCTCGTTTCTTTTTTTATGAGAAAGTTCGGGGTGTTTGCCTGTACTTTAAAAAATATTCAATTTGGCGGGTAAAAAAAGGACCGTTACAGAAATTACACAGAAAAAAAGTCGGCTCAGTTCACGTGGATTTAAGCAAAATAAGTGCACGTGGATTTAAGTGAATAAAGTATTTTGTGTTCTTAAAAGATATTAATAATTATTAAAAAATTCCCGTAAGTACTTTTACTATGATTAATTAATTTTTAATTAAAAACTAGTGGGGATGTGGGTTTGACCCCTTCGGTCCACACGATTAACTTCCCAGCATGATGAACGAACATGGAATAAACTGACTTCTTACAAAATAGTTCTACGTTTAGCACTAGTGGAAAATTGGCTAGTATCAGAACTGATGACAAAGCAATCCCGAGAGAAGCTAGTTCAAATAACTATAATAGTAGTAAATCCACAAGATTTATTTAGAGAATTGGTTTTTCCTGAAAGTTAGCAAACAAACATGTCCTCCGCATTTCGTTCGTTGCACTAAAGCGGGTGTTCAAATTCGTATTGAGCGTGCTGAAGCGCCGTTGACAAACTGAGAAGCGAATGACTTCATTTGGAATTTCCAAATCTTTCCGGAGATATTAGCAAAACTGTAACTGTTAAGTATAATACTTGCCAGACTTGACCAAAAAGAACAAATTTTGCGGTAACTACTGGAAACCCCGGGACAAACCGCAATTTCCTGAAATTGTATCACGCGTATAAAACAATTCCTCGTCAAAAAGTGCTAATCCAAGGTTTGAAAAATTCGCGATGTTTGTAAAGGGTAACGAAATTTTTGCACGATTTTGAAAGGTTGTTGGATTTTGACAAGTGATGTTTTGTTCGAAAGCTATCGCTGTGCAGAACCCAAAAAAGATCACCTCGTTTAGAACGGGTCTCATTCTATCGAGTTTATTAGATATTAGCAAAACTTGTCAATTTAAGGTCTTTCTGACAATTAGCCGAATTTTTTCTATTTAAACAAAAAAGGCCCGACCGAATATTATGAATTTTTTTTCAGAGCATTTCTTCGTTAATATTCTTTTTTCGGCACCTCAATGAAGTCAATATAGTTTTTAGTTCGCGCGGTATCGTGCAGGTACGAAACGTCGTTTAAACAAAAAAACGGTTCGACCGAATTTTATGAAAATCTTCAGATCATATTTTGGTTAATACTCTTCGAACGGCACGTCAACTAAGTCGATATCTTTTATAGTTCGCGCGATATCGTGCAGGTACAAAAATCACTTATGTCATTTAAACCAAAAAACCGCTCGACCGAATATTATAAAAATCTTTTCAGATTATATTGTCGCTAATACGCTTCGAACGGCACCTCAAGTAAGTCAGTATTCTTCGTGGTTCGGGCTACATCGTACAGGTACAAAAATCACGTACGCCGCTTAAACAAAAAAACGGCTCGACCGAATTTTATGAAAATCTTTTCAGATCATATTTCGGTTAATAGGCTTCGAACGACACCCAACGAAGACGATATCTTTTTTGTTTCGCGCGATATCGTGCAGGAAAAAAGAATACATACGTACGCACACACACACATACTTCCTCCCAATTTTTTGCTTAAAATGCGCCTGGGAAGGACCTTGAAAGATGAAAATACGTCGAAATTTTCGATTTCGATTTTCGGACCGATTACAATAACTTCCTATACTGGGAAATTAATAAAGGTACTTTTATGAAATAATTTCAGAATTATGACGGATCGTTGTGTTTTTAGATGTGCTAATCGAAAACACTTGTTTGAAATTGCCAATGATTATAGGTATGTATAGTTGTTTTCAAACCTCGTGACATCCCGCGCATGTTCCCCAGCTAAACTCTTAAAAATATTTAAAAGCTCAGACAAAAGCTTTGCACCTTTTTCCACTGCATGAAAACACGGAAATCACTTTTGAATATTAAATTATTTTGAATTCGCAGTTAAAAGATTAAAACAAGAGAAACCTCACCGATGTATCTACACCTTGACGTGGTGGTGAGGCTTGTGTGGTCCCGTTAGGACGCCCTGACTAAGATAGATACTTAAAAGCAATGGACACAACAATGGGAATTTGTACCCCAGGTGGTAAACCTGCAAGCCAGGGAAATCCACCCTCTACGGAGGTCGGCCTCATGGATTCTGGGGGAGGCCATCTATTGCTTAAGAGGAACAGGGAAGTGGACGACTCGCATGTCAACGCAGTCACGCAGGAAAGCGTAGAAGCGGCGGCGAGCGAGCTAGTGAAGCTGAACCTGGAGGTATGCTCAGAGAAGGTGGACAATGCGATGCAGCAATGTGTCAAGAGGTCAGCCGGCTCTGGGCCTACGTTAGCGCAGGAATCCGACTCGGATGTGAGGCTGCGAAAGCAGCTGAAGCAGAAGAGGAAGAGGGAGCGCAGAAAACAGAAGAAGGCAACTTCCTCTGTTGGGGGATCCGCCGAGTCCACTCCGGAGGAGGTGGGACCCACGAAGAGGTTTAGAGGTGAAAGTCTCTGCACCTCAGCCGTGGGTACTACTGTCGAAGGGGAGGATAAGGCCAGGGAAAGGAAGGGTGGACAACCTCAACCTGTAAAACAGGGAGGAGTCAACCCTTCTGTCTCGGGGGTCGTGCGTGCGGAGCCTGTGGCGGAGAATACCTACGCAGGCATAGCAGGCTGTGACCTCCGTTTGGGTGTGACCGACGATGGAAGGGAGGAGGGTCTGGGCACGAAGCAGGTAACCGTTTTTAAAGCGGCCCTGCTCAAGGCACTAGACTCTCTGCCTGACAACGCTGGCGACATCGGTATTACCGAGGTAGACTTGGAGGACGGGGTCATTGCACTCAGGTGCGTGAACCAAAAATCCAAGGCCTGGCTGTACGAAGCTGTCGGAAAGATGACTGACCTATGGGAAGGAGTCAATCTGAGAGTGGAGCGCCTTCACATCCTTAAGGATGTGAGGAGGATGATCATCCGAGTTCCCGGTTCGCCGGAGAGCAAGGAAACCATCCTAGCCAGATTACGCCGTCAAAATGCCTGTGTGACGGACACTTCTAAGTGGAGGGTCAGTCGCATAGGCAGATATGGTGACGCGAAAAACGGCGGTACCATTCTCACCGTATGGTGTCCGAAGGAGGAGGCGGAGGCGGTCAGGCGTGCAGGGGGGAAACTCAACTGCGGGCTGGACCTTGCCTACGTGCGATTCCAGAAGGACAAGCCGGAGGAAATGGTAGAGCCGGCCGGAAAGGCAGCTGAACAAGGGGACCAGTGAAATGGAATCCTCGTCAGCTGGGCGGGAGGTGGGCCAGTTCCGGCAATTAAAGGTTTGCCAGTTGAATCTACACCATAGCAGAGCAGCATCAGCAATGATGACGCGAGGCTTCGGTGAGATGAAGCTGGATATTGCTCTCATACAGGAACCCTGGATCTACAAGGGTAGGATTAGGGGACTATCTGGGGGCTTTGACACTCTGTACGTTCCCAATGCGAATGAAAGAGTGAGGACGTGTGTGCTGGTGAAACACGGAGTGCAGGCGGTTTTACTGCCGCACTTGTGCACACCAGATCTCACAGCAGTACGCGTAGGTACTGGAAGTGGGGCTTTCATTCTAGCCTCAGCCTACCTTCCGTACGATTCGCCAGATCCTCCGCCCACCAGGGAGTTGGAAATTCTGGTTATCACCTGTGGCGAAAAAGGCACAGGGTTAATAGTTGGTTGCGACGCAAATGCACACAACACGGTGTGGGGAAGCACCAACGACAACCATAGAGGAGAGGCTTTGCTCGAATTTGTGGAATGCAACAATCTAGTTATTGCAAATAGAGGGGTAGAACCAACCTTCGTCGATGCTAGACGAAGGGAAGTCATAGATATAACTCTATGCAGCAACCGGATGTTGACAAGATTGACCAACTGGGAGGTGATGGATCGGACGACTATGTCAGATCACAGAGCCATTTCATTTGAGGTAGAGTACGGAACCCCGGGCAGGGGAGACGGAATTAGAACAACGAGAATTCCCCGCAACACGGACACGTCTAGATATACTGAAATGTTGCGCAGGAATCTCGGGGAGCGCGTGCCAAGGGCACCGAAAACCACAAGAGAAGCAGAGTCTCAGTTGCATGTCCTGCAGACAGCGATAGAGAACGCTTTTCGAGTGGCGTGTCCTCTTACGTCAGTGGATGACCATGATCCCACACCCTGGTGGTGTAGGGAGCTGGAGAAACTGAAGAAAGAGGTCAGAAAGGCTTTCAACCAAGCGATGAGGTGCAATGACCCGGTTGCCTGGGAGAATTACAAAGCCAAGAAAAGAGAAATGAAACAAACTCTGCGACGACGGAAAAGGGAGTCGTGGAGGAACTTCTGCTCGAGCATGGAGAGCATATCTGAGGCCAGCAGACTTCAGAAAATGATCTCCAGGGACCCGGTCTCCAAAGTCGGACTCGTTCGTGACCCGTCGGGGAGGATGACGGAGACGCTGGAGGAAACCAACAAGATCCTGATGGAAGTTCACTTTCCTGGCAGCTATGTCTCGGGTAAATCTTGGACTATTCGTAACAGAATGGCTACAAGGATGAACCGAGAGGAGGCTAACGGGGTGGTGACGGAGGAAGGGGTGAGACGTGCAATAGACACATTCTCTCCCTTCAAGACATCGGGGCGTGACGGAATATTCCCTGCGCTGCTTCAATGGGGCAAAGATGTCATTGCACCCAGGCTTAGGGGAATATTCGTTACCTGTCTAGCAACAGGATACATTCCGGCGGTGTGGAGGGAAACCAAAGTGGTATTTCTCCCTAAGCCAGGCAAGAAGGACTACACCGAGGCGAAGTCCTCCAGGCCAGTCAGCCTAACATCCTTTCTGTTGAAAACAATGGAAAGAGTGGTGGCAGACCACCTGGAGAGTACTATGCTAAGGAGGCACCCTTTAAGTAGAAGCCAGCACGCTTACCAGGCGGGCAGATCTACAGAAACGGCACTTCACCAACTGGTGCGAGTAGCCGAGGGGGAACTGTATACCGGAGGCATAGCGATGGCCGTTATTATGGACATCGAAGGCGCCTTCGACAAGATACAGTTCAACAAACTCAAAGACGCTCTGGTGAGGCGAGAGGTCAGCCCTATGATTGTAAGGTGGGTGGACAGCATGCTGAAAAACAGAGCGGTAAGGATTCAGACAGGAGACTCGCGGCTTCGAGGGAGGGTCAGCAAGGGATGCCCACAGGGCGGGGTGCTATCGCCCCTCCTGTGGAACATCACTGTGGACACTCTGCTCAGGCGGCTAGAGGAAATGGGCGTGCATACCGTTGGGTATGCAGATGATGTAGCGATTGTGGCGCGTGGCAAGTTTATGAGCACTACGGCAGATATCATGAGGAATGCACTCCAAGTGGTTGAGCAGTGGTGTACGGAACAGGGCCTCACCATAAATGCTAATAAGACAGACGCGATAATCTTCACAAGGAAGATTAAAGATCTGGATTTTCAGCCCCTCATGCTTTTTGGATCGAGGATCAAGGTGTCTGGGATGGTCAAGTATCTGGGTGTATACTTGGACTCGCGACTAACCTGGAAATACCACGTTGAAGAGAAGATTAAGAAGGCGACAAGGGTGCTTCACCAGTGCAGAAGAGTATGTGGACTAAGGTGGGGTATCTCACCAAGGTTAGCATACTGGACATATACCATGATGGTGAGACCCATCATAACTTATGCCTCGGTGGTCTGGTGGACTAAAGCCACACAGAAAACCGTCAAGAGGCATTTGGACAAGGTGCAAAGAATGGCCTGCGTAGGTGTGAGCGGTGCTTTCCGCACCACACCCGCCGCGGCATTGGAGGCGCTGTTAGGGCTGCTGCCGTTAGACCTCCAGGTGATGAAGACTGCGGCAGCCTCAGCGATTCGGATGAGACGGGATGCCGCATGGCAGGCGTCAGGAACCTTATATGGGCACATGAAGATCCTGGATCGCATTAAAGGGATTAGGGAGCTCATGATGCCCATGGAAGGGATCACAAAAATGAGGGTGACCGAAAGGTATCATAAAACCCTCATAGGGAACGGAACGCTCCCCGAAGGGAGACCGGAAGACATATATATCTTCACGGACGGATCCAAGATTGACGGCAGAGCAGGTGCGGGAGTCTTCTCGGAGGACTTAAATCTGACCTGCTCTCTGGCTTTGGGGAATTACACCTCAGTCTACCAGGCGGAAATGCTTGCTCTGCTGCACGCGCTGGATCACATAAATGAGGGTCAGGTGCAGGGAAGAAGTATCCTTATAGCACTGGACAATCAGGCTGTGATTAAGCGCATGAACCAGACAGAGATTAATGCGTCTCTGGCGTTGGAATGTGTCCAAAAACTGAACAGGTGTGCGCAACAAAACAACGTGACGCTAGCTTGGGTTAGAGGACATACAGGCATCGATGGGAACGAAAAGGCTGACAACCTGGCAAAACAGGGGTCAACCTCGGAATTCTGGGGACCGGAGCCATACTCTGCCATTGGCAGAGGGTTGGTAAGGAACTACATCGAGAAATGGGTCGCTGAGGAACACCGGAGACGGTGGGACGCTATGACCACGTGTAGGCAGGCTAAGATGGTGCTTACGCTGCCGATTACCGCAGCCAGAAGAAGGATCCTGCATATGCAAAGGAGAACCCTCAGATGGTTGGTGGCACTGATTACAGGACACGGATGTTTCAGGTATCACCTAAAAAGAATGGGAATTCTGGAGGATGACACCTGTCGGATGTGCCTGGAGGAACCTGAGACGGCCACACACATAGTGTGTCACTGTCCGGCGGTGGCGAGGAAAAGGGATGCCATAACTGGACTCCAGTGGATGGAGGACATGAGGCAGACTCCCTTCAATCAGCTGCTTGCGATAACTAGGGGAGTCGAAGTAAGGGAGCAATGGGACAACCCACTGCAACCCCAATAAGATGACTCTAGGCAGAGGGACGAAAAGGGACCCGCAAATAGTGGTCTGATTCGGTATCCCTCGAAAATCTATATATATATATATAAAACAAGAGAAAAATTTTGTTAAAAAAATAATAAACACTATTTTCACTTGTCTCACCTTTTGAAATGCTTTTTTCACTAATTACAAATATTATTGTTCAATTGGCAGAACTTCTCAACGCCTGTTTTAGCCACTGACATTCTATATGACAGCGATTTCCACAAATTCCGGGGCTTATGGGGAAAGGAGCAAGAGATATATAAATCACTATAGTCATCTATTTTTTTCGTAATATTCTGACATTTGCAAAAGGGAAAATATGAAATCAGGTATGGCAACTTTAAGATTGTAATTACCGTTATGGCGGTTGTTTTTTAAATTGTGCTTAAATCCAAGTCAGAAATTTATTGAAGAATTTTTTCAAGTGGACGGAAGTTGTGTTTTTTTAAAACGTGGAAAAAATGTCGAAATTTGAAAAGTGTGCTGTCCTTGAATGTCCATCGCGACAAGGACTTCAAGGGAGTGTTATTGTTCTGTTTAAGTAAGTGTTTTTAATGTAAATAGTTTTTTAAAATATTTTTTTGTGAGTGCGAAAAAGTGACCACGAACAACATCATATCTGTGGTTTGGAGTGGCATCCGTGTCCTCCAAAGCTTTTATCGAAAATGCCTTACCCTTAAATTATCCTTATCCGTACATTGTACGATAAAGGAAGGTACGCAGCAATTATCATATTATGAAAACCATTCTCTTGTCTTAAAAATTGATTAGAGGGCAATCACTGATTTAAGATTACGATCGATCTTTGAAATTCGTTAACTAAAAAATGATTATTAAGTATTGTGTTCTTGTTGGTTTGTTTATTTTTAACTATCTCACTCAATTTATCATCTTTTATAAAAATACAACAAATTGTCCATATTATTTACAAAATAACTGAGCTTATAAACTATTTTATACTTAAGGCATAAATTAATATCACTCCAAAAGGTATATTTTAGGTAATTGTATATTGTTATTTAGCAAATTCACGTACAATTGATGTAATACTTTCATAGCTTCCTGTACTAAAGCCTAAAATGCCAACAACAAAATGAATATATCCTTCAAGAATACTTTTACTCCTGGTCCTTTTTGCCCATCACACGAAACAATCATATCAATTATTGGTGGAAATACTAAAGCTAATGCTGTTGAACAGAGGGCACCAATCAGAGATATGAAAAGATTTAATTTCGGCACAAGCTCTGCAACACCAAGTGAAATTGAAAAAGGGGGGGTTTTTTATTGAATTAATTTTTGTTGAATTAATTTTAATATAAAGGATTCTTACATGTAACCAGAACCATAATCGTCCTGAACATCAATTCTTTTCGGAGTAAATTTTTCTCAAACTTTAAGATTTTACAAAATGTTGGCCACATTATTTGTATTGCGACGAAAAGCTGCAATGGATATCCCAGCAGTACACCAAGCGAGACTGTGATTTTAACTAGTTGTGCAAGCCTAAAAAATATATTTATATTTAGAAAAGATCGTGTTAAAAGAGAAATATTTATTGTAACAACCCAATCTCCTATGTCTAAGTTTAAAGTCAAGCTTCCTTCGACATCTTCGCCCCATTTTAAGTATCCAAGGAATCCAGCAAATATGAACAGAGATGAAACTGCGGTCATTCCAACATTTAGGACACCCAGTGGGCTATCGAATTTCTTTGGTAATAACATAGAGTTCTTTAGTGGTAAAACCAAGGCAATGCCTTCGAAGGCAAAGATTGCTGTTCCAAAGTAAAGCGCCAGCTGTTCGCCATTGGTAAAGAAGTTTCGCTCAGTTGGTGATGGTAGACCACCTTTGAAGGCATAGTACATGGTGATTGTGATGCCTGATATCATGCAAATATTGGTGATTACTGAAATTGGTGCCAAGTATTTTAGATTGGTTATCAGTGATGCCAGGAGAATCTGTAGGAATATTGGGTCGTATGCAAAAAAATGAGAAGTGAGTTTTATGTCATATTTCTGAGCAATTACTTCATTTCGTATGCAAAAAAAAAATCATTAGATTTGAGTTATATCTCATACTATAAGATCGATCTCATGTAATTGAGAAATGTCTCAGTCTGAAAGCTCTTTACGAGAATTTGCTTCAAATTGAGGTATATACGTGATATTGAGGTATATACATAATTGTAAAATTTAGTTGTGCTAATTACATTGTCCATTTTTAAATCAATTACTTTGTAGGCCGCTAAAGTATTATGGAGTAGAAGATATAGTTTTCCAAATGCTATTGGAGCTATTGCACTCACATCCGAATTAAGAAACCTTTAACTCATCCTGACGAGTATATAAATCGTAAAGGATTCCATTCAGTAAACGTGCAAGCAACATGCGATGCTCAAGAATTGTTTACTAGTGTGGATGTATCCTGGCCTGGCTCTGTTCACGACTCTAGAATACTGAGGAATTCCTTTATTTACAGTAAAATGAATCAATTTGATGGAATTTTACTATGTGATGCGGGGTACGGTGTTATGCCTTGGTTGATGACTCCATTTAGAAATCCTTCTCAAGAGTCAGAACAAATTTTTAATAATCTTTTAAAGAAAGAAAGATGTATAATTGAAAGGTGCTTCGGTCAGTTAAAACAGCGCTTTCCTATATTAGAATATAAGATTCGAGTGCAAGAAAAAACTATACCAAATGTCATTGTAAGCTGCTTTGTTTTATTTAACTTTTGAAAATTTTTAAAGGATAATGGCAATATATTTGAGGGTCCTTATAATAAAATATACTCCGAAAATGATAATATAGTTGACGAGGAAAGATCGTAGACCGAAGCAAGGTTTCGTAATGCAGGGAATGTACGACGAAGAGAAATCGCAACAATGTTAACGACAATTTAGTATAACCAAAACTATTTCAATCATTAAGTAAAACAAATATTATAAAAGAATAAATAAAAATATATTTCATTTTTATTATACAAAATAATCGAATAATTCTTGTTGAAAAAAAAAAAAACTTTTTTCAACAATCAGACAAATCTAAACGTTTTTCTATGATGTCCTCCCGTTCTACTTCCTCCGCTTCTTCATCAATCTCTATTATGTCCATCTCATTAGTTTTCTTTTCTTTTAAACTTCCTACTTTCTCTTTCAACAACATCAGTTTTTTGTCCAGCTCTAAATTTTGTTTTAACAAAACAAGCCTCTGTAATTGCAGAGTTGATAAATTTCCTGTTTCTGCAGTCTCATATTTTCCTAGAATTCCACAATTTCTATCTTCTTTGATAGCAGAAGTCTAATAGCCAAAAAATTAAATTAATTAAATTATTATTGTTTAACTGTATAATACAATTTACTATGCATACCAGACGTGGTTTCTTTGAAGAAGCACATGGAGGAGGCGATGTAGATAACCGTTTTTTTTTTTTTGCTTTACTAAATGTAGATGATTCCCCTTCGTTTCGTCGTTCTCCACCTACTTTAAGATAACCTGCAAAAATGTATTACGCTATGATTAGAAACAATTATATATATTTATATATGTATGCAGAAATATAATTTTTTATTTACCAGGTATTTTGTTTAATGTAGGATTGTCTTTGATGACAAATAAATTTAACAAATCCCGTTCCCAGTCCTTTAATACAATTTTTTTTATTTCCAGTTTTATTTACATCACTTTTATTTTTTAGTCTATTTTTAATGTTAGCTATTTGTTTGTTTAACTGTTTTTCTGTTATTTCGCTTTTAAATTTTTCTTTAAAATTACTAATAATTTGGTTTATTGATTCTTTTTTTTTTTTTTTTTTTTTGATTTTTTACAAATGGCAGTTGCGTTTTCTATAATAATATTTAATGCTTTTTTATTTGGTCCACTACAAAAATATTAATATTTTCACTGTCTTTTCACTCGACATGACTAACTCGGTTAAGCTTTTGAAATGATCTCAGTTAGTTGAGAAAATTTTCATGAGCACATTCTTAACTTTTTGCATTCGAAAATGAGATCGAGATCACAATTTTTGCTCGATCTCACAAATAGAGTAACAGGGCCACATCTCAGTCTCCGAGAGAGATCGATCTCTTTTTTTGCATACGACCCATTGTCATCATAAGAATGTGAAGTTCAACTTTAATTTCGTGATGATCGAGAACCTGAAAGTAAAAAATTTTAAGTTTCTTCGTAGGTTTCACGTGTTTTTTAATGGAAGCATGCTATTTTAAATTTACCAGGTGAATACGATGCCTGCTTCAAGAGAGGAAAATCAACTATCGACCAGTTATTTACACTGAAAGAACTCTTAGAACAATTCTGGGGGAGAAATGCTAACTACTAGATATTTGTGGACTTGAAGCAGGCATACGACTCCATCCAGAGAAAGAAGCTACTTCAGATCCCACTCGAATTAGGTGTGGTAGCTAAACTAATACCTTTGATACAATTAACCCAAGTAAAACAAAAAAGGGGAATGTTCGGGAACCTATGCTATTTAATTTTGGCCGTGGAAGTAGTCATTAGAAACGGCAATTCATCAAAATTACTCGCTGGTAAACAAATCCGCTCGAGCAATCGTGAATTTCGATGACATAAACCTAGTAAGTCAGTAGTCAGTCAGAGCATCAAACATCGTAAATCGCTGAAATCACGAGCAATCCATCGAAAGACGAAGTTTACTCTATATAAGACACTAATTCGCCTTGTTATATGCTACGGGAGTGTACCGAATTTTTACGTCGAGGGTTGTCAGTGCGTAGCAGTGACTCTTCTCTATGGCGGCTCTTGCTTTGCCCACCACCATGTTGACTGCATCAGTCGTCGATCTTGCCTTTCTGAAGCCGAATTGCTTGTCCGACAGGCCACTTATCCTTTCGATGCAAGTGAGTATCCTGTTACAGATCACCCGCTCGAAAAGTTTGCCTATGGAACTAAGGAGGCATATTTGTAGGACGATGGGTTCACTGAAGACTTGTTGGGCTTCGATAGGAACAAGAGTTTCTGCTGTTTCCATCGCTCCGGGAAGATCCCCTCTTTCAGACATATTGAAAAACTACAGCGAACCTGTCTGGCGCTATCGTAGCTGCTAGCTTTGCCGCTTTATTTGGTATGCCATCCATGCCAAGGGCCTAATTGATGGCTACCTTTTTGCGGCCTGCAGATTCTCCTTTGCAGTTACCGTAAGTACCTCTTCTGGGTCCACCTGAAGGGTGCAGCCCTGGCTAGATAGCGCTCTGACTTTGGGCCACTAGAAAGGATCTTAGGACACTTATTGGATTGGCTACCTGAATTGCCACTTATATATGATATGAACGTGTGGTACTGCAGCTACAGGTTTTGTCTTAAGGAGCAGACTTTGTCTCTGTGAATGCCCCGCGATAATTAGAACCGTGTAGTCCTTATACACTATATATTCATAGTACATTTTAATAACTTGTCTAGTGCCCTAAGCTAATAAATATATTTAAGGACAAGTCAATATGAGTAGTTGTCCAATAAATATTATATAATTACATATAAGTGAATGTCAGCCCCTAACAACTCCCGTCAGTCCTTAGCACCATTCACAACTAGGGCCTGACGGTCTAGGGACTGACAATTCTGAGTAAAACATTAAAAAAAATACTGATGGACCACCATACTACGACATTTAACTCTATCGAAGCTAATTTTGCAAAAATAACTTCTTGTTTCTGTTTTTGGTTCTTCGATTTGTAGAACAGCAGATATACGCATAATGATTTTCTTAGTGTATCTTTTTGCAACCGGTTTTGTAGATAAGGAGTAGTTAACGACATTACTAAGTTATCATTAAAATCATACCTGTTCATAATATTAGCATCAACCAAATTATATAAAATATTACTATTAAATACTCCTTGGTCCGAATAGAATCAAATTTTGTGTCGAGGGGGATTCAAATACGGAGTATTCAATTACGTAATTAACTCAATTTTGTGTTAAGTCGCTTAACGAGCTATATAATATCACCACAGAAATAATCTCTCATATTTAATGAGGCAAATTTTGTGTTACGAAATTGTGATGTACATATGAAATATACATAATGAAATGAAATATATTTCCGATTATTTTGTAGCTTTCAGGTCTATTTGTTTTGGTAGCGTCAAATTAGGTATTATTGATAATTTAGAATATATGGTAAAACCGGAAATTGTTTCATTAATATATTTATTTTGTTTCAAATAACTTTTAGTCTAATAACAAGTCCACTAAACCAATGAAATATATCTTTCTAAAAGGTTTCCTCTAGAAATTACAAAGCGGTCTGCCTGGTGCCGAGCCGTGCATTTAAATCTTCAAGATTTACCGGCAAAGGCACACATTTGCAGCCTCCATTTCTATGAGGAGGACTTAAGCAGAAGTTCATTTCGAACGCGACTACGAAAAAATAGCGTACCCATGCACGTTGAATTCCTATTTTAATCAAATCAGGTCAGTCAATTTCTATTTCCAATTAATTATATGCTAAAGTTGTTTATTTATTAGTGCACCACATTATTTATTAGTGGGGGGCCTCGGTAGCCTAGGGAGTAAGGCGTCTGGCTACTATCCCAGAGGTCCCGGGTTCGAATCCCGGCCAGCCCCACGGTCCTTCGCCTTTTCTACTTTGCCACCTACATAACTTTCCTTCTTTCTTCTTCCCTCTTTACATTCCTGATTCCTTCTGTCATAGCCTTCCTTAGCCCTTCCCCGCTTCACCAAAGCGCATGTCATCGGTTGGTTGATGAGATTCAACTCGTTTCAGGAGGCATAACACTCCAGCGAGTTGTTTCTCGATGCCCCGATGACAAAGTCGCCAGTAATGGTTGGGAGTAGGTGGACTGCAAAATATCGCTGGTAGGTTGTGACAGTTCCTTTCTTCCCCGACTAGAGCTGCTGTTCGACATTGCACTCTATATGAAGAAAATAGATTGTCGACACAGTATAAAGGGCGTTTCCTGTGACTCTAGTCTTTCACATAAAAAAAAAAAAAAAAAAAAAAAAAAAAATTATACAGCAGCGGAAAACGGACACCCTTGAGGACGCTAAATAACAACGAGGGACCAACATCGCAGGGAAGTAACTTAATTAACAAACAATTAGAAAATTCTTATATAGGTAGAAATAGGTCGGTAGAGACTCGAACTCCGAGTATCGCGAAAGACAAAGAATGCACGAATTCTTTGTCTCAACTCGCGGTGGGTAACGAAAAAAGGGATCCTATAGACAATATATCAGAATGTAGTTTAGAATTAGAAAATTCATATATAGGTGGAAATAGGTCGGTAGAGCCTCGAATTCCGAGTATCGCGAAAGACAAAGGATGCACGAATTCTTTGTCTCAACTCGCGGTGGTTAACGAAAAAAGGGATCCTATAGACAATATATCAGAATGTAGTTTAGAATTAGAAAATTCATATATAGGTGGAAATAGGTCGGTAGAGACTCGAATTCCGAGTATCGCGAAAGACAAAGAATGCACGAATTCTTTGTCTCAACTCGCGGTGGTTAACGAAAAAAGGGATCCTATAGACAATATATCAGAATGTAGTTTAGAATTAGAAAATTCATATATAGGTGGAAATAGGTCGGTAGAGACTCGAATTCCGAGTATCGCGAAAGACATAGAATGCACGAATTCTCTGTCTCAACTCGCGGTGGATAACGGTGCGGGAATAGAAAATTTTCATCCAGGATGTAGCTCCCTTAATAGGATTATTGTAGATGATAGTGTATTAGAAACTTGTCAGACAACAAGTAGGGGGCCTATTCGCCTGAAAACTGAGGGTACGTGGCATTTAAGATATATAAAAAAATAATAAAGTTAAGAAAAACAATTCAAAATTTCAGATTATCTGTTCTGGTCTGGCACTATCCGGCATGGGAGCTCAGGATGGACGGAGAAATTCAGATAAGTTGTGTCAAGAATGAGTTTGATTCTTTGTTTGTTTTTTGTGATTCTTTGTAGGGCTTCACAGAACAGTTGGAATGAATAGCAACTGGAAAATACCTATTGCTTATTTCTTTATAAGCAGTTTAGATGCTAATGAAAGTGCTAATTTGGTATTGGACGCCGTAACCAGGTTGCAGGAGATAAGAATCGAAGTTGCTTGCCTTACATGCGATGGACCCAGCTACAACAGGCGCATGTTTTCGTTGCTAGGAAGCAATATCAACTCTCCTAATTTAACTCCGTTTTTTAAAACGAAAAAGCAACCTCATCCAAAATACGAAAAAGCACCCCAGAAAATATATGCGTTGCTGGAGCCATGTCACTCCATCAAATTGATCGGGAATCATTTTGCCACCAACACTTTTGTTTCACTGAATGAAGAAATCAAATGGAAATTCATTGCAGAACTCCATTTAATTCAAGAAGAAGAGAGCATAAAGCTCGGAAATAAGCTGTCGAAGAGCCATCTTCAGTGGGAGAAAATATAAAATGAAAGTGAAATTTGCCACTCAAACGCTGAGTTCTAGTGTAGCCGATGCTATCGAATTCTGCAATAATGAATTAAAATTAAAAGCATTTGAAGGCGGCGAAGCCACTGTAGAATTTATAAGGAAAATGGATATGGCTTTTGATTTCCTAAATTCGAGGAGTCGTTTTGCTAAAGGAACAAAAGCTCCAATTTGTGCTGAGAACTATGAAAACCGTATAGTGTCTATAGCAGCCCTACAAGAGTATGTACGCAAATTGAGAAATGCAGAAGGCAAATTGTTGTGTAAAACAAAAATGTGCACTGGTTTCATAGGTATCATCTCTGGACTAGAGATTTTAAAATTGATATACAAAGATTTATGTGTAGCTCACAAATCTCTGGACTATATACTTTCGTACAAAATGAGCCAAGATCACTTGGAATTATTCTTTTGTGCAATAAGGAGCAGGTCAGGATGGAATAACAATCCAACATCGCGGCAATTTATTGCAGCCATTGTTTCGGTAGCTCATTGTGATGCCCCGATTTCTGTTTCTTTTGTTCTCTGAAAAGAAATTATTCTCAAAAAAAAAAATATATATATGAAAGCAAAAAAGATCAAAAATAGATTATCATCAACACGTACGGGATTCGAATTTAGTACGACGGAGTACCGACCAGTGAATTTCCCTACCCGCCAGCCAGATTCACGGTAAAAATGTGGCTTGGATATAATTCAACTAAAGGCGCGTTAATGTTCAAGAATTGTCTGCACCACTGTGATAATTCCTTAACAAAGGTAATTTTCCAAGAAAATAAAAATCACACACTTCAAAAAACTTTATAATTTTATTTGATTATTGATGCACTAATTATTTTTTCTTAATATTAATTATGATTATATATAAATATATCTTCAAGTTTATTTTGTGTTACCAATTTAATTAAGTCTGGATTGATGTCTTTCTTCGGTCCAACAGCTACGAGTTCCATGTGGCGAGAGCCCTGTTACCTTGGTTGAATCCTTATACTGGTTCGTAGCGGTTTCCCTGTGCATAGTTGGGGGAAGGTTTTTCCGCTATTCTTCAGGTCATCGCCCTGTCCATGCTGATGTAAATGGGTCGGTCATTGACCCTCTATACAAGTTTCTGAAACTCTCCCCTTCTGGATTTTGTCTTTGCTAATGTCGATGGCTTCTCCGAGACTCGAGTAGTGATGTTGTGGTGTTGTGTCTTCTCTATTGTCACCTTGTCGAACTTTGACAGTCTCTTGTGTATTTTTATATTCGGTCGGTGTTGTTTTGTTTATGTTGCGGGCGCGAATTTATATTATTTTTAAATACTCCCTCAGGTAAGTCCACAATTTGAGATGAGTACTCTAGTTTTTGTTCTTTAGTAGGTACTGAATCCTCAACATACTTGCCCCCTTGGCATTGCTGCAAGCGATGTCAACATAGAAAGTTGCAGCTGCGTTGTTAAATTAGCTCCATCTGAACGCCTTGGGGAGCTGTAAGAAAAATTAAGGGTTGATGATGGATAGGGGTATAGCAGCCTGACTGACTCTCTGGATTAAGGATTGGGAATACGAACTACGGGGAACAAGTAATTCTCAGGTGAGAGTGGAAAACATGATTTGATTAGTTAATTGAAATTGATAATGTTTTTTTTGTTTTGTTTTAATGTTTATGTTTTAATGTTAAATTTTTGTTATTGGACGTTTCAGGATAGTGTTTTTAATTTTTATAGAGACAACTCGGACTAAACCGTCTGTCCCTGGGTAGACATCTGTGATTAGTAGGGGGCCTATTCGCCTGAAAACTGAGGGTACGTGGCATTTAAGATATAAAAAAAATAATAAAGTTAAGAAAAACAATTAAAAATTTGCGAAGAAAAGTTAATAGGAAAAACATGCAAATTAAAAGCCTCCACAATTTATTGTCGGAACTGCAGAAGCGGAACTTAATTGATGACAGAATGGCAAGTAATTTATTGAAAGAGGGCATGGAAATCCCCAATAAATTCTTCGAAATAGTAGCCGCGGGTAAAAGACCCAAACAATATAATAAAGAATTAAAAATATTCGCCACCACACTGCAATTCTACTCTCCAAAAGCATACGAATATGTACGGAGAACTTTCTGCAAATCACTGCCACATCCATCAACTATAAGAAGATGGTATTCTAGTGTGGATTGTGAGCCAGGATTCCTAACGGAAGCCTTCAATACCCTAAAAATAAAATCAGAATATTTAAAGAGCAAGGGTAAAAAATGTGTATGCAGTTTAGTTGTAGACGAGATGTCTATAATGAAAAAAATAGAAATCGTCTCCAGCAAAATCCGAGGATTCGTGGAAGCAACCTAGGCATATGTTTTCATGGTGGTTGGTGCGGGTTCAAACTTTAAGTTTTTCTAAATATCGAGTTCTATGAATAAAACCCAAACTTATTCACTCGTTACAAATTTATTTCAAAGTTTTAACAAAATTTTAACTCGCGATGCCCTTAATACAATTGTAACATTGTTAGATTCCTAAATTCACGGTTTCGGTTTCACGTCTGATTTCCATCGATTCTTGCTGACGAATGCTTTTATTCTTTTTAAAAACTTTGATTTTAGTTGGTCCTGTTTTTCTTGCCGTTTCCTGCGTGACAATGGATATATCATCACACATCTAACACTGATTTTCTGTCTCCCTTGTTTAGTGGATACCAAAACCCTTTTTTTGGAGACTTGACCATTTTATTTTCTATTTGTAATGTTGGTGGTGTTTGCGATAACAAATGTCAAAGCTACATTCAGCAAATAACTGGGTCACTAGGTAAGTAGATTCCTTTATGTATTTGATTTCCTGATATTTATTATGATTTGAAACTCAGAATTTCTTTCTTTCAGATTATCTGTTCTGGTTTGGCACTATCCGGCATGGGAGCTCAGGATGGACGGAGAAATTCAGATAAGTTGTGTCAATAATGAGTTTGATTCTTTGTTTGTTTTTTTGTGATTCTTTGTAGGGCTTCACGGATCTGGAAAATACATATTGCTTATTTCTTTATAAGCAGTTTAGATGCTAATGAAAGAGCTAATTTGATATTGGACGCCGTAACCAGGTTGCACGAGATGGGAATCGAAGTTGCTTGCCTTACATGCGATGAACCCAGCTACAACAGGCGCATGTTTTCGTTGCTAGGAAGCAATATCAACTCTCCTCATTTAACTCCGTTTTTTAAAACGAAAGAGCAACCTCATCAGAAAATATATACATTGCTGGAGCCATGTCACTCCATCAAATTGACCCGGAATCATTTTGCCACCAACACTTTTGTTTCGCTGAATGGAGAAATCAAATGGAAATTCATTACAGAACTCCATTTAATTCAAGAAGAAGAGAGCATAAAGCTCGGAAATAAGCTGTCGAAGAGCCATCTTCAGTGGGAGAAAAATAAAATGAAAGTGAAATTTGCCACTCAAACGCTGAGTTCTAGTGTAGCCGATGCTATCGAATTCTGCAATAATGAATTAAAATTAAAAGCATTTGAAGGCAGCGAAGCCACTGTAGAATTTATAAGGAAAATGGATATGGCTTTTGATTTCCTAAATTCGAGGAGTCGTTTTGCTAAAGGAACAAAAGCTCCAATTTGTGCTGAGAACTATGAAAACCGTATAGTATCTATAGCAGCCCTACAAGAGTATGTACGCAAATTGAGAAATGCAGAAGGCAAATTGTTGTGTAAAACAAAAATGTGCACTGGTTTCATAGGTATCATCTCTGGACTAGAGATTTTAAAATTGATGTACAAAGACTTATGTGTAGCTCACAAATCTCTAGACTATATAAGTTAAAATTTTATTTTATTAAAATGTTAAAAAAATATTTTTCATACTTTTGGAGCTTTGTCCAATCTTTATTTATGATCACTTAAGACTGACTACAATTTATTTCTTAAAGTAGAATAAAGCTAACTTATCCTATTATTGTCACCTGCCCTGCCGCGTGACTACATTCCGGTTGCACCGATTCCCACGATGGCTGGATGCGCGTGTTATCTTCTAGACATAGTGTCAGCATTTTTGCAGTTATTCATTTTAGGTTTTATGAAATTATGGTGACATGTAGTGACCGCGTAAACTTAATTACCAAGTTTACGCAAAGTCACACAACAACCTCCCACACGATAAAGGCGATCGGGACGGAACACTTAATCGATCACCGAACTTAAAGTTCAGTGATCTTACCGTTCTCCGTTCCGTTCCCCCATCGTGTTTGTTGACTAGCCAATTTCCGGCATCTTCCTTTTTTCCACACTCTGGTATCCTCTACTGGTGACGAAAGTGCTTTACGAGACAAGTGTGACGTAGACTCAAATAAATTAAATAAATAAAACCCAAACAATAAATAATAAATAAATATATGCAGCCCATATATACATATAATATTTAAATTATAAGTGAACTAACTTAAATAAGTGCAATTATAATAAAAACAAATAAAAGTGAATCTATTGTATTGCACGCGCATTACAATTAAAATAATCATTGTGAAACCTAGCCTAATGCCAATGGATGATTTGCTTTGATAAATTTGGATTATCTCTGGAGAAGGAAGAGAAACCAGTTCATCGAAAAAAAAAACACCGCTATTTCGCTGTTCGGAAATTCAATTCATATCGAGCACAACAAAGGACAACAGATAATTGATTTTAAAATATATATTTGGATTTTAATAAAATCGCCGAGATTTTATTTCTTCTTTTTAATTTAAACTATCCAATTATTTAATTTACATATGCATGCATATATTCTAAACTATATTATTTTTTTTATATACATACATTTAACATAGTTTATACAGGGTGTCCCACATAAACTTACAAAGCGGCCGGCTGTGGAAAGGTCTTGGATAGACGAACAAAAAATCGTATGGGTGGGGAAATCGTAACGGTTTAGCCGCTAGGGCGTTTTGAAGTTTTTTTGCTAGAGTTTTACATATCACCCTGTATTTTTGTAACCGTGTAACCCATTTTCATGATTATGGTACCGATGTACGCAGAATTCCCCCACCTATCTACGACGGTAAAAATAATGGTCCTATCTTATAAACTTACGTTATGAGTCGCCAAAGTCAAAATTTTGTATTTTTTTCACTAAAATTTCAACTAAAACCACCTTTTTCTCCAAAAAATACGTGATAAACCTAAACTTTTTTTTTTAAAATTAAAAAGTTTGGACAATTTCCTATAAATAATGTATTACAAGTTTTATTCTAGGGCCTTTACTTTAGAAGTTATAAGCAATTTTAAAGTTAATATTGGCCTTTTTCGATGCTTATTTGGCACTTTTCGAAAAAGCTCAGATGGAAAAGTACTAAAAAAGGACGAAATAGAGCCAATTTCAACATTAAAAATGCTTATAACTTCAAAAATAGAGGCTGTGGCGTAAAAGTAATATATGCATAACGTGTTAAATCAGTTCTAAGTTAATATCATAACTATATGTAGCTAGCAATAATAAAAAACATTGTGATAATTGAAATAAAGAATTAACAAAATAACAAGTAAAAAAGTGCATCGCATTATTTTTATTCGTTCCTTTGTGATAGTCGCCATTAGGACGACTACATGTTATACGATTCAAGCGCTATGTCTGCGCTACCTATAATTTTGTTTCTGATAACGCTGAGAATTCCGTAATACTTAGGACTTCCTTTTGTATGTTCGTAAATCCGTAGTACTCTATCCATACTCTTCTTCCATGAAGAGAACTCGCCGGGGGTTCCTGAAAATTCTCTGAGGCAACGAACAATGTCTGGGACTTTATCTAAATCAGTCAGGCTGGTGCGATATTGTGGATCTATGGTCTGATCGGTGGCCGTTGATAATTCAGCATTGGGGTTCATAAAACTTCGCACTAAAGCTGGACCTTGTGAAACAAGAACTTCAGAAACGATGGATGAAATTAGCAATTCAGAAGTGGTGTTAGGTAATTGATTTGCACTTGCGGTACTTGAACCTGTTTGTGGTTGGGGGGTTGATTGAGGTAATACCGGTGGTCTAACTAAATTGTTTGGAGTCGTCATTTTTAAGATTTAATCGAATCGTATAAAAACAAATAAAATAAAAACTTCAATATATATGTGTAAATAACTTTTGAGAATTTTATAATTTTCTTGGATATTTTAACCAATAAAGCTCGCTCGCTCAACTTTTTAAGGCTTGGGGGGGTTTTTTTTCTCTTTCCCTTCTTTTTTTAGAATAAAGGATTCAGTAGTAGTAAAAAAACCAATAAAATATATTCAATAATAAAATAAGTATGTTCAATAAAGGAGAAAAAAAAATCAATAATAAAAAAAAATATATGTTCGGCAATAATAAAAAAATCAATGAATAAAAAATATGTTAAATAATAAAAAATCAATAATAAAATATATTCAATAATTAAAATATGTTTGATAATAAAGAAATATATTTGATAATAAAAATTAAGAAAAATAAAACTCAAATAGATGTTTCAAAAATCTTTAATAATTTTCTCACTAAATGGTCACTTTTTATTTCGATTTATTATTTTTGTCCGTAGTATTTATTTCCTTTAAAAAAATTTCCACACTGTATTCTCTATGTAGATAGATTTAAATATAAAAAAATCTTCAAATAATTTCTGCTTGAAATATATTATCCTTGATTCAAAAGGATTAAGTTGCAAGAATCCCAATTTATGCAATTTTATGCTTCTGCTTTTGGTTTACGATAGATTTATGCACTTTATACTTTATTTTTATAAATTCTTACTGTTACATATTTAATTGTCCATTATCAAGTCAAAAAACACACCAGATGACGCGCACCACTTTTTTTTTATTACCAAACTTACATTTGTTATTAAAAGAACAAACTTTTTCTTAGTATTTAATTTTAACTTTTATTTAATTTTAACTTTTAATGTTTTAACAATAATTTTTAACTTCCCAGTATAGGAAGTTATTGTAATCGGTCCGAAAATCGAAATCGAAAATTTCAACGTATTTTCATCTTTCAAGGTCCCAGGAGCATTTTAAGCAAAAAATTGGGAGGAAGTATGTGTGTGTGTGTGTGTGTATGTGCGTACGGATGTGGTCATTTTTTCCTGCACGATATCGCGCGAACCAAAACTGATATCGACTTCGTTGAGGTGTTGTTCGAAGCGTATTAACCGAAATATGATCTGAAAAGAATTTCATGAAATTCGGTCCAGCCGTTTTTTTGTTTGAGCGACGTAAGTGATTTTTGTACCTGCACGATATCGCCCGAACCATGAAAGATATTGACTTACTTGAGGTGCCGTTCGAAGCGTATTAGCGACAATATTATCTGAAAAGATTTTTATAATATTCGGTCCAGCGGTTTTTTGGTTTAAATGACTTAAGTGATTCTTGTACCTGCACGATATCGCGCGAACTATAAAAGATATCGACTTAGTTGACGTGCCGTTCGAAGAGTATTAACCAAAATATGATCTGAAAAGATTTTCATAAAATTCGGTCGAGCCGTTTTTTTGTTTAAGCGGCGTAAGTGATTTTTGTACATGCACGATATGGCCCGAACCACAAAAGATATTGACTTACTTAAGGTGATGTTCGAAGCGTATTAGCGACAATATAATCTGAAAATATTTTTATTATATTCGGTCCAGCGGGTTTTTGGTTTAAATGACTTAAGTGATTTTTGTACCTGCACGATACCGCGCGAACTAAAAACTATATCGACTTCATTGAGGTGCCGAAAAACATTAATACATCAATTTTATATACATTTTCGTCATCCTAATCTTGTAAGTGCGCACATTTAGTTTGACATTTTAGCGAAAATATTGATAAACAATTGTGACAAATTCTCGGTATTATGCATATATTCTATATTGCCTATTGTTCACTTATTATTAAAATATCCATTCATAATATTCAACATCCATCTTACTGGGAAGTTGTTCGTGTGGACCGAACGGGTCGAACCCACATCCCAACTAGTTTTTTTTCATTTTTGTTTATAACAAATAAAACAAACTCTTTCTTGTTTTGTTTAGTTTTAACTTTTAACGTTTTAGCAAATGTTTTTTTTTATTTTCAATTATTTGCACTGGCAGCCGCCGCGGTGCCGAAGCAACCGCCACGGTGCCACCGCGACCACCACCGACCGCGTTTTTTTGTTTTTTTTTTACTTTTTTTATTATTTATTTTTTATTTTCACGTCCGCCGCGATCGAAGTTTTAATCAAGACTTGTTGTATCGTTTTTAAAAATTATTTTACTACCCTCAAAAAGTGCCCATGTAAATGCATAGTTGCAATTTAACATGCAAAAATTGCTGTATTGCACTTTTAGATTCCCACATTTTGGTTGCAAATGTTTGCGAAAATTATCTCGCCGACGAAAAGCTCAAGTTGCTCTTGCCTTCGGCGTTTCCCGCGAAGGGAAGTATCTTATTACAACGTGAGATAATTTTTTTAAAATTTTCCGTTTAGGACTTTGGATTATTTTTTTTTATTGAATTTAAAAATTTTTCCGTTAAGGATTTCCAATTTATGGGATATTTGGGAATGTCAAGTTTTTATACATAACATTCCTTCCCCCCTGGAGCAAGAGAATCGCTACGGAGTAGAGCGATTCTCGTACTCGAAGGATGAGGGGTGGGGAGGGTAGGTTGAGAGTTGTGAAATATATAGTCGAGTGATGATCGTCCAGATCGTGATAATTCGAGAATATGTACCATAGGTATTGGAGGGAATTGTTTTCTATTTCCTTTTTGCCCAACTTGAATTTTGCCCATTTTTGCTTGGGTATACCATGCGGGATTGCACCATTTTTGGGTATACTTTCGCGCCTTACGTTAGCGGACGAGGGGGTATGGGCGTTCCTGAGACCGAATGGTTCAGAGCCTGACAGATACTCGTATGCGTCGTTAGCACTGGTTAGAGGCTTAGGGTTGTTGTTGAGGGCTAGTTGATTGGTAGTGTAGTCTGTTGTTGGGGCGAGAGTGGGAGTTAGGCTCGTCAGGACTACTGGTTGGGTGTTCCTGTTCTTGTTCCAGTTGGTAAGAGGGAATTGGCGAGAAATACTCCTTTGCTCGGCTCGTATGATTCACAGAGCATTTCCTCCTCTAACCTTAGTGGAATGGGGACCACCATTTGAGACCGGCTTGGTAGGCGGAAGGATTTCTCCAATGCCACCTTATATTTGCCTGAATTGGTCTCATAGTCGTTGGGGTTGTTTTCCAACCTTGAGCCATCTAGAGATAGGCAGCTGGAATTCCTCTCGGCTTCTAGGAGTTGAGATTCCCTGGTTTGGGTTTGCTCCTGCTGCTCTCTAGTTTTTGGCTTGGTGGTACCATTGCATGGAATAGCTATTTCCACTGGATTGATTTCCGTGCGAGGAAACCGTAGTGTTTTGTTTGGGCCTTCGACGTTACAGTTTTTGGAAAGAAAGTCGTTTCCTAACAGGCCATCGTTAGGAATCTCTGGCATGTTTTGCACAATTTGGAAGGTGCATGGGAGGGGGGTATTGAGAATGAAGTTCCCCTGACAGCTCCCTAATGTTTTTCCCTGGCCATATGGAGTTTGTAATGTACATTTTTTAGAAGGATCTGATAGGTTGGGATCCTTTAGTTTTTTGTGTTTTAATATACTGACCTTAGCGCCAGTGTCCACTGCTAGGTCAGCTTTGCCGTTAACGCTTATGTCTAGTAGAAGAGTGATGAGTGGGACACTTGGTGCGAGCGCTTGAGGTCCCCTTTAGTAGTAATTTTGTTTTGAATTTTTTATCGGATCGGGGTTGGTGGTCCGACTGCAGGGAGTTTCCCTTGGCTGGTTATTGGACCCATTATTTGGGGGTCGGTTGTTGGAATAACGGTTATTGCCCTGATTGGGAGTCGTTGGACAGGGTAACGGTAGTTATCTATAGGTGAGAGGCCTTTGGTCTGGGCAACGTTTGTTACCTTGGAATTAAGACAGTTGGTTGGGGTGGCGACTATTATTGTTGCACGAGGGGACCTGATTTGTTAAAAACCATTGTTATTGAAATGGGGCCTAAATGACTCTGCTGGTTGACGGCAGTCCCTCGTATAGTACGAGTTGGTTCTACAAATTATGAAGAAAAGTGTATTTCTTCAGTTTAGACTATCAATTGTAGTGGCGTCCTTTGGAGCCTTGCGTTGGAGGCGATGAGGGTACTGGCGGATACTCCCCTGCGTCCTTAGCATTTTTTAATATAAGAGAAATATATGAATAGGTGGAAGTAATTTAAATTGGGGTTTTTAACGGAAATCCATGCATCGGTTTCATCTCGCTGTACTCGTACTCAATAGCCGGACCTTAATAGTCCGGGAATATTATATCTCAATTGTTGAAGAGATTCGAGTTCCATTTCCTGCCTAACTTAGATTTTGCCCGTTTTCACTTGGGTATACCATGCGGGATTGCACCATTTTTGGGTATACTTTGGAGCCTTGCGTTAGAGGACGATGAGGTATGGGCGTATGCGCCCTTAGCACTGGTTAGAGGCTTAAGGTTGTTGTTGGGGGCTAGTTTCATAATGGGGTAGCCTTTTACTGGGCGAGTGTGAGAGTTAGACTTGTGACTTCCTGATCACTGTACTGGTCACCTCGTGTGATGGCCGTGGGCTATAAATTGCAGGGCTGGGGTCAGTAGTATAGTAGGGTAGCCATTTGTTTGCACGAGTGTTAGTGTTCGACTCGCAAGGGCTACTGGGTGAAACTGTTTATTGAGGAGTACCAACAGATACTGTACGTTTTTCGGAAGGAAAGCCATTAAGGTTATTATCCAACCTTGACCCATTTTGAGATAGGCAGCTGGTATTCCTCTCTGGGAGACACCACCGGGGTTTATCTCGGCTACTGCGAGCTGAGATTCCCTGGTTTGGGTTTGCTCTTGCTGCTCTCTGGGTTTCGACTTGGTGGCTTCACTCTCCATTAGGATGGTAGCTTCTTCTGAGTTTATTTCCGTGCGAGGAAATCGTAGTATCTTGTTAGGGCCTTCAATATTTCAATGAGGGAGTCATTTCTTAGAATGCCATCTTTGGGAAGCCCTGACATGTTCTGCACAATGGGACGGTGCAAGGATTTGGTTTTCAAGTTGAAGTTTCCTTGGCAACTTCAGAGTGCCTTTTTGTCAAAAGGTTTTTTTTTTAATTAGGTACATTTGGTTTACTTAAAGTTATCAAAATTCCGATCTTTAAGTTTGATTTGTTTTACAAATTGTAAACGAAAGATCTTAAGAGTGTATTTAATTGCAAAAGAGACATACATGAACACAGAGATGGTTTTTTAGTGAAATCGATGGCATCAGTTTCATCTCGCTAAACGAGGAGATTGAGCCAAATCATGATAAATGTTTACCAAATAGATTTTTAAGTTTTTTTTTTGGAAGTTTCTACTCGACTTTCTGTTTAATGAAGAGAAAAAAAAGATACTAAGGACTTGGTACGGGGAGGCAGTTGATTTATATACTTGTATATGAACATATTTTTATATCTTATGTATTTTTTTTTATATGTATCTTTTATGCTTCTTAGCATATGTTAATATATATGGTTATATCCTTGATTATATAGTATATATATGATGGTTTATCTCTGTTGATTATATGGTATATATGTTTAAAAATGATGGTTATATAGCATCTATGTTTATATATGTTTATTATATTATATGTTTATTAGATTATATATGTTAAATTATAATATGCTTACAAAAGTTTATGCGGTAATATATGTTTATGGGCGTTATTTATAGTATATAGGCATATATGTGTACATACAGCGAGATATCTTGTTATATATGTATATATGTTTCCATAGCTTTATATGTTGCTAGTTATGTATATTATATATGTAGTTGATATAAAGTTTTTTTTTATATATATTGTTTTTTTTTTGGAAATTATGTAATAAATGTTATTAGATATATGAACTTTTTTGTTAAAGTATATATGTTTATATATGTTTTTATTTATTTATATGTGTAAACATATATTTCTCCTATTTAATTTATGTGTTAGTAGGTGTTGGTTATATAGTATATACGTTTGTATGGCTTAATTATATAGTATAATTGTATGTGATTATATAGTAGGTATATAATAATGTTTATATGGATTTTTTTTTTGGTAAATATATTAATTAATTTTCATTATTTAGCAATATGTTAAAAAATGATTATTATTTAGTATATAGTTTATAAATGTTTATATTATAGTATACATGTTTTTATTTACGCTTATTGTATAGTATATTTGATGATTAAGGTTTATTTTGTTGTGTATATATTTTTATTTATGTAGCTTATATAGTAATACATTTATTAATATGTATTTATTATTATTTAGTTTATATGTTAATATGTGTTATGTGTATTTTATGTTTATACCTGATGCTTTTATAATATTTATGTTTATATATGTTTAATATGTATATGATTATATGGGATTATCTGTATTCATAGTTCCATATGTTTATATAAGCTTTTATATATGCATGTATGTATGTGCTTATGTACATATGTATAAATGCTTCTAAATATGTAACCTGTTTTTATATATGTTTTTATACTCATATATACGTATTTATGCTTTTATTAATGTATATTATATATGTATGTATGTTTTCATACATGTATATATGTTTTTAAATCTGAATGTATATTTTATATAATGTATATATGCTTTTATATATGTTTGGTACATATTGTACCTATTATTTTATAGTATTTATATTCTTTGTTTGTTATTTAGTATATAGTATTAATCAAGGGTTATTATATAGTATATAGGTTTTACATAGGTTTATTATTTTTTTTTACATTATACGTATGTTAATTATGTAGCTTATATGCTTTTATATAGTATTTATTTTATTTATATAACATATCTGTTTATATATCGTCCCCTTCAACTCATATAGACAAATCTCAGTTTTGGCAACTTTTCAGGAGAGCCAAATAACGTAAAGTTTGCGTAAACTTAGTAAGTTAAATTAATGAGATACGCCGGGAAAAAAATGTTACATAACTCCTAAAACGTTACGAATAGAGATACGCCACTGAGAGAGGACGTAAAGGGAAGTAAGACGAGCTTATCGCTGACGTATCTCAAAAATCAATTTTTGAGATACGTCTTTATGACTTGAAGGGGACGATATGTTTGTTATGCAAAATATAATTATAGTGTTATTTAAGTTTGTTATTTAATTCATGTTTATTTATGTTATTTATATATACATATAACGAGCGCGGTTGGTGGCGGTGGTTTTTTTTTCATTGTAGTATTGCTTTTACTCCTTTTCTATTCTATTATATTTTGATACTAAATTAGTTAAAACGACCAATCTTGATTGCAAATCCTTTACATTGGAAAAGACAAGAAAAATGTGTTTATATTTGTTTTGTCATTTTTTGGTTTTTGTCAAATATACTTATAATTTATAATAGAAAAAATAATTCGATTTCATAAGGAATGAGGTCAATTAAATAATTTAAAACCACCTTTTAAACAAAATATGCTCTTAAATAAAAATTTGGACCACAGAAATTGTATTAAACTTTTCGTTTTAGTCTTTTGGTAAATATATGTACTTATATATCAACGTGTATAAAATCTATTTTACTATATTTTTTGAAAAATCCTTGTTTATATTAAGAATTAAGACATTTAGACGCTTTAAAAAAAAATGTATACTGAAAATATAAGTATCTACGATGAAGAATTGTATCATATTATTATACCCTTACTTATTGTTAGTTTTTTATTAATATTTTTTTTTTTGCTCTTGTAAGTAATAGTTATGAAATATTTTATTTGTTTATTTTGTTTAAATGAAATTAAGATGGCTCGTGTGAGTTATTATTATAATATGGCTAGAAAAACAACATGAACTATCAACCAAAATTTAAAATAACTTCTCATTCTTTTCTTAAATTTGAGCACAAAAATTTTTTTTTGCATTTTCTGTTGATTACCTTCCACAATGCAATTATTTTTTAATACTTAAACTGTTTGTTATTAATTTTTGTTTTGTTTTAATTGGTAACTTTATTTTTATACGCACTTTAAAACTCAAAATTGTGTTGTGGGTTCAAATTAAAGTATTAAAAATATTATCTGTTATATACTATTATATATATGTATGATATGTATGAGAAGTAATTCAAAAATTGAAATTTACTACATACAATAAATCAAATTAAATGAAACTTGACTGGTGACGCGGCCACTTGAAGAACTGAACTGTTGGAGTCCTTGATGAAGTGTTGTTGAAATTCTGGAACTGGAAGGTTGAAAATATTTACTAATCCAACGTCGGAGGAGCGTTTGTGGTTGCATCGTCCTCTTTTTGGTCTTTGGACTTTGTCCTGGGCAGGGATGAAGCCCACTAAAAGTCCCGCGATGAAATTGTTTGGGGGGTGAATGCTTGCTCGCCTGGAGCAGAGGCACTTTGTTGATCACCCCCGAGCGTTGATTCTTTGGATGATTTTTTTACACGCTGTAGTTGTAGACGCTAACACTGCCCCCAAGTTAGGCTCAGCCTTGGGTTAGAGGTCAATGGAGCCTTGACCAGCAGTATTAACGCCTTTGTAGTTAGCGCACCCAGATCCTACCGGCTGCGCCAATTGTTACATATTTAATTGTCCATTATCAAGTCAAAAAACACACCAGATGACGCGCACCACTTTTTTTTATTACCAAACTTACATTTGTTATTAAAAGAACAAACTTTTTCTTAGTATTTAATTTTAACTTTTATTTAATTTTAACTTTTAATGTTTTAACAATAATTTTTTTTTTTTTCATTTTTGTTTATAACAAATAATACAAACTCTTTCTTGTTTTGTTTAGTTTTAACTTTTAACGTTTTAGCAAATGTTTTTTTTTTTATTTTCAATTATTTGCACTGGCAGCCGCCGCGGTGCCGAAGCAGCCGCCACGGTGCCACCGCGACCACCACCGACCGCGTTTTTTTGTTTTTTTTTTTTTTTTACTTTTTTTATTAATTATTTTTTATTTTCACGTCCGCCGCGATCGAAGTTTTAATCAAGACTTGTTGTATCGTTTTTAAAAATTATTTTACTACCCTCAAAAAGTGCCCATGTAATTGCATAGTTGCAATTTAACATGCAAAAATTGCTGTATTGCACTTTTAGATTCCCACATTTTGGTTGCAAATGTTTGCGAAAATTATCTCGGCGACGAAAAGCTCAAGTTGCTCTTGCCTTCGGCCTTCTTTTATTGAATTTAAACATTTTTCCGTTAAGGATTTCCAATTTATGGGATATTTGGGAATGTCAAGTTTTTATACATAACATTACTTTAAATAAAATTTTTCTTTAATTATATTTTCGCACTTTCATATTTTCTTTAAATAAATTTCTACACTATATTTGCTTTGCTCAATTGGCTTTAAATAATTTCTTGTTCACTTCATATGTAATAAACTTAAAAATAACTTACAGTAATATTAAATGCATACTAGCGGACTTGGGCATTCTGTGACTGTTGCGGATTGTTCCCTTTTATCCTTTTATGGTGACTCGGGCTCCAACAAACAATACTCCAGTGGCGAGTGCTAAAATCCAACGATGTAACACTTCTGCTAGCTGCTGGGTTCTGGGACACAGGATGCACTTCTTGAGGGCCTTTATTTCTGTAGATTCTGTTCACTAATTCACTAAATTTCGCGACACTACTTAAGGGCCTTTTACGAATTTAAAAACTTTTAAGCAAACGATATTGAACGAACTACAAAAACTCCCGTGTCCCTGCTCGGGCGCCAGTTAAAATTTTATTTTATTAAAGTGTTAAAAAATTATTTTTCATACTTTTGGAGCTTTGTCCAAACTTTATTAATGATCACTTAAGACTGACTACAATTTATTTCTTAAAGTAGAATAAAGCTAACTTATCCTATTATTGTCACCTGCCCTGCCGCGTGACTACATTCCGGTTGCACCGATTCCCACGATGGCTGGATGCGCGTGTTATCTTCTAGACATAGTGTCAGCATTTTTGCAGTAATTCATTTTAGGTTTTATGAAATTATGGTGACAAAATATGATCCGTTAACTTATACTTTCGTACAAAATGAGCCAAGATCACTTGGAATTATTCTTTTGTGCAATAAGGAGCAGGTCAGGATGGAATAACAATCCAACATCGCGGCAATTTATTGCAGCCATTGTTTCGGTAGCTCATTGTGATTCCTCGATTTGTGTTTCTTTTGTTCTCTGAAGAGAAATTATTCTCCAAAAAAAAAATATATATATATATATATATATATATATATATATATATATATATATAAAAGCGAAAAAGATCAAAAATAGATTATCATCAACACGTACGGGATTCGAATTTAGTACGACGGAGTACCGACCAGTGAATTTCCCTACCCGCCAGCCAGATTCACGGTAAAAATGTGGCTTGGATATAATTTAACTAAAGGCGCGTTAATGTTCAAGAATTTTCTGCACCACTGTGATAATTCCTTAACAAAGGTAATTTTCCAAGAAAATAAAAATCACACACTTCAAAAAACTTTATAATTTTATTTGGTTATTGCTGCCCTAAATATTTTTTCTTAATATTAATTATGATTATATATAAATATATCTTCAAGTTTATTTTTTGTTACCAATTTAATTAAGTCTGGATTGATGTCTTTCTTCCGTCCAACAGCTACGAGTTCCATGTGGCGAGAGCCCTGTTACCTCGGTTGAATCCTTATATCGGTTCTTAGCGGTTTCCCTGTGCATAGCTGGGGGAAGGTTTTCCCGCTCTTCTTCAGGTCATCGCCCTGTCCATGCTGATGTAAATGGGGCGGTCATTGACCCTCAATACAAGTGCTGAAACTCTCCCCTTCTGGATTTTGTCTTTGCTAATGTCGATGGGGTCTCCGAGACTCTAGTAGTGATATTGTGGTTTGTGTCTTCTCTATTGTCACCTTGTCGAACTTTGACAGCCTCGTGTGTATTTTTATATTCGGTCGGTGTTTTTTTTTTATGTTGCGTGCGCGAATTTATATTATTTTTAAATACTCCCTCAGGTAAGTCCACAATTTGAGATGAGTACTCTAGTTTTTGTTCTTTAGTAGGTACTGAATCCTCAACATACTTGCCCCCTTGTCATTGCTGCAAGCGATGTCAACATAGAAAGTTGCAGCTGCGTTGTTATTAGCTCCATCTGAACGCCTTGGGGAGCTGTAACAAAAATTAAGGGTTGATGATGGATAGGGGTATAGCGCCCTGACTCACTCTCTGGATTAAGGATTGGGAATAACGAATTACGGGGAACAAGTAATTCTCAGGTGAGAGTGGAAAACATGATTTGATTAGTTAATTGAAATTGATAATGTTTTATAACTTCCCAGTATAGGAAGTTATTGTAATCGGTCCGAAAATCGAAATCGAAAATTTCAACGTATTTTCATCTTTCAAGGTCCCAGGAGCATTTTAAGCAAAAAATTGGGAGGAAGTATGTGTGTGTGTATGTGCGTACGGATGTGGTCATTTGTTCCTGCACGATATCGCGCGAACCAAAACTGATATCGACTTCGTTGAGGTGTCGTTCGAAGCGTATTAACCGAAATATGATCTGAAAAGATTATCATGAAATTCGGTCCAGCCGTTTTTTTGTTTAAGCGACGTAAGTGATTTGTGTACGTGCATGATATCGCCCGAACCACGAAAGATATTGACTTACTTGAGGTGCCGCTCGAAGCGTATTAGCGCCAATATAATCTGAAAAGATTTTTATAATATTCGGCCCAGCGGTTTTTTGGTTTAAATGACTTAAGTGATTTTTGTACCTGCACGATATCACGCGAACTATAAAAGATATCGACTTAGTTGACGTGCCGTTCGAAGAGTATTAACCAAAATATGATCTGAAAAGATTTTCATAAAATTCGGTCCAGCCGTTTTTTTGTTTAAGCGGCGTAAGCGTTTTTTGTACCTGCACGATATCGCCCGAACCACGAAAGATATTGACTTACGTGAGGTGCCGTTCGAAGCGTATTAGCGACAATATAATCTGAAAAGATTTTTATAAAATTCGGTCCAGCGGTTTTTGGTTTAAATGACTTAAGTGATTCTTGTACCTGCACGGCACCGCGCGAACTAAAAACTATATCGACTTCATTGAGGTGCCGAAAAACATTAATACATCAATTTTATATACATTTTCGTCATCCTAATCTTGTAAGTGCGCACATTTAGTTTGAAATTTTAGCGCAAATATTGATAAACAATTGTGACAAATTCTCGGTATTATAGATACATTCTATGTTGCCTATTGTTCATTTATTATTAAAATATCCAATCATATATTCAACATCCATCATACTGGGAAGTTGATCGTGTGGACCGAAAGGGTCGAACCCACATCCCAGCTAGTTTTTGTTTGTTTTAAGTTTATGTTTAAATGTTCCTCTGTTGGGTGATCGGTATCCCTTTGAAAGGGTAACCTACAAATTTTTGTTGTTGGACGTTTCAGGATAGTGTTTTTAATTTTTATAGAGACAACTCGGACTAAATCGTCTGTCCCTGGGTAGACACCTGTGATTCGTCCCAATGCCCATTGACATGGCGGAAGATTGTCCTCTTTTACAAGAACTAATTTTCCAGGTTTTATGTTACGTTCAAGCTTTAGCCATTTGGTCGTTGCTGTAAACGACTCAAGTATTCTGCTTTCCATCTCTTCCAAAAATGTTGGACTAGTCGCTGAGTTAGTTGCCATCTGTTCAGATGGTTCAGTTTAAAATCAACAATGACGGTTCTGGAATGGCTAGAAGGGATCCTCCTTCGGAGTCGATGCTCATTTCGGAAAGTTCAAGCATGCTTCTATTTGGGTTGACGATGTGGTAAATTCCTCATAGATTTGGGACGTGTTTCCTATAACTCTTCTAATGTGGTATTTCGTTGATTTAACTCCTGCTTCCCATAGCCCCCAAAGTGAGGTGAAGACGGTGGAATGAAATCAAAGCTGACTCCGTCATTTTCTAAAATGGAGCCTATTTCATTGTTTACTTGGTTTGCCAATTGTTGGTTTTGTTTCTTAAGTAGTCAGTGCGCTCCAACGAAATTTGTACCATTGTCGCAATACAATTTGTTACACAATCCTTTCCTGGCTGTAAATCTTCAAATGCGGCGATATATCCTTCAGCGCTTAGGTCTGTCACCACTTCCAGATGTAATGCCTTAATTGTCATGCATACGAATAAAGCGATGTATGCCTTATACTTCTTTGGATTGCGACCTTTGTGGGTTTTAAGCTCGAATGGTCCACAGTAGTCCACTCCTGTGTGGGTAAATGGCCGTGACATCTGCGTTCTTACTGCCGGTAGATGACCCATTAGTTGAGTTTGCGTGATGGCCCGTTGTCTATAGCAGATGAGACAGTTATGTATTTGTTGTCGGATGGTGTTCCGTGCGTTTAATATCCAGTATCTTTGTGCAAGGATTTGCATTGTCAGCTGTGTTCCTCCATGCATGGTGTCTCTATGTGCTTTGTTGATTATTATGATTGTGAGGTGGCATTTATCTGGCAGTATTATGGGAAATTTCTCTTGATATGATAACTCGGAATGGAACAGTCTTCCTCCAACTCGTAAAATGCCCTTTTCATCGAGGAACGGGTTTAGTTTCTTTAGACGACTTTGATTGGGTAGAAGCCTTTCTTGACGGAACGTCTGAGAACTTATACAAGTCGCGAATGAGTGCATATGAGTATTTTAAATCATTTAAACGGTGATATCTCATGAATGGCAATTCGAGCGAGGTTTTTTGTAGAGAGGATGATCGCATGATCTACAAACTTTGTGAACATTACTTTATAATAGGACTTACGGATTAAGATGTATTTTCAAAAAATTGATATTTTGGCCCTAAAACCCCCTAAAAACTGAGCTTCACGGGGTAGAAAATCTGTAGACTTTATAACCCCTTATTAACGGAAGGTTCTCATGTAGACGACGAAAAAATAGCTTAACTTTGGGATTTTTTTTATAGGAAAATGAAAAAAGGGATCGAAATTCTTTTTGGCACGTTTTTTTATTGTACATTGAAGTATACGTTAGTATTTTTTGTTTTTTTTTTGTTTTTTTTTTTGTTTTCAAAAATAAACAAAATGGCGGCCATTATTGGCTTTTGCAGAAAGCATGTTTTTAAAACATTGCCAATCGTTGGAAGAGATCCTGGTTCGACATCAACCTGATATCAAAAAATCCGAAATGGGGATGAAATTACATTAAATTTTCTGGAGGTTAAGTGGAGCAGTTTTTAAAAATTTTTAAAATTCACGAAATGGCGAGCGCGTGAAATTCAAGTGCATTTTTGAACTAATTTTCGTCTTGAATTGTTGCTTAAAAAAATAGTAAAAATAATATTTTTTCATATTTTCTGCTTCGTACCTCCAATAAAATGTTTATACATTAAAATAAAAGAAACCGGAAGTAAATTGGTTAAGCCGTTTTCAAGAAATCTCTTCCACCGTTGTGTGAAAATGGAATGTTGGGGAAGTCAGTTTGAAGCTGGTATCCATTTACTCGTGATTTGTACCAAATTTTTTGTTCAGTTCACTTAAGGCAGTTCAACTTTCCTTTCGATTTTAAAAACGAAATCATACTTTTTTATGGTTTTTGAGCTGCTGAACCCGAATCAAGAATTATTTTTTCAAAATTCAAAATGGCGGATCCAGTATGGTGGACCAAAAGTAAAATGTTAACTGATTCTGTTGTTTTTTTATCTATTGAATTAGTTTTAAGTTAGTAAACACAAATTCAAAATTTTTTGTTTTTCAAAATTCAAAATGGCGGATCAAATATGGCGGATAAAGTTAAATATTGGCAATTTTAAAAGCTTTTTAATGAAATTTTTTTTATATTTACATCTACTCAGCGATTCCAGGTCCTTATACCTCTCCTTCATCTTCGTAGTACTGTCGTACGAGGGCAGTTTGTTGTTTTCAGTTGCTGAGAATCTTGGATTTCGCCGCCTCGGATATTCTATACTCAGCATGATCAATCCGTTTATCGTCGACATTTTGATCGTAGTTTTTTGCCTCGAGTCCGATTGCGATTCCCAGCGTTTCCATAATATGAAGCAATGCCGAGTAACCTTCATTGAACAAACAAGCAGCAATGAGTGCAGCAATATCGACAGTTGTGGAGGCGCAATGTAAATGTTTTGGCACCAGTTTCCAAAGACACGCGTTATAACTTTCGTTACTATTCTGCGTGAACCCTCCAAGACACTTCTCGAGCAAATCTTCCCTCGTGAGTTCCTCGTATAAAGGTGTGATAGCAGCGACAACTTCTTTTAACAGGAGAGGTTTGTATTTAAATGCGGCTAACTCGCCTTTAGCCTCCACGACCCGCCACTTGCACCAGCTATCAATTCCTTCCGGACATAACGAATGTTGCGGATTGTCGTAAGTCGAACATTTGTGGTGAAGTGTCGCCCATATAGCCTCCCTAATTTTTCCCACACTGTCAGAGTTCCTTCGAATCGCAAGTCTGTAGTAAACAGGCAAATCTTTGATCACTTGATCTGTCAATTTCCCATGCCCCTTTCCTCGCAGTCCTTTGTTTTCCTTTTTAATTTTTCGGAGACCTCTTGCTAACCGCTTCGCAACGTGGCCCACGCACCCTTTTTTTTGGCTTAATATTCTTGTACGGTTTTGAATCACAAATATTTTTAAAAGTTGAAGAGTCGCCATCACCAATATAAAACTTATACAGCACGCCGAGTGATTTAAAGGAGCGCAAAAACATCTCTACCATCCCATCCGGTTCCATTTTACCTGAGATTCCATTATGATTAACGCTGCACTCCTCCTCTTTGTGCGCCTCTAACCATGCGTCATATTCGGGCGTACCCGCATATGTTGGAGCCACAACCACCAGACAAACTTTATATGAAAAATTGTATTCAAAAAATAACGAATTTCTTTCCAGAATTTTTAGTACAGTCAAGTTGTGTAAAGAACTAAAATTCATGACTTAACATTTCCGGCAGGCCTCGTTTTTTCTTCAAGCTCCAACAACAAAAACCAGAGGGACACTTCACTTGCTGACAACACGCGGAGAGATGCAGTCATAACGCAACACATCACAGACTCGTTCTGTTTCTTTTTCTTTTTATTAATAATTTCAAAAGTCTCAAAAGGCTGTGCAAAAACTTTATAATCAAATTAGAAGTAAAAAGTTGTTTTGTATTCAAATATTTTTTTTGGATTGTGGAAACACATGATTTCATATTCGCACAACTTTGACAATATTTTGATTTTGTAATCAAATCCACAATTTTTCCAGAGTAATGTCCAATCAGTGTTGCAACGCCGAAAAGGGATGGCATGGCCGTGCTTTTTCCAAGAACCATCTCCTGATACAATCAAATCATTACCATTTTCGGTATTTAGCTTGATTTCTTCGTCCACAGCTTTTTTTTGAATCACTTCAAAAACTGCTTTTGCAGCAATATGGATATTGTCGAGAAATGCTTAGTAGATATTGTTACTAAAGCTGCAGGATATGTCCATAAGTGCGCAAAATTTTTTTAAACCTTGCTGTCCGATTCCTAACATTCGCATAGCGAACATAAAACGCCGCACAGTGGTCGAAACAGCCATTTTAGGGGGACATTTCTTAAAACTAAGAATAAAATATTTTGAAGCATGTCACATTGCTCGTAACAGGTGCTATTTAATGTACTGACCAATTATACATAATAAAAATAAGTAGAAGAGTGCATAATGAAATAAATTCTTAAAAAAAAAAAAAAAAAAAAAAAAAAACATTTTATTATACATTAAGCTCTACTTCACTTCCGGATTCTTCACTCACTGAGTTATCTTCATTGACGATATTTGTTTGACAGCCGCTTTCAGGTGTGTGAAGCAGTTCTAAAACCTCCTTTGGAAGGAAGCCCAATTTTCTTTTCGGTAATGGTCTCAATGACGATATCACCATATCGGATGAAATTAGAACACCATGGAGGAGGTCTTCCATGTTTTCTTTCCTTCCGATCTTGCGAGTGTAGTGCTCGCGGAAATATCGACAATCTTTGTGTCTCGCTTCCAATGCTTCTGTAGTAAATCCTCTCCCAATGGTAAAACAACGAGGGTCTTCTCCAAGGATATTTAATTAATTGCACTTTATTGTTTAGTTTTAGTTTAACAACTTTATTTTTAACTTTTGCTGTTTATCAACATATAACATAACATTTACTATTACAATCTGTATCTACATATTTTATTATTGATATTCTTATACACATATATTCCTTTGGCTTTATTTTTACTCTTTTATAGGTTTTTTTAAAAGGGAACTATAACGACGCGCTTGTTTTAATTTTTATTAACTTATTTAATATCAAACGTCAAGTCTGAAAAATATTATTGTTGTTTTTTTAAAACTACTTGATGCAAGTCGGCTATTTTGTACAAAGTCTTTTGCAGTCAAGTAATTGAGAAGTAGTAGGACGATGTCCCTACACTTCTTCGCTTGGTTGGCCGATTGGCAACAAAAGCGAGTCCATCACATCAGCTCCATGTATCAGTATTTTATGAACACTTGCTGGCATCCTATACCAGCCATATAATTTGGCTCTGTTGCTGCTGAATGAATATTTGTCTAGAAACTGACTCCTGCTTTTACAATTGTACCAACACCACGCTCTAAGCAACTACTCGGCCTCAACTAGTCTGCACAAAATTTGCCCATATCGATTCATCCAGGCAAAAGAAGCCTTTTCGATTTGCTACCCAAATTAAAAAAAAAAAAAAAAAAAAACAAACAGCTAAATTGGTGCAATAGAAACTGAGTCCTTTTTCGAGCGAATTTGAAACGCGCCTTAGCATTCCTGGCGTCGCCGAGTTAGCAATTTTGCTGGAGAAAACGCCTTAGTTGCAGTTTTTTGCCAAAAATCTTAAGAAATTTAAAAACCATAAAAAAAATTTAAAAACCAGAATTTTTATGATTGGATATTGTAAAAAGAGTCTTAGAGCATACGTAAAAAAATCAGGACCAACATGTCTGCGCCTGTGTCTAATTTAAAGTTAATCAATCGGTCTTCTACTTTTATTAATTCATACCACGATTTATTCTTAGTACCGTAATTATTTATTTTATCAATATAAAGCGACTCAGTAGTGCTATTTCTATTATGTAGTTCACTTACTTGATTAATTTTGGTTTTACAAACAATAGCGTAATGATTTTTCGACCACATCTGTTGCATGTTGCATTATAAGCTGGACACTTCCTAATTTCGTGTTTTTGTGCACAAAAGATACAATCAATTATTTTCTTATGACTATCTTGGCTGCTCTTATTGCCGTGATTTTTTCTAAAATTATTTTTATTAGTATTGTTATTTTTCTTATATTTATTATTAGAACTTAGCTTCGGAGATTTATGCCTAATCTCCAATGGCAAAACCAACCACGAACCAACCACGTTCCAGTTGGCTGAATTAGCTTACAAAGGGCTGTTTCACACGAGCCGACGGCCAACCAGCAGAAATCGGCTGTTATCGTGCATTCCCTTTTGAAACCCGACGAAAAGTCAAACAGTTTTCGTTATTTTTTAATACGCTTTTTTTTTAGCTTCACTTGTAACTATGTAATAAAATCTTGTAAGTTAAATTTGACCCACTTCCCGGTTTCCGATTGAGCTGAAAGTTTGCACACACGTTTAGTTTGGATGACAATGCAATCTGACTATTTTGTAAAAAAATCAAGATGACGGGTCCAGGATGGCGGCTGAATTTTGCAATTGTGTTCGCCGACCCCCCGACATGGGTATCAAATGGATGGGTATGCCAACTGCAATACAATTAGCTGCGTAGCGTAATTGTAAATTCAAAATAGCGGCCAAACCAAGCGGTGACAAGAAAATGGTAGAAGCTATATAATAGACTAAAAATTAGAAAATAAAATATATAGTTTAAAAAAACCAAAAAATACGCTTTTAATTTAAAATTAACTAAAAAGTAAAAAAAAAATAATTTTTAATGTAAAATTTTTATTGCTCCAGCCAGTATATGGGAACAACCTACGTTTCGAAAAGTAAAAAAGCGTGGAGCGCTAACGAAAAGTTCCAATGTTAATAAAATAAGGAAATAGGTAAGGAGCCCCACGCTTTTTTACATTTCGAAACGTAGGTTGTTCCCATATACTGGCTGGAGCAATAAAAATTTTACATTAAAAATTATTTTTTTTTTACTTTTTAGTTAATTTTAAATTAAAAGCGTATTTTTTGGTTTTTTTGAACTATATATTTTTTTTAAAATTCATACCTACGTATTATTTATTGTTGTTGTTATTTATTTGTTTGGTTTAAATAATTATTTAATGTAATTTTGTGTTTTTATTACATTTTGAAATAACCCATTAATTTTGCCAGCATGGAAAGAGAATTAAATGAAGACTCTAGCTCCGAATGAAGAATTGGAAATGGCTCTGGAAAGTGTAAAATAGGGTGACCGTAAGAAATCGATGTCGGAATTTTATTAACGGGAACCCCACAAAATGATCAGCCTTTGCATATTTTTAGATAGCCAAAGTTTTAGCACGATTGGAGCACGTTAAACCGTGCCGCTACTCGCTCAAAGTTGGCAAAATCTCAATTTTTTTGCTGAACGGCGGAGTTTCAGAGTCATATCTCCAGAACAGTCCATTCTACATCCACGGGTAATGTCTTAAATTAAAGGTAATTTTGTTCTACATAATTTATATTTATACATAGTTATCGTTACTTGTCGTCAAAAGGAGCTATAAAAGCCTTTGTCGCCAAAAACGTGATCTGGTACCTCTAGGAACCAGACGAAATTGTGAAAAATCATTTAACCCCAAATGAAATTGCGAACATTGCTGATGATCTCAAGACAAAATTAACGGAATGCCAACCCAGAGACGACTATAAAGCTATTACAGTTGGTTATGGTGTTGTTTGGAGCACTCGACGGTAATGAACTTGGATTTAGAACACCAGGTGCCATTCATGACGCTAGGTGGATGGCTAGGTCTATTTACTGTCTGAAAATATTCCTTTTCCGCGGACAATTCAAGATGAGTAACGAGGAACACATTTCTTTGGGTGCTATTTGTATTTTTCTCGTCAAAGTATACTGCAAAGCTTGGTTCAATGCCCCCAGAGCTCATCTGGCTCCCAAACAAGACCTGGATTTTTGCAAAGTTTTTTTGACTACCAAGAGACTGACAAGGATATCTCTGAGAAAGCTCTAGCAAAATTTTCTAACCATTTATGGTATTTGAATGCTGAATTGGTAGCTCTTGCGTTCTTTAATCCAACAATTACCAATGAAGAAAAATCAAAAATGGCAAACAAACTGCTTGAGAGCTCCGAGATTGAGTCACAACATTCTAGAGTTGTGAATCCAAAGCTTCAAAAACATGAATTGAAACAATTAGTTGAAGCAGGATTGTCCAATTTAATTACTAAGGAGACAATGAATTTCTTTGAGCGTTTTCATATCAACACAGATTTTCTCAAAGATCCTCCCAGTACCTGGCCTGAAAATGCTCATTTCAAAGAAGGATACAGGATCGTCCAATCATTGAAGGTTGTAAATGATATGGCCGAACGAGGAGTCAAATTAATAACTGATTTCAATAATCTTCTGACCAAAGATGAGGATCAAAAGCAATATGTCCTTCAACTAGTCAGCAAGTGCCGACAGCTGTATCCTGATGTCTCCAAATCCACTTTAAACAAAGCTCTAGAATAAAGTAACATTAAAGTACTAAAATAAAGATTAGTCATCAAAAATAATATTCGAAGTTTGTTCCTAGAGGTACACGTTTTTGGTGACAAAGGCTGTTATAGCTCCTTTTGGCGACAAGTAACGGTAAATATATATGAATAAAAACTATGTAGAACAGTATTACCTTTAATTTAAGACATTACCCGTGGGTGTAGAATGAACTGTTCTGGAGATATGAAACTGAAACTCCGCCGTTCGGCAAAAAAATGGAGATTTTGCCAACTTTGAGTGAGTAGCGGCACGGTTTAACGTGCTCCAATCGTGCTAAAATTTTGGCTATCTTAAAATCTGCAAAGGCTGATCATTTTGTGGGGTTCCCGTTGGCAAAATTTCACTAAAAAAATTCTCCCTTATCACTACGGTCACCCTAGTGTAAAATGTGCAAATGACTTAATCGAATATGCCTCAGACAGTGCCGACGATACCATTGCGTCAAATTTTTTAAAAATCGCTGCAGGCTTGCAAACCGTTGCACGTAAAAAGAAAATAAGGAGTTGTTGGATAAAACAGTGAATTAGCGCGCGAAATGAAAAGGGATCATATGAATTTTTGACAAAAGAATTAAATTACGACCCGACTAGAAATTTTTTGCTGAACATGGTCAGGACCCGATCAGGCATGCCTGATCAGGAAAGTGCAAGGCATGTAATGCAGATAACGTATCAGGACCTGATCAGGAATGCCTGATCAGGAATGCCCGATCAGGACCTGATCAGGAATACCTGACCTGGATCTGATCAGGAATGCTTGATCAGGACCTGATCAGGAATGCCTGACCTGGACCTGATGAGGAATGCCCTATCAGAACCTGATGTGGTTCGCCTGATCAGGAACTGATGTGGTTTTCCTGACCAGGACCTGACCAGGAACTAATGGGGTTTGCCTGATCAGGAACTGCTGTGGTTTGTTTGATCAGGATTGCTTGATTTGGAATTAATTAGACTATTCTAATAGGAAATTGTGGGGTGAAAAAGAGATAATGGGTGAATTCAAAAATTCAACACTGCCAAAACACTGCACAATTCAGCAATTAGAAGTCTATAGCTGAATTCTGCAGTGTTGCGGCAGTGTTGAATTTTTGAATTCACCCAATATATCTATATTAACACTATTCCTACCGACACTTCACATATACCTATTTCTACCGCGGCCGGTCAAATGACCGGTCTTTCACAACTTATATTTTTCAATATTTAATGCAGACCAGCGAATAATAGCCAGCTTACCAGTATAAAAATATATTTTCTTTTATTCAAGAGTATACATAAACTACATTTTATTCTTTTTCGTCGCACTTTTTACAAATGGGCTTCTCAACTGTACATTTTCCGCATACGTACTTTTTACATTTTAGACAGATTTTATTCGTCTTATTATCATTACAATACCTTATCTGACATGTTTTCCGTTCACGGGAACCTGTACTTGTACTTGCGATGGGTATTGGTTGATTTTCTTTGCCGAGCTCTTGTTGGTATTCGATAGCAAGTTCTTCTGCCAATTGGAATAGAAATTCCTGTCTTGTAATTTCTCCTCCCGTAGTTTCTTTATATAACACCCATGCATTTATCCCGGCTAAATCCAAGTTATTAAAAAATACTTGCAAAGGCCATCTCCGAGATTTAGATCTTACCGAATACTTTCTGGCCATTTGGTCGGTCACATCTACGCCAAATTTGGTGCTATTATACAACTGAATTGTCTCCAGTGTTCGGGTGTCATTTTCTTCAACTTGTACGGAATTGTGCATTGAACTGAGGATTAGAACTTTCTTTCTTGGTTTGGCTTTGTAAACTGTCAACATACAATTATTTGAGCGATAGAGTTTGGTTGAGAAAAGTGCCATGTCGTCGTTTTTCAGTTTTGCCAGTCTTGGTAGCTCTTTTCTATTTGCTCTAATTGTCCCAACAATCGTAGTTTTTTTGCTAAAAGTTATGTTGCTAAAGGTAGGCTTGTAAAAAAGTTGTCCGTGGTTATATTTCTTCCACATCCTACATACGGTTTTGCTAATTTCATAGTGACAAACTCTCCAAGAGGAACTGAGGGTTCTCTACTTTCATCTTTTCCCAAATATGGAAAGCCGTTTATTATACAGCCGTGTGCAAAAGTATGAGGCACCCTAATTTTTAACTGTACCTGCGAGTGTTGTTCTCGGGATGTTTTCTCTTCTTCTTACAATCATGTATTACACATTTATAAGACAAAAAAACCCAAAAAAGGAGTTCCTAGAAGTTGTAAAATTAAGAATTTGGGGCATTATGTGTTTTGTTGGTTTTTTTAAATTTTGAATATCACTCCATTGTCATTGCTTTTGCTGACAACACGTGTTTTTGTGTTTGTTGCGTCGAATATGGGTAAAATTAAAGAACTTAATTTAGAGCAACGCGTGCAGATAGCTTTACTTGCTCGACAAGGTAAATCTCAGGTTGCAATAGCGAATTATTAATTAGGAATTCCTTTTTTGGGTTTTTTTGTCTTATAAATTTGTAATACATGATTGTAAGAAGAAGAGAAAAAATTCCGAGAACAACACTCGCAGGTACAGTTAAAAAATTAGGGTGCCTCATACTTTTGCACACGGCTGTATATTTGCTACGTACATGGGTTGCTAACCAGAATTTTATACCAAATTTGTCCGGTTTATTGGGCATGTATTGAGTAAATCTACACCTTGCTTTTGTTGGAAACAATTGTTCGTCAATAGTAATGTATGGCCCTGGTTTATAACAATTTTGGCTGTTGTCAATAAACTTGTACCAAACTTCCGAAATCATAGCGAATTTATCGGTTTGTAAGCGTTGGCTTCGCTGTTTTCTGTCGTCAAATCGAATAAATCTCATAATCTCCGTAAAGTCATGTCTACTCATAGTATTTGAGAAAAAAGGCGGGCCCCACTAGAAGTGCTATATCTATATTCTTAGCCTCATATGCGCCGCGTGCATACAAAATTGCAAAAGATGTATATAACTTTGCAGTAGACAGTTCCCATTTATATCCCAACACTCTAAATGCCTCTGTCTCTGTGCACTTTCTTATAAGTTCGATTATATTTTTATCAATTATCACAGAAAATGCCGTCCTAACTTCGCCTTTCATAATATTACGTTTACTATACCCAGTCGGGCCTGATGTTGCCCTAAAAATATTATGACTAGGTGCTCTTCCAGGATTAGACCCTGTTTTTACTTCCTGCCAAACAGTTCCGTCCATCGCAATTTCGCTTACCTCTTCGTCATTCTCACTATCGGAACTAACTAAAACTCTCCTTCTCTTTCGTCGTCTACATACGTTCGAAAAATTCTCTTCGTTCTCATCGGTGTTCGAGTCGGTTTCAAGTGGATCATAATTTTCCGTATTGTCGTTTTCCATATCCAGAATTTCTTGATCATCTTCAGAACATTCTGCATCGATATCATTTATTTTCTCTAATAATACATTCGCACTCCTCAAACGTCTTGACATTTTGGGGGCAAATATTCAACGGAAAAAATAAAAACTAAAATATGAAAATGTAAATCAATATAGATAAAAAAATCAATAAAAGATAAAATGTGAAACTTACTGCGACGTATTATTAGTCTTGTTCACTATTTTGAAAATGGCACTTACAACTCGTAATGCGATATAAAATATTATAAAATAATAATAAAAGACTGCCAAGTATGCTCTCTGTGGCTTTCACGTTTCGATGCACTCTGTTCGTGTTGCAAGACTCTACTGATTTGAATTCGTGAGAAGACGTCTATACATTTCCTTCAGTTATGAGTTCATTTCTTTTCCGTCATAGTAGATAACATTGCGTGAGAAAATTCCAGGAAGTGGACCGTATCAAATCGGACCGAACTGCAAACACTTGAAAGTGCCGTAAACCATTTTCTGTAAGGCACTTTTAGGATAAAATCATGCCACAACCACATTACCTTTCGTTTGTAACGACTTTATAGTTTTGGCATTAAGTCTTAGAGAAAAACTATTACAAAAATGTATAAATCGTACCACCGGTCAAATGAAGACTACAAATTTTTCTCAGAAAATAAACAATAAAAAAATAAGTGAATATTGAAAAATGTATCACACATATATATGAGGAAAAGTCATAAAGTTTAAAGGCGATTCGCTTACGTTGAATGTAGAAAATTCCAATTGAAAATTTAAAAACGGTCATTTGACCGGTCCCGGTAGGAATAGTGTTAATAAAAGAAAGTGTTCGCTTGTGCGTACTTTCGCGCGCTGGATCCAAACAAGATGAGATAGAAATCTGCTTTTTTTGTAGATGCATGAATACCCAAACATCAGGTAACTTAAGGTTTCCATTTTTCGAAATTTGAGTTATTATTACACGCTTTATATTAGCTTCACCTCTATCTTGTAGCTTCTTTCTTGCATGTAAATAAATTTGGCAACTTGATTTTGACCCACTTCCTCACAACCAATTAACTTGAAATTTTGGACATATGTATAGTTCGTGTGACAATGCAATCTGACCAAAAACACAAAATCCAATTCTTTCCACAAACCGTATTAAAAACTTCAAAACAAAATTGTTTCAACAACGCAAAATCCAATATTTTCACCAAGCTGCATTAAAAAACTGAGAACCAAATATTTCACATAATTGTTTCACAGAACTTATGAAAAAAACACACGGTTGTTTTCAACCAACTTCAAAAAGTAAAGCAAAATTTTTTCACACAACTTGTGAAAAACACACAAAATCCAACATTTTTAACGAACTTAAAAAACTGAAACAAAATCTTTTCACAAAACTTATGAAAAAACACAAAATCCAATTGTTTTCACAAACACACTTCTGTTCACAGCAAAGGTAAACTCGCAACTGTCACTTGTCATTTTTAAAACAAACAAATGGAATTTACGCCTTCTTCTTTCTTGGTTTACAAAAGCTCCTTCTCCGAAAACTTTGAGTACTTTTCGATTTTCGACCTCATAAAAAAGGTAATGGTAATGATGAGGATTGCCTGATCAGGACCCGACCAGATCCCGAATAGGAAAACCTCATTATCATAAGATGAGGATTGCCTGATCAGAACCCGACCAGGTCCCGACTAGGAAAACCTCATTATCATAAGATGAGGATTGCCTGATCAGGACCCGACCAGGTCCCGACTAGGAAAACCTCATTATCATAAGATGAGGATTGCCTGATCAGAGCCCGACCAGGTCCCGACTAGGAAAACCTCATTATTATAAGATGAGGATTTCCTGATCAGGACCCGACCAGGTCCCGCCTACGAAAACCTCATTTTTTTTTTTTTTTTTTTTTTTTTATGTGACACACTAGAGACTTAGGGAAGGCCCCTTTGTACTGTCGACCATGTATTTATTTTTGAAATGTCGAACAGCAGCTCTAGTCGGAAGATAGAGAGAGAGAAGTGAAGGAAAGAACTGTCACAACCTAGCTGCGGTATTTTTTTATTTCACCTACTCCCAACCATTTCGCGACTCTGACATCAGGGCATCGAGAACAACTCGCTGGAGTGTTATGCCTCCTGAAACGAGTTGAATCTCATCAACCAACCGATGACATGCGCTTGGTGGAGCGGGGAAGAGAACTAGAGAAGGCTATGACAGAAGGAATCAGGAATGCAAAGAGGGAAGAAGAAAGAAGGAAAGTTATGTAGGCGGGAAATTGGGAAAGGCTAGGACCGTGGCACCGCCGGGAATCGAACCCGGGACCTCTGGGGATAGTAGTCAGGCGCCTTACCCCTAGGCTACCGAGGCCCCATTATCATAAGATGAGGATTGCCTGATCAGAACCCGACTAGGTCCCGACTAGGAATACTTGGTGTAATAGAATAGGTCCCATCGTAGGTGTAATAGATGCCACCCACATCCCAATTACACCTCCACAAGATGGGTACAGAGAATACATCAATCGCAAAGGATGGCCTTCTTTTGTCCTTCAGGTAGTCGTGGATTCCTCTATGCTATTTCGCGACATCAGTATTCGACACCCGGGGTCATGCCACGATGCAACCGTTTTTAAAGATTCCAGTAGTATTCTGTAGTATTGCTTCTGTAGTATTGTATCGCGATGTGAGAAAATTGTTGACGGTGTACCTATTAGAACATTTTTGATAGGAGATCCAACATACCCCTTACTGACGTGGTTGATGAAAGGTTTCACAGGTCTGCATGTTTTCTTGCACCATTCCGAATTTTTTTTTTTAATTTAAAAAAGTTTTAAATTTTCATAGGTACGAAGACAGCCGATGAGGAGTCATTTAATGCTTATTTAAATTCTGGAAGGGTGATTGTAGAGCAGGCAATTGGGCGGCTTAAAGGCAGATGGAGAATATTGTGTAAGCGAACTGAAATCAACTATAATTTCGTTCCAACAGTTGTAGCGGCTTGTTGCATTCTGCATAATATTGTTGAGAGGCACAAGGAACATTTTATAGAAATGACGGAAGGAGAACAGGCGCATTATGTAGGTGCTCTCCAACAACCTTCACACTTAATTTCTACGGCTTTTGATGATACCGCAAAAGTACTTCGAAACCGTTTAAAAGCTGAATTACATAAAAGCAATCCGCTTCGTAGAAGTAATTTTTAATAATTATAAAACTGTTACAAAAATGATAATAATGATAATAAAAATAAATAACATTAATTCATTTGTATTTAAAAAAAACCAACTATGCTTCATTAAAATAATTAACACAAATTCGTTTTGTTTTAAAGGTCCTAAAATAACAGTTTTCACATAATATTTAAAAAAAAAACAAATTCGTATGTTTTAATAAAAATAAATAATTCAATAGTATTTTAAAAAATTTATCACATCGCAATACCACAATTCAAAATCCATCGGGATCGAAATTTATAAAAAAAAAATATGAGTGTGCTTATGACCACACGACTGAAGTGAAACTTCTTTCGCTCCATCTGCCTGAACATATATATATGGGTGTGTGTACAATATATACATGTATGTACATATACATATATTAATTTCCTACAAATATATAATTTATTTCATGTTTTCATTGGTAAATAAATATTTTTGCAAAGATCTTTTATTTTTATTCATTATTATTCATTATTTTCATTATTGGACACATCAGTAATTACTGTGGTTAATGGAAAAACCGAGACAATAGGCTTATGGTACGAGAAATAAGACACATATATTTTCGAATTAAAATTAGACAGATATCTAGAAAAAACTGCATCGATTGTTGTTCCATGTCTTGTAGTTGGCTCATTACGGTTTTTATTCATTTGCAGTTCTAATTTATCTCGTAGAAAGTTTACCAAGAGTTGTCCATCTTCGGACGCGAAATTAATATTGAAATCTCCTGCTAAAATTAGTGGCAACGTATGATAGTTTTCTCCTAATTCTTCAGAACCTACTCGACCGTAAATCATAAGTCTTTTGTATATAAACTTTATGATATTTTTAACTGCGTTATTGGGCGAAATGTAAGCAACTGCCATTATGATGTTTGTTCCATCGTCCAAAACACAGTGAGCAGCACATATATAACCAATTGATGATTGACCAATACATAAAATACATAAAATACATAAAATACATAAAATACATAAAATACATAAAATACATAAAATACATAAAATACATAAAATACATAAAATACATAAAATACATAAAATACATAAAATACATAAAATACATAAAATACATAAAATACATAAAATACATAAAATATATAAAATACATAAAATACATAAAATACATAAAATACATAAAATACATAAAATACATAAAATACATAAAATACATAAAATATATAAAATACATAAAATACATAAAATACATAAAATACATAAAATACATAAAATACATAAAATACATAAAATACATAAAATACATAAAATACATAAAATACATAAAATACATAAAATACATAAAATACATAAAATACATAAAATACATAAAATACATAAAATACATAAAATACATAAAATACATAAAATACATAAAATACATAAAATACATAAAATACATAAAATACATAAAATACATAAAATACATAAAATACATAAAATACATAAAATACATAAAATACATAAAATACATAAAATACATAAAATACATAAAATACATAAAATACATAAAATACATAAAATACATAAAATACATAAAATACATAAAATACATAAAATACATAAAATACATAAAATACATAAAATACATAAAATACATAAAATACATAAAATACATAAAATACATAAAATACATAAAATACATAAAATACATAAAATACATAAAATACATAAAATACATAAAATACATAAAATACATAAAATACATAAAATACATAAAATACATAAAATACATAAAATACATAAAATACATAAAATACATAAAATACATAAAATACATAAAATACATAAAATACATAAAATACATAAAATACATAAAATACATAAAATACATAAAATACATAAAATACATAAAATACATAAAATACATAATACATAATACATAATACATAACACATAATACATAATACATAATACATAATACATAATACATAATACATAATACATAATACATAATACATAATACATAATACATAATACATAATACATAATACATAATACATAATACATAATACATAATACATAATACATAATACATAATACATAATACATAATACATAATACATAATACATAATACATAATACATAATACATAATACATAATACATAATACATAATACATAATACATAATACATAATACATAATACATAATACATAATACATAATACATAATACATAATACATAATACATAATACATAATACATAAAATACATAATATATAATACGTTGCCCGATCACACATTTTCGTAATGTTTTCGTTACACTTTCGCCAGTTTACCCCCCAAGTCAAGCGTTCGTAAAGAAGTTTCCCAAGTCAAGCGTGCGTAAAGAAGTTTCACTTCAAAAATCATTCAGACTGCTGTCATCGGATTCCTGCTCGTTCCATGGTAATATCTCTGAAGACATCGGCGATACAGGAGTTGAGAAGGCCGACGGGTACACTACTTCTACGTTTGATTCCTCTTCAGAATAATACGAAGCTCTTCCATTCGCATGATCAGTCTGAAAAATTATAATAACAAATAATAATAATATGTAACAATTTGCTAAAGATCTCCATTTCAGAAGTTATACCTTCCCAACAATTGTTTCTATTGAATTGGTCAAAGTTTCCTTAAAATCTTGGAAGAGTTCCCTTTCGAATTCGCGTTGTTTAACGAATTCTTTTTCGAACCATTTTTGGTGCTCTTTAATCATGGTGTCTTCTCTTAATGCCTTTCGCTTCTTTTTAGGTGGCGGCGATAAAATGTCGGGTTCTATTTCTATCTCTATGTAATCTTCTATAGAAAGAGAACTTTCAACTAAGATTTCATTTCAAAACATAAATTCTAACTTACCCGAATTGCTACTTTGCCCACTAGCTTGTGTGCAAGTTACGGTGGGTATGTAACTTTGTTCGCTACTTTGCACACCAGTTTCAATGCAGGTTACGGTGGGTCTATTACAAAAAATTTCATGTAATAAATCATAAAATTCGCAGTCTGTTTTACCTTCTCCAGACTTTGAATTAGTTTTCCGCACCTGCGTGTATTTAGATTTTAACGCCTTCAACTTAGTCCGGATTTGAGCACCTGAGCGAAACACACCTTTTACTTCTAATTCTTTGGATATTTTGTTAAAAATGGCTATAGACCTATTTTTTTATCATCCTCCTGGTGCAGCAAGTCTTCTTTAAAATAAAATAGAACTTTGTAATAACTTACAAACAAAACAAAATATACCTACTATCTTTAACAACGTGAAGCATTTCTTCTATTTCGGAAGGGTTCCAAATTAATCTTTGCTGCGCCTCCATTTTTACATTTTTTTAAATACGCACAAAATACCAGAACTGTCACCTTGTAGTACTGCCACCACCATCGAAGGTTCTTACAAATACATTCTTATAACTATGGCTTAAGCCGAAACATTTCGGGTTAAGCCATAATTCGAATTACCTCGTTTATAGGGTAAAAAAACAGTGGGTGTGTGTACTTATGTACACGCATTAGAAGTTATACTTCTTTGGCGTGATTTTAAGACTAATTTTTAATTTCTTCACAAATATTTTATTGGATTCTATCTATTTTCGTGCGTTGGAAGGTGCAAGCATTATGATGCCGACACGCTCAAGGCTGTCGGTTATACCGTATTCTAATCCTAACTAAAATCTCCAACTAGTTGGGTCATTAGGCCTAATTACAATTATCTTAAGATGGGCTTAAGATGCCTCATAAAATTCTCTTAAGACTGGCTAATTTTCTACCAACACGTAATGAATGTTAAGCTTAATATGCGTCGCAAAGCTGGATCAGCATTTATTTACCTGATAATACTACTGGTACTTCTAAGCACAACTCACTTCTTTTTTGTTCATTTCCGCCTTAGCTTCTGATTGAGGAATTTAGCTTCTCCTCCACTTTAGTCAGTAGATCAAACGATCGTACCATTATAGTCTAAGTGCAGCAGCTTTCTCGGCTAATCTCCGGCAATCCAAAAAGACATCGTCTGTGTCTTCTGTCACAATGAGGAATTCCAGGCGTTGCGTAGACTCATTTTGCCGGTATGCTCTCGTAACTCACCTGTGGGTTCATCGACCTTGTGTAGATTCATTCTACTTCCTTTGCCACTACTGAAATAAACGTCACTTCCAAATTCTGTTCACTTCCCTAGCTTCTTCTTTAATTGTTTTGTTACTCAATTAAATTTAGTGGGTTAGGGTAATTGAAATATGATACGAAGAGTTTCATACTAAGTACATTAATGTATCGGCAAATACAGCATCAACGCTTCCAACGTTTGAGTGACAACACTCCGAACCTGTCCAAACACCATCGTTGGACGCTTGACATTGGACATTCGTAGTTCGAGTAGCGGCCACACAATGCGTTCTACCATCAAACGTCCAACGTTGGAAAGGGCTCATAGCATCGTTTAGAGCCGGCTTTAGCTGAAAACTAGGATATGTAATTTATTTCCCTCCATAGCCTCTGGGTAAAAACCTCCTCACCCACGGACATCGTGAACGGACTTTGGCTACGAATTTTCATATGGCCATATAATAATAAACTTAATAGCTAATGGATTGGAGTTTCAATGGTTGCCCTTTATAGCCTCTACCCCTTCGCCACATCGTCCGCAGGCCGTATCAGAACATCAAAATTGGCAGCGTGCAGCGAATTAGGGCATGAGATAAAAATGCGGCACGCTGTAATCAAAAGTGTTTCAATTGGCTGAAGCTGGTAAAATGACAAGCAAAGCAGCGTGCTGCATGTTCATATCATGTCTTAAATTTGCAATATTTGAGGTTCTGATAGGGCCTCCAGCAATCCAATCGTAGCTACAGGCCTGGAAGCAGCCGGTGCCGATCCTACGTTTGCTTGAATGGAGGACATTTCTCGTGTAATAACATAGTGGAGCCAAGTTTTTCAGTTTATTTTTGCAATAAAAAGTTGTAAAATATTGTATTTTATCACTTTTTTCTGCACCTGGATTACCAGTGATTAGTGTTTCAGTGATTGAATTAAAACAATTTCAAAAAATTTAGTGAATCAATATGTTTTTATGGTTTAATTGTGAAGGTGACCAATTTTGTTTACATTCGCTGTGGGTTTGTCGAGATATTTTAGGGCAAAAATGTTGAATTTGTGTGGTTATTGAGTTAAAAGTGAATTTAAAGTGATTAAAGCTTGTTAAAGAATAATTTTTAAAAATATTAAAGCAGAAAAATGTGTAGGAAAAAGTTCAAAATTTTTGTTATCCAAGTTGTGTGGTGGTACTTGCACTTATGTTTTAATAACTATTCCGTAATAATTTTTAACCATTTTAAATTCACTTTTAATTTCATTACCACATAAATCCAACATTTTTTCCCTAAATTAACATGAAAAAACCACCATGAATGTAAACAAAACTGGTCACCTTATCAATTTCATTCAATTTATTCACTCGGATCACTAACTAACTTATCACCGGTAATGCATGTGCAGTAAAAAATGGTAAAATACAATGTTTTGCCACTTTTTACAAGTTAAAAACTGGGTGAGTCTATGATATTACACTACGAGTTAGAGAAATTGCCTTCCCTCCAGTAAAACCCCTCACCCACAAACAGCACACAATAAACACTACGAATCTTCCAATGTCCACGAAAAATCAAACATACGCTTAGCTGATGACTCGATCGAACATGAAATTTATTTCCCTCAATAGCCTCAGCATAAAAACCTTCATCCCATCGACATCGTGAACTGGCATCGGCTGCGAGTTTTCATATGCCCATAGTAATCACGGTATTCAGACACAACATAATGTAAAAGACTGTATACCGTATACGGTATTTTAGTGCTGATGTCACGTGGGGGACACTTGCCATATAAAATCGAAGGTTCTGTTGTTGTTTCAGCATTACGGCTGACGTCACCAGGCGCCCATTTTTTACGGTATTCGAAGCTGCCGTCGCTTTTACATTACCTTCGTTTTCTGTATACCGTGCATAATAATGATAATGCCAGTGCCCATGAAGAATGGAAGTTGAAATGCTTGCCGTTCGTTGCCTCCACCCCTTCGCCCATATCCTCGGTTGCGTTGCGTTGCGAATTCGTCAAAATTCACTCTCATCATATTTTTCAAAACGCGCCTAAAGAAGTATAATACCACGTTCACATCGCCTCGAAAACACGTGTTTTCAAGTAGGTGTTTTCGCAAAACGAATGAGCCGTTCACATCGTCTTTCTTGTTTTCGAGTGACAGTTAAAAGAGTTACGGAAAAAATGTCGTGTACAGAGTTAACGTTAATGAGTTTTGAACAAAAACAATATAATAAATGAAATAAATGCAGTTACTGCCAAAGCAGCATCGCAGAGATGTTTGTTAAAATTACTAATAAGGAAAAAGCGGAGATTGGCAAAACAAATACTTTTGTTAGGTAATAAAAATAACATTATCTACATGAATTTAAAAAAAAGAAGACATTTGTGGATGAAAATTTGAAATACTTAAATAAAACTTTGATCTTTTAGGATCGTTCCAGTACTTTTTGGGAAATCGATGTTCCTAAATTTAGCGAAGGAGTTTTTAAAGAGAGTTTCAGGATGACGAGGAGCACGTTTAACGCATTATGTAGGAAACTTTATACACTACAAAAAGTCGATACAGCCTTTAGAAAGTGTATAAGTCTCCAAAAAAGAATTGCAATAGCACTATATGCATTGGCATCGTCATCGGAGTACAGGACTATTGCCAAATTATTTGGTGTGGGTAAATCAACAGTGCAAGTGATCTTGATGGATTTCTGCACAGCAGTGTGGGATACACTAAGGCCAGAGTTCTTAAACTTTTTTCCACCTGATAGAAGCAATATTAAGGATTGCATAACAGGTTTTGAAAAATTAGGATTCCCGCAATGCCTTGGTGCCATTGGTAAGTGCATTATATAATTTATTAAACTATATAATTGACATACTTGATAAATTCTATTCTAGACGGATGCCATATAGAAATTAAGCCAAAAAAGATGAAGCCTGCGACTATTATAATTATAAAGGATGGCATTCAATTGTCCTTTTGGCGTTAGTGGATTATAGGTAAGAAATTTACAAAAAAGGAAGATAATAATAAAAAATATAATTCAGATATAGGTTCTTATATATAAATGTGGGTGCTCCTGGAAGATGTAACGATTCCACAATTTTCGAAAAATCGCAACTAAGACGCCAGTTAGAAAATCCCACAATTCAGGAATTTTCAAAAACTTTCAATGGCATAAGAATTCCTGTTTTGGTAATAGGCGATTCAGCTTTTCGCTTGTCGACGTATGTTATGAAACCGTATCCTTACAATGTAACAAGAGACGAAAGTGAAAAGAAATTTAATTACGCGTTATCTAGCTGCCGCCGAGTTGTCGAAAATGCATTTGGACACCTCAAAGCACGTTTTCGTCGAGTCGGAAAAGGTATTGACAACAATATAGAAAATGCATCAGCAATAGTGAAGTGCTGTTGCGTACTACATAATTTTTTGAACTGCTATAATGATAAAATTTATGATAACTGGGTTCAAAGGAACGAAACTAATATTGCACAAAGGAATGAAGACCTTGAAGAACGACAAAATATTGTCCATAACCATGACCCCAATGCCGAGGAAATAAGAAAAACAATATCTGATTTAGGTATGTACATATTTATTTTGAATTCAAATAATTAAGAAATGAATTTTGGAAGGTTTTGTTGTCATTAATTATTCGCTCCAAAACTTCATTCTTTTTTTGATCAGTCTTTAAAATATTTTTTTCTAATTCTAGAATTTCTATATCGACTTCTTCCGATTTTTTTAAATGTTTTTTTATTAGATCATTATTCATTCTAATTTCCTTTAATATTTGAGTCTGATAATTACTCATTTTTGCCTTTTTAGTTGTAGCACCTCCAGATGTCGATGGTTGGTCCTTTGATGCAGACTCCGTTGCGGTGACGCGTGAAGATTTAGTTGCAGCACCCGCAGATGTTGAAGACTGGTCCTCTGATGCAACCTCTGTGACGGTTGAGTTATCCGCCAATTCATCTACGTCACCCCAACCTATCGGGGGATAGTTTTCTATCTCCTCTTCCCGAAATGAATTATAACTGCTAACTGTAAAAACGTTTTCATTAGATTAAAAGTAATTATAAAAATATGTTGGTGCCTAAATTCTTTACCTGGAATTATGCTCTCTTCTACCAATTCCTCCACATTGTTACATTTGAAACTCCCCATAAATTGGTTTATTTTATTAAATAAATGCCAATTTGATGAGGAGCCACCAGACGGTCCTATTTTGGCCCTTTCACTTCTGCAAGAATACATGATATAAACAATTATATGTATACAAAATATTACTGTAATAAAATTATTTATTACCGATATCGGGTTGTCAGGTTGTGGAGTTTTGATTTCATTTCTTCAACTGAAATAATTAAATTGGATTTCTCCAACTCCGCCTTGATATCCATAAGCACATGACTGTTTTTCCGCTGGCCACGCAATGACTCAATGTGGTTTTCCCATATTGAAACCAGCAAATTTTCTTCGTGTTCACCCCAAATCCTTCTTTTTTTATATTTCCTCTTGGGACATTCCATAACTTTTTAATTATTTCACACACAATTATTTCAAAGGCAAAATAAGAAATGTCAGTTCAACGGAAAATGACAAGTTTATAACCAGTGCTGAATGCTGAATTGGGTTCGTGTCCACACTTTTCTTGTTTTCGAGCTCGTTTTTATCGAAAACAGCTTCCCAAGTTGTTTTCGATTTGTATGGGAAAACATTTGTTTTCGATTGTGTTTTTGCCCAAAACAAGTATTTTTGACGAAAACACGTGTTTTCGAGGCGATGTGAACGTTGTATAACTTCAACAATTTTGGATGATCCATAATTCGAATTATTTTGGGAGTAGCTATAAACTAGGTAATAGAAAACAAAGTATTTAAACACAATTAGTTTAATTCCGAAATACTTATTATTACATATAACATTATTATTATTAAGTAAGCAAAATAATTATTCCATTATTATAAATAACATTATATTTAAAAAAAATATATATATAAAAGAATTCATTAACATAATTTAATAACATACAATGGCTGAAAAATATAAAAATAAATTCATAACTGGTTATTGGTAATAGAAACAAACTTAAATAGTAAAATCATCATATGCATCGAATATTCCTTGTAGGGCTTCTTCAAGGATGTTTGTTCTTGGCTGTAACAGCTTTGTTGGGTCATACGGTATTGGTGGTTTTATAATCTGTATAGAATTAATTTTTATTTTATTGCTTAACGCAGTGTTAGTGAAACTGCATGACGCAGTGGAAGTTCCTGAAGCAGTGTTTGAGGGAACTGATTGAGTTCTTTCGTCTTTTTCCAGAGACTCCTTTAGTATAACTTGAATCGCCCAAATCGTATCTTTTTTAATTTTTTCATTTTTTATATCTCCTAATTGAGATACTACCAATTTTTCAACCCAATCTAAATTTGATTGTTTTCGCGTATTAATTAATTCTTTTGTCATACATATTGCTTGAGAGAGTTCTAAATTGATGTCTCTTGTTTTTGGCTGAAAAGAGAACACAAATCATTAATTAATATTAAAAATTGCAGTTTCCAACAAGCCCAAGGGAATGGGAAAGCATTGCGGAGAAGTTCTTATTGAAATGGCAATTTCCTTTATGCTTAGGTATTTTTACAATAAGCAATAATAACATATTTGGACTTTTACATATAATTTTACAGGAGCACTAGATGTGAAGCACATTACATTCGAGAGAATGTGATGGCGTCTTTTATCATAATTGTAAAGGGACGGATAGCATAGTATTACTGGCGTTAGTGGATGCTGATTGCAAATATATTTTTGTGAATATTGGCAGAAACGGCAGAGCCAATGATGCTGGGGTGTTACTAGAGAGCAAACTAAACGAAATCATCACCAAAGGTGATCAACACTTTCCAAAAGGAAAAATAATTGGAAATGGCAGATTTTTGCCTTACGTTGCAGTAGCTGACGATGCTTTTCCGTTGCGCACCCATATTATGAAGCCGTACCCGTTTAAGACATCAGAACTTGAAAAACAAATATTTAATGCAAGATTGTCTAGGGCAAGGCAGAATGTAGGACCTAAGTTCACGCATATATATTGTGTTCTTAGCCCCTGTATTTTTGTTCTAATTGCTTGCTGGTTTATGTTTTGACGTGACAACGTCTAATAAAACGGTTAGCCGGGATGCCCAAGCGACAAAGTGTCGTATAACCGTGTGAGTGGGCGTGGCTTACGCTGCATGTAGTAGTGGCAATGAGTGCCGCGTATCTATATTATGTTTATTATATATTACTGTCATTGTTACATTTGAGAACGAATAAAAAAATAAAAATACTGCAAAATTATACATATGTATATTGTGTTTATTATATATTGCATGTAATGAATAACAGATAACGAGCAACATGGTAGTTGTCACGTGATAATCGCCACAGCGCGAAGCGCCGTGGCCCGGGGCACCGGTTTTTTTTATTTATTGTTTTTAATTCTTCTAGGATATCTTTTTCCGCTAAATCACGCTTAGTGCGGTTGCAATAATCTTTATGTCTTGGATTATACAAAATGTCTTTTTGCTGATATTCAATTATCAACTGTTCAACAAGTTGTCGATTCCATAGAAATTATGCCATAACTTTATAAGGAACAACACTTTTATAAAAGGAAATTATAAAAAACAGTACCAATAATTGTTTATAGCAATGTTTAATTATCTAAATTGATCTAATTTGTTCACCTTTCCAAATTCACTTAAATAATTGTCACATAGTTAAATAATTGCATTTATAATTATATTTACTTACTATAATATATTTAACTATTTATTTATTTATCTTTGCAAAAACAAAGCCACCTTCTTTAAACTCATTACTTGTTACTGTAGCAACGTCTTGTTTTACTGTTGTTTTGTCTTTTCTCTTTCTTTTCTTTTTCCCAAAGAAATAAAAAACAATAACAACCACACAGCTGTCAAAATGTCGTATTAGTGGTGAATGGAGAAGAGAAGCACAAGGGACCCGTTTAGGGAGCATTCCAAATAGCGTACGTTTGGGTAGCAGAAATCCCACATCTGAGGCAAGACAGATTCGACATATGTAATATTAAAAATATAATTTTCAATTCCGATCCACATAATTAAAATATTATTATTTATTAATTGTTATTGTTGCAGTTATCAAGGTGTTGTTGTTGTTGTTTTGGTTGACGTGGTCGAATTGAGCGCTCGTGTTTTGGGCCCTGAAAAGATCATATTTCGTAGTAAAAAAATAAATATGGCTTATATATTTTAATTTCTTTTTATTCTTTACTTATATCTAGGCACACTTCTAAAATTTTGTCAAGAAATTTTTTTTCCTTTCCTTCTGGGAGCGTGCTGGCTGCAAATAAAACAAATTCAGTCACCTTTTTTGATAGCCTGGTCAGCCTGGTTATCAGTTTCTGAAACTGTCCGATTTGAAATGGCCGCTGCTGCATCTTTTAATGCCTGAAAAGCTGCCGTGCTTTCATCCAATATCTTCTGCCGAATCCGTGATGCTTGAGTTGGTTGAGTCGAAGGGCTGGGCTTTGGGATGGGAGTTTGTTGGGTGGAATTTGATGAACAGGATGGGGGTAATTGGAATTGTGAAGGAAATTGATAAGAAGGTGAAGCTGTAGGTAGAGGGGATAATGGATTTCCGGAAAAAGGAGTGGAGTTAGGATATCGGGGGGATTTACTTGAAGCGCAGGGGAGTGGGGGTCGAAGCAAAACGGAATCGGGAGGAAACTCGGAATGAAACAAGTGGAGTTGGGGGAGAAGGGATTGGAAGAGAAGTTGGATGAGGAGTTGGAGGAGACGGAATTGGAAGAGAAGTTGAATGAGGAGTTGGAGGGGAAGGAATTGGAAGAGAAGCTGGAAAGGATTGGAGCTGGGACGGAATTTCTTGGGAAAAGCTGCCAACGGTGCTGAAAAGAAAGAATATTACAATTTTCTGCAAGCGCGAAATTACGATTACCTTCTTCTTTTCATTGCGGGATCGAGAAACGTCATTTTTTCTCCGAGGAAGAAATGTTTCGCTCGATGAGATGGTGCAGCAGCTCCACTTTTACTTTCATTTACTTTTTTTCCTTATGGCGGACATATCGGCGCTTTAATAAACCAAATTGATGCTGGGCTTCCTCACCTTGAAATGTTATCGGTGTCCATTATTATTAAAAAATTGTGGTGTTTATTATAACAATACAAATCTGTACAGCCAACATTTTTTCCAATTTTGTTCCATATTATAATGTTTTTGTCCAATGTGCTGTAGTTGGCGTTAGACTTATCCCAAAGAGATGGGTATCCTTCGACAAACTCCAGCAGCATTTCTTGTAAAGATTCTAAAAAATTTTTAATATTAAAAGGTTTTTTTTTTAATTTATTTTTTAATATTTACATACCATTCCAATTAAATGACATTTTCACGGTTTTATTTGTCATATTTATTTGTAATTACAGTTTAACGCCATTTTTGACTTGATTTTTGAATTTTTTTGTACTAAATTGTTGCTGAATTTCATGTGGTAACTCAAATGGTTTAACTAACACATACGGAAAGTTAACCCATGTCGACCAAAACACGAGCGGGACAGATAATTCAATTTACAATGAGAGGGAATAGGAAGCAGCATTTTGGTTGGTTGGTTCGTGGTTGGTTTTGCCAGTGGAGATTAGGCATTAGTCACCGCATTTATAGATGATGACGTAGAAGCTCCTATTTGCAGCCTTTGAACTTGAGAGTTTGATACCTCAGCACCACGTGCCATCTTTATTGCCCTTGACAAGTCCAAGTTGTCCACTTCCAGTAACCTTTTTTAGAGTTGCTTGTCGTTCGTTCCCAATATTATACGATCTCTCAACATGCGCGATTCTTGTTCCCCGAATCCACAGTTGCGAACCAATTTTTTAATTGTCATCAGGAAATTGTCGAAAGTTTCTCTTGGTTCTTGTTTCCGGTTGTGGAAATAAAGCTCTCAAATGCTTCGTTTTTTTAGGGTGACAAAATTCCTCAAATGCTTTTGTCACCTCCTTATAATTTTTTCTTTGGTCGTCAGTAAGGTTGAAGGAGTTGTAAATTTCTACTGCATCTGGACCAACGGCTTAGGGAAAACCGCTACTTTAACCTCGTCTGATTTTTTATCCAGCTCGGCAGCAGTACAAAAGATTTGGAAATTTTGCCAGAAACTTCTCCAGCTTTCAGCTAAATTAGATCCTTCCAGATCTAATTTTTTCACCTTCCTTATGTAATCCATTGGGACTAAAACCGTCCTACTTCACACTTTTAGGTGGTCTTCCACGTGGTTTTGGTGCTTTATAAATTTCTGTTAATTTTGGGGGTTTTCCCATTAAAAAAAAAGTTATTTTTTCACTGTTGTTCACCACTTCAGGCAAGAACTTGTTTTTTCCACTTCATACAAGAACTTAAATTATTTTTTCCGACTGGCACTTGCGACACCTTGTTACTGCGACTACCGACGGCGCCATGTAACGATCAATGAAACTACTGTGTGTTTCCATTCAGACTGCCGTCTGTATTTATTTATGAACAGTATGATACAGAATGTTGTGTTATACTTAACCGTTATACATATTGCCTTAGGTATCCCCTGTGAGCCTAGTCCAGTGGTTCCCAAACTTTATTTCGTACGGAACCTTTCTACAATGTATAAAATTTGGCGGAACCCAACGATGAAAAATAAAATAATATATGATATATGTATATATTTATCCTTTAATATATTTTAAAACGTTTTTATTAGCTCGCTTTCTTATCTGTCTGTGTGTCCGGTACATATCTTGCAATCGTTTGAATACTTCCGGTTACCCGATCACCCTGAAATTTTGCACACAACTTCAGCTCCGATGACAAAGCAATATGGTATACTTATTATACCGTTAGATCCATGGCGGCCGTCTCAAGAGAACGGATTACTTTTTCTTCGCGGAGCAAATTTTGCAATCAATTTTTCAAATACTTCCGGATATCCTATCATGCTGAAATTTTGCATATAGGTTTAGCTAACATGACAATGCAATATGGTATACTCAATATGCCTTTAGATCCATGGCGGGAGTCTCAAGAAGGTGGATTGAAATATTCTTCACAACCCCTTCGGCATGGGTATCAAATGAAAGGGTATGATAAGTAGAACACCATAAGCAATATAGTATACTCAAAATATCGTTTGGTCCATGGCAGCCATCTCAAGAGGGCAGATTACCATTTTCTTCACAACCCCTTCAACATGGGAATATGGAATGGCGGCCAAAATTTTACGCAGCGTGACGTAGACCAAATTTCAAGGAAGAAGGGCCACTCGCACTTTCTGATTAGCAAGAACGCGTTAAACGGTCGTGAGCGCCAGTGAGTCTGCGAATGTATTTGCGCTTCGGCGCTGGTGACACGGAACCCTAAAATTTTTTCGTGGAACCCTAAGGTTCCGCGGAACCCACTTTGGGAATCCCTGGCCTAGTCCATCGCAGCCTCCTGCATTAATCCACCTATCTTGCTAATTTGCTAGAAATAGTTAATAATTTTTTTAATTTATTAAATTCTAATCATTACTGCCATTATTTACTCCTACCGCGGTCTAATTGATTGATTAAATTCCGCAAGAGGTCGTTCTGGCAATCTAACTTTCGCTCGAGTACATCGTGGAGACCTTTTAGGCCTTTCCTTATTTCCTCGTGCTGCCTCTGTTTAGCCCGTCTATTTTCCTTAAGCTCCTCCAAGATGAGATCTTGTCTTTTGCGTTTTGCAACGGGGCTAGCGGAATCCCGGCAACTACCGCTACTCGGTGGCCTTTCAATTCTCTCAGTTCTTACACTCGCCTCTTGATGGAGCTCTTCTTTTGTTGAATGCTCTGGGTCTAAACTCCCTAACAAAGAAGGAGAGAAAACGGTATCCTTTTTCCAGAACATATTCGATAGCTTGCGGTCGGGTAAAAGTGCTATTAAAAACTAATACTGTAAAATTGTTTACTTACCTATCAAAGGGACACGTTATTCTGTCCCTCCCGGTTTTTTGATTATGCGAAACTGTTTTTTTAAAGTTACGCTCAAGTCCTGTGAACTTATTTTCGACTTGAGCAGCCGTAAAGTGGTATCCGACTTCGCATAATTTCTCCGAAATGCTTACCCACATTTTGGTTTTGCTCTTAAACTTTTTGGAATTTCCCTACTTTTGGCATCTTTGCCATCACTTTCGACAGCAAGAGCTTCACTGCCGCATCAGTCCATACGGATAACGTCTCATCCATGAGGCTATCTATAAATATCCAATAAGAATGAGAATAAGTTATAGAAATTATATAAAAATGTTCGTACCTATTCTTCTTTCACTATGGAAGAAAAATATTGCCCTGCATCTTCGGCTGGGTTGCACTGTACTTCAATAGTCCCATCATAGTTTGGAACCAACTCTTTTATTTTGGTTGTGTCAACAATTTAAAAGAATGAGTCAAAGCTGTAGTTCAGTTTTTACCCGAAAATTTCTGATACCGGTAAAAGGTATTTTTTAATTCTCATTACCGATAAAAACCGCTAAATTTCGGTAAAAAATTAAAAGTAAATAAAAAAGCTTATTTCAAGAGAAACTAAGTATAACAATTTTCTTCATTTTTCAGTATTTTGCTCATGCTTTGAGTCTACATATTTTCTAAAAGGAGTCACTCAAGTTTCTGCTCTTTATATCAAGTAACAGAATACACATTTACCTAAAAGATGAGTCCAGTATATTGCTTTACGATAATTAGTCTAGGAGTTATTCAACTCTAAATAATGATGAAAAAATACATTTTTGAAGTGAAACTTCTTTACGCACGCTTGCCTTGGGAAACTTCTTTACGAACGCTTGACTTGGGGGGTAAACTGGCGAAAGTGTAACGAAAGTGTAACGAAAACGTTACGAAAATGTGTGATCGGGCAACGTATTATGTATTATGTATTTTGTATTATGTATTATGTATTATGTATTATGTATTATGTATTATGTATTATGTATTATGTATTATGTATTATGTATTATGTATTATGTATTATGTATTATGTATTATGTATTATGTATTATGTATTATGTATTATGTATTATGTATTATGTATTATGTATTATGTATTATGTATTATGTATTATGTATTATGTATTATGTATTATGTATTATGTATTATGTATTATGTATTATGTATTATGTATTATGTATTATGTATTATGTATTATGTATTATGTATTATGTATTATGTATTATGTATTATGTATTATGTATTATGTATTATGTATTATGTATTATGTATTATGTATTATGTATTATGTATTATGTATTATGTATTATGTATTATGTATTATGTATTATGTATTATGTATTATGTATTATGTATTATGTATTATGTATTATGTATTATGTATTATGTATTATGTATTATGTATTATGTATTATGTATTATGTATTATGTATTATGTATTATGTATTATGTATTATGTATTATGTATTATGTATTATGTATTATGTATTATGTATTATGTATTATGTATTATGTATTATGTATTATGTATTATGTATTATGTATTATGTATTATGTATTATGTATTATGTATTATGTATTATGTATTATGTATTATGTATTATGTATTATGTATTATGTATTATGTATTATGTATTATGTATTATGTATTATGTATTATGTATAATGTATTATGTATTATGTATTATGTATTATGTATTATGTATTATGTATTATGTATTATGTATTATGTATTATGTATTATGTATTATGTATTATGTATTATGTATTATGTATTATGTATTATGTATTATGTATTATGTATTATGTATTATGTATTATGTATTATGTATTATGTATTATGTATTATGTATTATGTATTATGTATTATGTATTATGTATTATGTATTATGTATTATGTATTATGTATTATGTATTATGTATTATGTATTATGTATTATGTATTATGTATTATGTATTATGTATTATGTATTATGTATTATGTATTATGTATATGTATTATGTATTATGTATTATGTATTATGTATTATGTATTATGTATTATGTATTATGTATTATGTATTATGTATTATGTATTATGTATTATGTATTATGTATTATGTATTATGTATTATGTATTATGTATTATGTATTATGTATTATGTATTATGTATTATGTATTATGTATTATGTATTATGTATTATGTATTATGTATTATGTATTATGTATTATGTATTATGTATTATGTATTATGTATTATGTATTATGTATTATGTATTATGTATTATGTATTATGTATTATGTATTATGTATTATGTATTATGTATTATGTATTATGTATTATGTATTATGTATTATGTATTATGTATTATGTATTATGTATTATGTATTATGTATTATGTATTATGTATTATGTATTATGTATTATGTATTATGTATTATGTATTATGTATTATGTATTATGTATTATGTATTATGTATTATGTATTATGTATTATGTATTATGTATTATGTATTATGTATTATGTATTATGTATTATGTATTATGTATTATGTATTATGTATTATGTATTATGTATTATGTATTATGTATTATGTATTATGTATTATGTATTATGTATTATGTATTATGTATTATGTATTATGTATTATGTATTATGTATTATGTATTATGTATTATGTATTATGTATTATGTATTATGTATTATGTATTATGTATTATGTATTATGTATTATGTATTATGTATTATGTATTATGTATTATGTATTATGTATTATGTATTATGTATTATGTATTATGTATTATGTATTATGTATTATGTATTATGTATTATGTATTATGTATTATGTATTATGTATTATGTATTATGTATTATGTATTATGTATTATGTATTATGTATTATGTATTATGTATTATGTATTATGTATTATGTATTATGTATTATGTATTATGTGTTATGTGTTATGTGTTATGTATTATGTATTATGTATTATGTATTATGTATTATGTATTATGTATTATGTATTATGTATTATGTATTATGTATTATGTATTATGTATTATGTATTATGTATTATGTATTATGTATTATGTATTATGTATTATGTATTATGTATTATGTATTATGTATTATGTATTATGTATTATGTATTATGTATTATGTATTATGTATTATGTATTATGTATTATGTATTATGTATTATGTATTATGTATTATGTATTATGTATTATGTATTATGTATTATGTATTATGTATTATGTATTATGTATTATGTATTATGTATTATGTATTATGTATTATGTATTATGTATTATGTATTATGTATTATGTATTATGTATTATGTATTATGTATTATGTATTATGTATTATGTATTATGTATTATGTATTATGTATTATGCATTATGCATTATGTATTATGTATTATGTATTATGTATTATGTATTATGTATTATGTATTATGTATTATGTATTATGTATTATGTATTATGTATTATGTATTATGTATTATGTATTATGTATTATGTATTATGTATTATGTATTATGTATTATGTATTATGTATTATGTATTATGTATTATTATTATGTATTATGTATTATGTATTATGTATTATGTATTATGTATTATGTATTATGTATTATGTATTATGTATTATGTATTATGTATTATGTATTATGTATTATGTATTATGTATTATGTATTATGTATTATGTATTATGTATTATGTATTATGTATTATGTATTATGTATTATGTATTATGTATTATGTATTATGTATTATGTATTATGTATTATGTATTATGTATTATGTATTATGTATTATGTATTATGTATTATGTATTATGTATTATGTATTATGTATTATGTATTATGTATTATGTATTATGTATTATGTATTATGTATTATGTATTATGTATTATGTATTATGTATTATGTATTATGTATTATGTATTATGTATTATGTATTATGTATTATGTATTATGTATTATGTATTATGTATTATGTATTATGTATTATGTATTATGTATTATGTATTATGTATTATGTATTATGTATTATGTATTATGTATTATGTATTATGTAATTATGTATTATGTATTATGTATTATGTATTAAGTATTAAGTATTATGTATTATGTATTATGTATTATGTATTATGTATTATGTATTATGTATTATGTATTATGTATTATGTATTATGTATTATGTATTATGTATTATGTATTATGTATTATGTATTATGTATTATGTATTATGTATTATGTATTATGATTATGTATTATGTATTATGTATTATGTATTATGTATTATGTATTATGTATTATGTATTATGTATTATGTATTATGTATTATGTATTATGTATTATGTATTATGTATTATGTATTATGTATTATGTATTATGTATTATGTATTATGTATTATGTATTATGTATTATGTATTATGTATTATGTATTATGTATTATGTATTATGTATTATGTATTATGTATTATGTATTATGTATTATGTATTATGTATTATGTATTATGTATTATGTATTATGTATTATGTATTATGTATTATGTATTATGTATTATGTATTATGTATTATGTATTATGTATTATGTATTATGTATTATGTATATGTATTATGTATTATGTATTATGTATATGTATTATGTATTATGTATTATGTATTATGTATTATGTATTATGTATTATGTATTATGTATTATGTATTATGTATTATGTATTATGTATTATGTATTATGTATTATGTATTATGTATTATGTATTATGTATTATGTATTATGTATTATGTATTATGTATTATGTATTATGTATTATGTATTATGTATTATGTATTATGTATTATGTATTATGTATTATGTATTATGTATTATGTATTATGTATTATGTATTATGTATTATGTATTATGTATTATGTATTATGTATTATGTATTATGTATTATGTATTATGTATTATGTATTATGTATTATGTATTATGTATTATGTATTATGTATTATGTATTATGTATTATGTATTATGTATTATGTATTATGTATTATGTATTATGTATTATGTATTATGTATTATGTATTATGTATTATGTATTATGTATTATGTATTATGTATTATGTATTATGTATTATGTATTATGTATTATGTATTATGTATTATGTATTATGTATTATGTATTATGTATTATGTATTATGTATTATGTATTATGTATTATGTATTATGTATTATGTATTATGTATTATGTATTATGTATTATGTATTATGTATTATGTATTATGTATTATGTATTATGTATTATGTATTATGTATTATGTATTATGTATTATGTATATGTATTATGTATTATGTATTATGTATTATGTATTATGTATTATGTATTATGTATTATGTATTATGTATTATGTATTATGTATTATGTATTATGTATTATGTATTATGTATTATGTATTATGTATTATGTATTATGTATTATGTATTATGTATTATGTATTATGTATTATGTATATGTATTATGTATTATGTATTATGTATTATGTATTATGTATTATGTATTATGTATTATGTATTATGTATTATGTATTATGTATATGTATTATGTATTATGTATTATGTATTATGTATTATGTATTATGTATTATGTATTATGTATTAGTATTATGTATTATGTATTATGTATTATGTATTATGTATTATGTATTATGTATTATGTATTATGTATTATGTATTATGTATTATGTATTATGTATTATGTATTATGTATTATGTATTATGTATTATGTATTATGTATTATGTATTATGTATTATGTATTATGTATTATGTATTATGTATTATGTATTATGTATTATGTATTATGTATTATGTATTATGTATTATGTATTATGTATTATGTATTATGTATTATGTATTATGTATTATGTATTATGTATTATGTATTATGTATTATGTATTATGTATTATGTATTATGTATTATGTATTATGTATTATGTATTATGTATTATGTATTATGTATTATGTATTATGTATTATGTATTATGTATTATGTATTATGTATTATGTATTATGTATATGTATTATGTATTATGTATTATGTATTATGTATTATGTATTATGTATTATGTATTATGTATTATGTATTATGTATTATGTATTATGTATTATGTATTATGTATTATGTATTATGTATTATGTATTATGTATTATGTATTATGTATTATGTATTATGTATTATGTATTATGTATTATGTATTATGTATTATGTATTATGTATTATGTATTATGTATTATGTATTATGTATTATGTATTATGTATTATGTATTATGTATTATGTATTATGTATTATGTATTATGTATTATGTATTATGTATTATGTATTATGTATTATGTATTATGTATTATGTATTATGTATTATGTATTATGTATTATGTATTATGTATTATGTATTATGTATTATGTATTATGTATTATGTATTATGTATTATGTATTATGTATTATGTATTATGTATTATGTACTATGTAGGTACTATGTACTATGTGCTATGTACTATGTACTATGTATTATGTACATATTATGTATTATGTATTATGTATTTTATGTATTTTATGTATTTTATGTATTTTATGTATTTTATGTATTTTATGTATTTTATGTATTTTATGTATTTTATGTATTTTATGTATTTTATGTATTTTATGTATTTTATGTATTTTATGTATTTTATGTATTTTATGTATTTTATGTATTTTATGTATTTTATGTATTTTATGTATTTTATGTATTTTATGTATTTTATGTATTTTATGTATTTTATGTATTTTATGTATTTTATGTATTTTATGTATTTTATGTATTTTATGTATTTTATGTATTTTATGTATTTTATGTATTTTATGTATTTTATGTATTTTATGTATTTTATGTATTTTATGTATTTTATGTATTTTATGTATTTTATGTATTTTATGTATTTTATGTATTTTATGTATTTTATGTATTTTATGTATTTTATGTATTTTATGTATTTTATGTATTTTATGTTTTTTATGTATTTTATGTATTTTATGTATTTTATGTATTTTATGTATTTTATGTATTTTATGTATTTTATGTATTTTATGTATTTTATGTATTTTATGTATTTTATGTATTTTATGTATTTTATGTATTTTATGTATTTTATGTATTTTATGTATTTTATGTATTTTATGTATTTTATGTATTTTATGTATTTTATGTATTTTATGTATTTTATGTATTTTATGTATTTTATGTATTTTATGTATTTTATGTATTTTATGTATTTTATGTATTTTATGTATTTTATGTATTTTATCTATTTTATGTATTTTATGTGTTTCATGTATTTTATGTATTTTATCTATTTTATGTATTTTATGTGTTTCATGTATTTTATGTATTTTATGTATTTTTCCATTTCCCTCGCTTTCCCTTGTTACTCTTCCGTATTTTTGCCTCACGTTTCTACAATTTACTTCAGCAAAATTTTTAAATAGGATGGCATAAAATTTAACTAATGCGTGAATTGTTAAATACTTATTAATTGTAGAGATTCACCATTACAAATAATTGGTGACATCGTGGTTGAGCATGGTAATAATCAAATGGATGTTGATGTTGGAGAACTCGCTATAGATAATGTACAAAAACCGAAACAAATTATTGGAGTTAGGTAAATTAATTTTTATTTTACTTTTATGATTTACGGTCGAGTAGGTTCTGAAGAATTAGGAGAAAACTATCATACGTTGCCACTAATTTTAGCAGGAGATTTCAATATTAATTTCGCGTCCGAAGATGGACAACTCTTGGTAAACTTTCTACGAGATAAATTAGAACTGCAAATGAATAATAACCGTAATGAGCCAACTACAAGACATGGAACAACAATCGATGCAGTTTTTTCTAGATATCTGTCTAATTTTAATTCGAAAATATATGTGTCTTATTTCTCGTACCATAAGCCTATTGTCTCGGTTTTTCCATTAACCACAGTAATTACTGATGTGTCCAATAATGAAAATAATGAATAATAATGAATAAAAATAAAAGATCTTTGCAAAAATATTTATTTACCAATGAAAACATGAAATAAATTATAATATTTGTAGGAAATTAATATATGTATATGTACATACATGTATATATTGTACACACACCCACCCATATATATATACACAGGCAGATGGAGCGAAGAAGTTTCACTTCAGTCGTGTGGTCATAAGCACACTCATATTTTTTTTTTCGTGAACACCCTGTGGGCTAGTGGTTAGCCCCCTATCTAGAATACATTTTTCCTGCAAAAACACCCAGGAATGATTTTCTTCACCACCCCCTCGACATAGGCATCAAATGAAAGGGTATGATAAGTAGAATATAATAAGCTATGCCGTAACATCCATGGCGGCCGTCTCAAGAGGGCGGACTACCATTTCTTCACCACTCCCTCGACATATGTATCAATTGAAAGGGTACCATTAGTAGAATGCCATAAGCGATATAGTTTAATCAATATATGGTTAGATTCACCTCGGTTATCTCAAGAGGGCGGATTACCATTTTCTTCACAACCGCCTCGACATGGGTATCAAATGAAAGGGTAAGATAAGAAGAATACAATAAGCTATGCCGTAACATCCACGGCGGCCGTCTCAAGAGGGCGGATTACCATTTCTTCACCACTCCGTCGACATGGGTAACAAATTTATTTATTTATTTATTTATTTGCCAAACAAGGCATACTTAATCTAAATACAACAGAAAGTAATATTGTACTTATAGACAAACACCGGCATATATAATTAGTTAATTCTACAGTTACACATAAAAAAAATACATATTAACACTAGAACTACCGATGTTAAATATATACCTAGTTTTACCGCACCCGTCAAATTGACGGATTTTTGATTATGGCTTTCATTGTAACTTTTGACTTAGTTTAAGTAAATAAAAGAAACAATAACAACATTTAATATAATAATTCATTAATTATAAACAAAAAAAACAAACAAAACAGTTTCTATTTGAATTTATATGATAGCAAATTTGACATGTATGAAATAACTATGAGGCACACATTTTACATGTACGTGTTATCTTAGATGAACACTTGCCACAAACATATTTGTTGCATGCATTGCAGGTATAAATCGCTCTGTTTTTGTTGCACATTCGAATTTGGCAAGATTTGCGCTCACTTTTTTTTGAGGTTTCTGGAGTACAATCCATTGCCTGTTTTTGTTTTTGGGAGGAGGCTTCTTTTCTGCAACGACTATATTCACTGGAGAGTTCTTCGGATAATTGAAACAAAAATTGTTTTCTAGTTATATTTTCATCACAGGTCTCGTTATATAAAATCCACGCATTGATTGCTGCTAAGTCCAAAATATTATAAAATACCTGCAAAGGCCACCTACGTGAGCCTTCTTTTACGCTATATTTGCGGGCCATTTGATCAACTACATCTACTCCAAACTTAGTTCTATTGTAAAAAGATACAGTTTCAGGAGTTTGTTTTCGATTAGAATCAATTTTTACCGATTTATGTTTAGTGCTAAGAAGTAGTACTTTTTTGCGAGACTTACTTTTGTAAATTGTTAGAACAATATTATTTGATTTGTAGAGCTTTGTGGAGAAAAGAGGCATGTTATCTTTTATAACTTTAGCTATTTTCGGCAATTCTCTTTTATTTGCCCGCATAGTTCCAACAAGACTTGTTTTTTTGGCCAGAAGCTTCTTTGCAAGTTGTGCACTTGTAAAAAAATTGTCTGTTGTTATGTTTCTCCCACAATTTACATAGTTGTCTACAAGATTCATAACTACAAATTCACTCAAAGGTACTCCTGATGGTCTAATTTCATCTTTGCCTAAGTAGGGAAAGCCATTTATAAGATATTTACTTCGCACGTCTGCAGCTAACCAAAACTTAATTCCGAATTTGTCCGGTTTATTGGGCATATACTGCAAAAATCTGCATCTTGCCTTTGTGGGAAACAGTTGTTCATCTACACTTATATTCTGATCTGGATTATAACAAGTGTTGAGGTTGATCGGGATGTTAAAAAATAAATTCTTTCTTTTCCTTAAAACAATTAACTTTATTAAACCTTTGTTTTTAGTTGATCAAAATAATTACGCGAAGACCCGAGCACTTAGATAAATCAAACTGGAGTGCCTGTTGGGATTTAAGAAAATAGAGTTCAACCGGTGGAAAACAGGATGTAACCTGAGAAAACAAGGGATCGTGTTGATAAGTCAGCATAATTGCATGAAATATAGAATGCATACGTGACTTTAAAGAAAGGTTAATGAAATTGTAGAATTAAGGAATTTAGCAAGTAGCAATTGTTGGAAAAATAAAAGTATGCTGGAATTTAGCAAGAAGTAATATGCTGACATGGGTGCTTTACAACACGCCCCCTCTTAAGGTTGAAAATTATACCTGGGATTGGTGTGATTTTCATGAGTGGCCGAACTTTCTCCATTTAGGTCATCTCCTTTATCTTTAGGAATTTCTATCTCTTTCATGTTTTCATTAACTTCGGGTCTTTTCGTAATCATTTTAAGTTTTAGTAGCTTTTTTGCGACAATATAAATTAATACAATCAAAACTATTAATATAACAATAAAACTTAAGGAATATAAATGGAAAGAATGACTTTTAACTGACTTTAATGAAATATTCTTTTGTTTTAAATCTTTTACCCTGAAGCTTAGTTTTTCTAGATCTTTTGCTAGATTAATAGAACTTAAATTAACATTCTGTCTTAAGTCAATATCATTAAAATCTAAGTACTTATCTATGGTAAGCTTGATCATTTCAATGGGAACATTTATACTAGAAAAGTAATTCAGCGACACGTTGCTGTTAAAATCAGTTTTAGAGCTGAGAATATGCAATGGGGAACGAGCTTCACATCCTTCTCCTATTTTCAGAATCCCGGTACCATGTAATTTAGTTGTAGATGTTGTAGTGCGGCATTTGATAAATATTTCCTCCATTTTTGGGGTTACAAATATCCAGGTATTTGGTTTCGCTAATTGTAGGTAGAGCGAATTCGGGAGATGAATTACTCTTAACTCGCATGACTTCGGCAGAGTGAGGACTGGATCAAGAAGGCTTCGCTCACATGCGCTGTTTATATGCGAAATGGATATTGGCAGAGTTTGTTCACAAATGAATTTGTTGTTCTGGATGCTTCGGCAGTTCCTTAAATCGTTGTGGTCGTAGAGCATATAGTGTTGTTTTATAGAATCTATGACGATAAATGGCTTCTCGGGTACGACTATTGCATAGATTTCATTGCGTAATAACATTGGTATACTCGTTAGCTTAAACATATTAAATTCTGTAGAACCAATCAATGGTACAATAAGTAAAAAATTTAGTTTATTATTGCTATAATATATATGAGATTCAATTAATCTATAAAACATTTCTATGTTACTAATGTCAGCTTTAACAGGCAAGTATAACCCATTAGGGACTAAATTTTGAATTCTTAAAAGTTGTTTAATTATATCCTTACCACTAATTACATATGGGTGTAAAATACCTCTAGAAGCAGCTGTTAATATATCAACGATATGAGATTGAGTTTGCGAGTATTGGCTTGTGATCATAACAAAAGAAGTAAATAGTTCATTAATTGTAAGAATTTGCTCTTGCATATAAGTGGTTGTGTTAACTATGGTTGTCAATTGATTTAATTTATGTGTTGCTTTAGCAATTTTATTTTCGAGAGTATTTATATACTGAACTGTATCATTAAAATGGTCGATGATTGATTCACATATCAAGGTTTGGTCATTTATCAGATTCTGAACATGTTCTTGGTTTGAACTTAGTATTTCGATTTGGTCATCATAAAATTTAGCATCGTTGTTATCCAATGTTCCGAATAATACTTTTGCTATATTTCCTACAGCATTGACTAGGCCTCGTTTTTGTATAAAGTCTGCCTTGGACCCAAGAACGTTGCTAATCAAATTATTCTGGACTTGTATATTTACTACAGTTTGTTTCACTTGCGGTAGGAAGAATGGGCACTCCTTAGTGCTTATGTTTCTCTTAGAAAGGGTTTCGCACGTATCTATAAGTCTGGTCGAGATAGCTATTACCTGCTTGTATTGTGATCTGACTTCATGAAGATCAGTATGTATCAATAGTCTCCACTTATCATTAAAAATATTTAAGAATCCAATGTGTTCATAGCTAAATCCACTTTTGCCCTCAAGCGGCCGTACCTCGTATTGTTCTACGCCACCACTGTATTTAGCACAAAGGCTCGAAGCTAATAGAAGGATACATATACGTGTACACATAGTTGCGATTACGATCACCTGTAAATGATAATCTTTTTAGTTAAGAAGAAGATAGATATGGGATAAGACGATTATTATGTACAGTCACTTGTTTGTTTTTTATTAGGACTTTAGTATTAACCCCGTTTGTTCCTACAACTTTGTATGGACCTAACCATATTGGTGAAAGTTTTTTGCATTGGCCTTTTCGAGAAGATTCGTCTTTAAGGAGAACTAAATCATTTTCTTTAAAATAGGAGGGATTAGTTTGTTTATCGTATAATGTTTTGCTAGCCTCTTTTGCTTTAAGTATACTCTCTCTAGCTATGCGGTTAGCGTGCTGAAGACGCAATTTTAGTTCGCTAGTGTAATCATTATAGTTATAGGATATTTTAGGAGGTTTTGAGAAGATAGTAGGAAGTTCTGCCTTTTTGCCATAAATGAGTTCGAAAGGAGTGTATCCGGTAGAAGTGTTTGAAGTGGTATTGCTAACAAATACTGCATATCTTATCCACGTATCCCAATCATCTTGAGAACGGTTTATAAAACACCTAAGGTACTCTATGAAATTCCTGTGACTACGTTCACAAGACCCATTTGACTGAGGTCTATAAGCACTCGTTTGGATTTTATTGATTTTAAGGAGCTTGCACATTTCTTTGAAAACTTTCCCTACAAAATTTTGACCCTGATCAGAGAGGATTTGTTGAGGGGTTCCAAAACGAAGAATGAATTCAGTTACTAGTTTCTCAGCTATTGTTACCGCTTCCTGATTTGGAATAGGGATAGCATCAGTAAATTTAGTGAGATCATCAATTATAGTAAGAAGGTATTTATTGCCATTTTTAGTGGTAGGGTATGGCCCAATATTTTCTCGAACGGTTCTGTTGCAGTGGTAGTAATAACCATCGGTTCACGAGTATAACGAGTAACCTTGTTTTTCTTACATTCGTCACATTTTTTTATAAAGCGCTTAATGTCACGATACATGTTTTTCCATTTGTGGTAGAGTTTGATTCGCTTGTATGTTCTATTTACACCGTTGTGTCCTCCAACAGGACTGGAATGGAATTCTTTTAAGATTTCAGAAATTTGTTCCTTGCTTAAATTTGAATTGTAATTGTTGTGGCATAGTGTTAATTCGATAGTAGTGTCTTGAAAAATGTACCTTATCATAGCTCGGACATGATGGAGTTTCAAATGTTTGTAAAGAATAGATTTGCAAAGATTTGGTAAGTAAATTTTTGAGATGCTGTGGGACTTGAGAAATTCCTTTAATAAAAGGAGGGCTTCGTAAAGATCTTGGTATTGTGTCTTCCTCACCGTAGAATTAAGGATTATATAAATAATGTAGTAACCATCTCTTTTGACAGGTATAATGCTGTTTTCCTCGGCGTTTTTGAGCTTTAGCTCGGCATGAGTTGTTTCATTGACAAAACCTTCAGTCTCGGTATCTAAAATTAATTCTTTGTTAAGAAATATTCCCACAGTATGTTTATCGGAGGGTAGTTTTATGTCACTGTCATGGACATTATGATTTAGTAAAACACGATTGTCGAGAGATTTGATGAAATCGTCATAGGAAGACGTTTGAGGCGATTTTCCCTTTTCTTCTGCATCATGATCTTCTGTGATATTGGCGGTATTTTGACTTGTTTGGCTTGCATTTTCGGATTTCTTGGACTTACAGGATCTTAGTGTCATTTTGTGAATACGGCTTAGACAATCAGCGTTTGTATTAGTAGACCCCTTTTTATTATTTATCTCGAAATCAAATTCCTCTAACTTCAGCTTCCATCTCAGTAAGCGCGAACTTGGATCTTTACAAGAATTAAGATACATTAGGGGTTTGTGGTCCGTGTATATTTTAAATTTTCTACCGAAAAGGTACGGACGGAAATGCTTAACTGCCCACACGATAGCCAGAAGTTCTTTATCGATGGTAGAATAATTCATTTCACTCTTACCCAGGGTTTTAGAGGCATATGCGATGGGTAAGTCGGAACCGACGCTTCCTTGTGAAAGTATCGCTCCTAAAGCGTAAGAGCTGGCATCAGTCGTCAGTATGAAATCCTTGTTGAAGTCCGGATATTGTAATAAAGGAGGGCTAATGAGGGCTTCTTTTAGAAGGTTGAAAGATTCTGTACATCTTGCCGTCCAGTTGAAATTAGCATTCCTTTTCAACAGGCTTGTAAGCGGTTGGAATCTTTTCCTTCTGCGACAATGCACGCATCATTTAGATCAGCTAGAAGTTTTTCTATTTTATTGCCAAAGGTTCGCACATTCTCGGAATAATTTTGTTTGCAGTTAACTAATTCGGTTTGAATTTGCGCTAAGGTCCGTCGCTCAAGAAATTGGTCTTGCAAGATACTTTTCAACTCATCCCAGCTTTCTACCGGTTTATATTTTACGATGTTGTAGGCGGCACCAGTCAATTTGCATATAATTATGTTTAAAAATAGATCTGAATCTACTCCACTAAAAGAATCGTTTACCACGTCACAACAATTGATAAATCGGTGCAAATTTTCTCGATTCCCATCGAATTCTGGGATCAATTTGAGGGCGAAATCTTTATCAAATTTAGGTGCCATACCTATTGGATCGACAGTTTCTAACGGCGCAGCAGCACTTTCCGCACCAGAATTGTTGGCACTGGAGACTTGGGACATAAAACACTAGTAGATATCGAAATGTAACGGTAAACAACCACTAGAGAGCCTTTTTTCAAAGGGTTTTCCACACTCAATGCAGAAGCAAATTGCAAAAATGAATAAAATAGAGGCAAAAATTTTTTTTTTTTTTTTTTTTTTTTTATAAATGTTTTAACTCTTTAAAGTGCCTGACAGTGTTTAGCACAGATACTCGAATATTTTATAATTTGACGGATTTTGATTTTCGCATTCATAGAGGGATTTTTTTTTACACAAGAACCATCACACATATTTTAATTCACTTTCACTTATGTATATATTTTTATTTAATAGTTTTGTTTAATAATTTTATTTATTTATTTTATTTATATATTTCCTATCAAAAATCAAAAGAAATCTTACTGTATATATTATAGTGGATTAAGTAAGGTCAATTATATCAATTTTAAATTGTAAATTCATATGCTAATGGAATCTAAGTAATTAAATTTTTCAAATTTTTAGATACAAATGAAATATGATATTTGCTTACACAATAAAAATGCAATGTCGTACCCGTCTTTACTCTTTACACCAAATGTTTGTTGATAATATCTGTACTGCGCTGCACTCCGGACGATGATATAAATTTTGTTTTTGATGAAAATGATGTTGAAAATTGTGACTCCAGCGGCTGCGGTTTATATATTCGCTTCTCTTGAAAATTTTCTTAACACCTCTTTTTTCTTACGCGTATGTGCGCACAACCGACCGAAAACTCAACAAATTAATTAACATTCACCCCACACCTGACACCAAAATATGTTGAGGTTGATCGGGATGTTAAAAAATAAATTCTTTCTTTTCCTTAAAACAATTAACTTTATTAAACCTTTGTTTTTAGTTGATCAAAATAATTACGCGAAGACCCGAGCACTTAGATAAATCAAACTGGAGTGCCTGTTGGGATTTAAGAAAATAGAGTTCAACCGGTGGAAAACAGGATGTAACCTGAGAAAACAAGGGATCGTGTTGATAAGTCAGCATAATTGCATGAAATATAGAATGCATACGTGACTTTAAAGAAAGGTTAATGAAATTGTAGAATTAAGGAATTTAGCAAGTAGCAATTGTTGGAAAAATAAAAGTATGCTGGAATTTAGCAAGAAGTAATATGCTGACATGGGTGCTTTACAACACAAGCTTGGCTATTATCAATGAAGGACTTCCACACTTCGGAAACTAATCCAAATTTGTCAGTTCGTAAACGAACACTCCTCTCGCTTTTTTTGTCGAAACGAATGAATTTCATAATTTCTGAAAATCTGTTTCTACTCATAGTTTCGTGAAAGAAAGAAGGTCCCCATTTTTTGGACCACAAATATGATAACTTCATGTTTCTTGCTTCGTAGGCTCCTCGAGCATATAAAATGGCTATAAAAGCATATAATTCGCCTATAGTAATTTCCCAGTCGTTCTGTAAAATGGTTTTGGCCTGTAGTTCAGTGCAAGCTTTTATGTGACTCATCATTCGATTATCAATTATAAGTCGAAATGCACTACTAACATTACCAAGCATAATTTTTCTCTTCGCATAACCAGTTGGGCCCGAAGTATTCTTGAATATAGTATGTGATGGCAATCTACCAACACAACCATTGCCTAATTCTTCCCATTCAGTACCGTCGACAGCAATGTACTTCTGCGGGTTTTTTTCGGTTTCTGTTTGGCTATCCGATTCAGTATCTGAACAAATTCTCAATCGCTTTCTGCGTTGATGGCTCTTTTGAGGAATTTCATCTTCACTCCCTGAATCTTCACTTGGATATTCATCTTCTTCACTTTGTTCAATATCTTGCACTTCAATTTCATCTGAAGATTCTTCAGAATCTAAAAATTCAGTTTTATTTTCAACGCAAGATATGTGTTTAGTATCTTCAAAATAAATAATTCCACAATTATATTTGCAGCACAAAACTATTTTATTTAAATTCAATTTTTCAAATGCAATAATAAATCCACAATATATAAATTATTCTATTTAACCTTTCACATACAATTCAAATTATTTTGCATCACAAATTATTCTTTTAACCTTTCACATATAATTCCAATTATTTTACATCACAATTTTTTTATTATGCAAATATAAATTTATCCTTTCACATGTACTTCAATTATTTTGGATCACAAAATTTATCATTAAAATCCAAATTCTTCTATTTAATTGCATCACAGATTTTATCTTTCTTTGAATTCTAAATTTACACTATGTTACTTTGAAATCTAACTTCTATGGATAATATTATTTAAGTTTCAGCAAATCGATTCTAAGACAAACTCGCCAACGCGGTCACAACTTCACTTTTTCTAATAATTCCGCCTTTTACTTAAAACGACTTTTACTTTAAATATATGTACATGCACTCAAATGTTACAACAAGAGAGTGAACCTTTGCTTGATTTCCTTTTTATATCCTACACGAAGGCCCTGAGGTCTTTGACCTCAACGGTTTTACTTTCTCCTCCCTTTTTCAATTAAAATACATAATTCCAGATGTTTCTGGGAGAGAGTGCCTGGCAATGCCTTCTGGTTTTGGGTGGGGATAAATATCATAACTTTATTCTGAATTGACCCGATTTTCGAATTTACATACACACACGTAATAAGAAATAGAAATGTCAAGAAGTTTGACATTTCTTCATTGGCAGGTTTGGGTAAGTATGTAAATATTAATTTAAAGGTAATTTTTTAAGCTATTTATTATTTTCTTTGGTGTTTATTATTTGTTATGTATTTATTTATGTTTAATATGTGTTATTTATGTTTTCTTTGTTGTGATATTTGTCTTCCCTTTGTGATATTTGTTTACTTTGTTGTGACCGGGTTGTTTACATGTTTAGTAATTCAAATATTTTTAGTAATCAAAAATGTTAAATATCTTAAAACTAATTATTTACTTTAACTATTTTAGGTGATGATGGTGATGATGATGCAACAATATGTCCAAATCATTATTACCTGAATTAGTGTCCGAACAGTCTTCATTTATATTAGTGAGTTCTTTGAATTCTTCAAACAACTTTTTGCTTCCTGGAAATCGTTTCATTTTGCGAATGGGCTTTTCACAGATTACACTTATCGCCTAGAACTTAGAAGAACAACTGAACTCGCCAAGAACTTAGAAGAACAACTGATAATTATTGCGTCCTGAATACATTTACCAGTTAGGGGGTTCAGTTCTAAGCTGGCGGCGTTATAACGGCTTCCAAACAATTTGGATCATTCAATACAAATGTCTGGAAGCGATGTAATGAATGTAAATATGTATTGATGTCCATCATTGCATAGATGATACATATAAATTATTACAAATTTTGAAATTGCTAAAGCCGTCATTTTGACGGGTCTTGGTATAAATAGGTATAGGTCATACTGATTGTAGAAATTAAAGTCGGTGGGGGGAAATTGAATAGTAATAATTAAATGTTGTTATATTTTGTTAAAAGTCGTAATAAAATTCTAGAACAATTACATTAATTATATAAAATATTTAAACATGAAATTTGAAAACCGTCAAAATGACGGCCCTGGTAGTTCTAGTGTTAATAAGGAACATTGCAAGTATTTAATATTTAAATATTAAACTAAGATCTAGGTCTATGTTAGTTAGAAGAGGACAACAGGGAAATGAGTTTTATTTTATAGGAACTTTTGTTTATTGTGGGAGAGAAACAGGACGCGTAGGAATTGAAGGTAATGCAGCACCTGTTAACGGGATCGTTTCTAGCATATTCAGTGCGATGCGGGTATTCTTTAAGCAGTTTGGAATGTCTTGTTTGACGAGTATCGTTAAATTTGATTGTGTCCGACAGGAACTGCACCTTGAGGTTATTATTCAGGACATCCAGGGTAAAACAAGATATAAGCAATTTCCGTCTAAGGGATAGAGGCAAAAGATCAAGGATTTTGAGCCTGTCCTTATAGTGAGGAAGGTGGTGAAAATCCGAAGGATTATAGAGGTTCCTAAGCGCGAAAAGAAGGAACTTCTTTTGGACAGATTCTATTCGATTAATACTAATTTGAAATATAGGATCCCAGATCTGGCACGCATACTCAAGAATAGGACGGATCAATGAGCAAAACAAGGCTTTAGTAACCCAAACATTGTCGAATTCTTTAGCTCTTCTCTTGATAAAGCCCAACAGCTTGTTGGATCTAGCAATAATATTATCAAAGTGTAAGTTAAAGTTTAACTTGCTGTCGAGGACAATGCCTAAATCAACAATGCGATCGACACGATCCAAGACATTGTCATTGAGATAATAATTTTGCAGCTGTTTGTTTCTTTTCCTGGAGAAGGTAATTACGTGGCACTTACTGGTGTTAAGAAGAAGATTGTTAGTGGTGCACCAGTCTTGTAGTGCATTAAGTTTCGACTGTAAAAAGGATACATCAGTTTGAGACCTTATAGCACTATAAATTTTCAAATCATCGGCGTAAAAGAGGTGCGGAATGCCATTTAATATTTCAGATAGATCCGAAATGAATATGTTAAATAAAAGTGGCCCTAGGTGGCTGCCTTGCGGTACACCTGAGGTTACATTGATTTCTTTTGAGAAGAAGCCCTGAAATCTTACCACCTGAGTTCTCCCGTTAAGATAGGATGTAATCCAATCCAGAAGGGGGCCGGATATCCCAAATCTTAATAATTTCATAAATAGTATGTTGTGGTCTACTCGATCAAATGCCTTGCTGAAGTCAGTGTAGACAACGTCAAACTGGTGGCCTTGTTCCATACCGCACAGTAGTTCGGATATCATTATCATAAGATTGGAAGTGGTGGAACGACCTTTTCTGAAACCATGTTGCTGATCGTTTAGGTTCGGAACAATTAGAGGGGCAATCTTGTCATAGATGAGTTTTTCAAATAGTTTAGGGATAACAGATAGGATAGCAATGCCCCTATAGTTGTCCACCGCATGTTTATCACCTGACTTAAAGATTGGTGTGAGGAAGGATTTCTCCCATACCGAAGGAAACTTACCGGCAGAAAGGGACTTGTTAAAAATGAGGTGAAGAGGGAGTAGAATGAGTTGGGAGTGGTTCTGCAAGAAACTTGCAGGTAGACAGTCCGGACCGTGACCTTTATTGACCTCCAGATCTATAAGACCTGTCATTATATCTTCGGGCGATAGAGATATATTGTCTATAAGAACCGCAGTTTGGGAATGCTCTCTAGGGACAGTGTGTGCAGTCGAAGAAATGGGGCAGAAGATTCCACTGAACCTGTCCGCGAACATGTTTGAAGTTTCTTGGGGGAGAGAGGAGTGTGCGATACCGTTTGTCATTGTTGTCGGGTAGCCTGATGTTTTCCGCTTTAGATTAACGAAATCAAAGAATTTTTTAGGATTACGTATGATATTTTCACCGACAGTCTTTGCATAGGTAGTGTAGGCCTCCCGTGACCTATGATTAAATTCTGAAGCTAGCCTGGCGTATTCAGATTTCTGCTCAGCACTAACATTGTTGTTATTTTTCACTACGCGGTACAATTTATTTCTACTATTACGAAGGGACCAAGTGTTTTTGTCAAGCCATGGCTCCGCAAATTTATCCCTTTTTTTAATTTTGGGTACGAATCTGCCAATGGTGTTGAAGATAACATCGTAGAATCTAGTAACTAGCTCGTCAATATCATCACCATCAAGTAGATCCTCCCAGTTAATAAGGGATAATTCAGTGCTAATACTACCATTATCAGCATTCTTAAAATCGAAGACTACCGAGTTGTTATAGGAGGCGAGATAATCAGTTATTGTAGAACTGAGCTCGACGACCCACGCGGAATGATGTGTAGTGTTATTAAATAGATTCTCCTCTTCAGAAGCGGGAAGCACGTTCAAATCCTCATAGAGGTTAGTGAAGATTAAATCCAACCATTTCCCATTTGAATTTGGTTGGCTAATTACCTGTTGCAGGTCGTTGCTGTAAAGATTGTCGATAAACTTTATATCGACGGGGTTTGATACATTAATCGGAAGTAAATAACTGTCTTCCTCGTCACGAATAAAAGATATATTAGGCCGATTGAAATCACCTATGATTAATATATCTTTGTTATCGTTGGATATTTCATCTATTATATGAATCACATTATCATATATAGATTCGTCGGAGTTTGGAGGTAAGTAAAAAGAACCGATGACAATGTATTTCTTTCCGAACTTTACTCGTACTAAAATATGTTCAAAGGTTTGAGACGATGTAGTCGCGATCAGTTAACTATTTAAGGAGTCTCTAACAGCTATGAGGACACCAAATGAAATGGTATCATTAGTAAAATGTCATAAGCGATATAGTATACTCGATACTATACTCGTTGTGCTGTGCGTGTCGTGTGACATATACGTGTTCTTGTGCGAAGTTTTGTTTTTCGGTGTTTTGTTTGGTTTTTCGATCACTTTGCCTGTGGTGTCTTTTTTTTCCTAGTGCCAGTGACTTAGTTATTGTATTTGTTGTTTTTTTCTCTTTTTCTGTGCATTTCGGTTGTTTTTATATCTACTTTTTGTCTGGTTTTCTTTTTGATTTTCAAAGTTTCGGTGACATCGGTCTTCCTCTTTTCAAAATTTGAGATTAAAGGTACTACCCCATCCTTTATTAAATATTATTAATAATATTAATTTTTTGCGTAAGGTTATGTAAAAATTTAATTTATAGAAAAAGCTTCCAAAACTGTTGTAAGTTCTTTTTATTTTAATTTTCAATATCTTTTCTTGCTGCTTTTTCTATTTTTTTTTATTTCTCGAGATTTTTTATTTGTGTTTTGATGGAGGACCTTTATACCTGCAAGTACGGCTCATCCGAGATCGTTCGAGTTGGCAATGCTTGTGATGGAGTGTTGCAAAGAGTGCTCTGACATCAAGCCCTGCCATGTGCTGAGGATGATTAAAAGTATCTCGGAGGTGGTTGAAACTGATCACGCAAATATTACAGATCGGTTGATTTCCCTCTCGAGATTCACCTTTCATTTTCAAACCCTGTCCGACGATGTCCAATCGGTAAATGCCCGGCTTGACCAGCTGTCCGACACACTGGCCTCTTTTTCGACGAGCTCGAGCTCTCTCGTGGCCAAATTCTACGAGCTCTCATCTCGAGTCTCCACGGTCTTAGATACCTTCGACGATTTGCAGTCAGTGATCCTTAACCCTGGTGCTCCTACTTCTTCCGTTTCAGCTGAAACCTCGGCCCCCCTTTCTGCAGTGCTAACTGATATCAAAAGTTGTACGATGCGTGTCAGGACTGAAGTCGAGTCGTTATCACGTACAGCGACTCAAAATTACTCAGCCCTGAACTTATTATCGGAAAAATCCCGGTGCCGCTCACCGTAAGGATGTGCAATGCGAACCTCCAGCCACCGCTACTCCAGAGGTTGGTATTACCGTTGGCCTTTCCACAGTACCCGTGGAGAGCCCTTCGATGGGGACTGACTCTAGGCTGGCTCCGAACCAGCCAAAACCCTGTAAAAAGCGTAAATACAGACGCAGTCATGGTTATATAGTGGGGCCCGGTAGTCTAGGGGTAAGGCGCCTGACTACTATCCCCAGAGGTCCAGGGTTCGATTTCCGGCGGTGCCACGGTCCTAGCCTTTCCCAATTTCCCGCCTACATAACTTTCCTTCTTGCTTCTTCCCTCTTTGCATTCCTGATTCTTCCGTCATAGCCTTCACTAGTTGTTCCCCGCTCCACCAAGCGCATGTCATCGGTTGGTTGATGAGAATCAACTCGTTTCAGGAGGCATAACACTCCAGCGAGTTATTTCTCAAATGCCCCGACACCAGAGTCGCGAAATGGTTGGGAGTAGGTGAAAATAAAAAATGAAAAAAAAATACAGCAGCTAGGTTGTGACAGTTCTTTCCTTCACTTCTCTCTTTATCTTCCGACTAGAGCTGCTGTTCGACATTTAAAAAAATATATATATAAATAAATACATGGTCGACAGTACAAAGGGGGCCTTCCCTAAGTCTCTAGTGCGTCACATAAAAAAAAAAGTCGTAAAGCAACTTTTACAGAGGGGGTCACTATGAACTCCTCTGTTAGCTTGTCGGTCCCCGCCCCTTTACTTCCAATGAACTCATCTGATATGTCATCTAACTTTTCTGGCAATATTAGTGAGCAAGTGGACGCTGGGATTACTAGGCCTTCAGTAACCTGTACCAGCCTTGTGACGGTGCCCAGGCCGCATATATTTTCATTTCGCGCTTTTCTTCTGACACTGCCATGGGCAATTACAGATTATTTAAAGAAAAAAGAAATAAACCCTGAAACAATCTCTTACAGAAAGTTTAGCAATTCTTCCAAACCCCGTCGCGTCCTTTGTTCTGTCTGCACCGCCCAGTACCGCTGAAAAGCTTTTAGACCCAACTTCTGGCCTCCCGGTGCCTTCTCTAAATACTTTGTTCCCCGCACACGTGTACATCGCACTCCTGACTCTCGCCAGGTTTCAAAAAACTTGAGACATTCACCCTCTATTTATTACCAAAACGTAAGAGGAGTGAGGTCCAAAACTCACGATGTGTTTCTATCAACTTCGGCCAGCGATTTTGATATCATCGCTTTTACGGAAACATGGTTATACAGTGGGATCCTCAATGCCGAACTATTCTATTCCTCCTTCCAAGTTTTTCGGAGGGATAGATATAATGACTCGGAGGCTCGTGGAGGTGGTTTACTACTTGCCTCTGTAGTAACCGTCTCAATTGCTCTTCAATAACGCTTCCTAGTTTTTCCAACTCTTTAGACATTGAGCTTCTCGCTCTTAGAGTTTCTCTTGCCACCATTAACCTGTTCTTGATCTGCTGTTACATCCCACCCGATATGCTCAGCACTCTTGACGATAAAGGTCATATAACCTTTATGATATCCTAATTTCCTGCATAAAGCATATCCAGGATATGATGGATTCTAAACCCGAAATCCTACTTTTAGGTGATTTTAATTTACCCAATGTTCAATGGGTATCTTGTGATGACGACGATAACTACCTCCCTGAAAACGACCTTAATTTTAGGGAATCCAGCTTTCTGAATTCCCTATTCTCATACGGCCTGAACCAAATGAGTGGTGTGAATAATATTTTAGGAAGGCGGTTGGATCTTGTATTCTTCTCCGACTCTGACAACATGATTGTTGAGCCTAGTTCAATAGTCTTGTCGTCTATCGAAAATTATCACCCTCCTCTTCTTCTAAGTTATTGTTCTGCCTTTAACAATAAACTAATCCATGAAGAGGCCACATTTACTTTTAACTTTAAAATGGCTAATCTTGAAGAACTGTCATCCAAGCTCACTTCGATCGATTTCAACAGTTTGCTTTCTCAAATGAGTTGGATGACGATGTTGCAAGGTTTTATTCCGTTCTGTACGAAACCTTTGCATCTTGTGTACCTATTAGCCTCTAAAGCTGTCCAGATCATCCCCACCATGGTACAACTATTAGCTGAGACGTGCCAAAAACCAGAAGAATAAACTCTGGAAACCTTACCTGAAGAGGAAAGACACTGCGAGTCTCTGTGCATTTATTAAATACCATGAGCAATTTCACGCACTCTCCGAATCACTCTACAAGGAGTACCTGAGTAACATGAAAGACAGACTATATGGTGATCCCAGAACCTTCTTTAAATTTATCAATACTAAGAAAAAAATTGATAATTACCCTAACACCATGCAACACGAGAACTCCTGCAGTACGAATCCATCCGAGATTTGCGAAATGTTCGCATCGTTCGTCCGCAAATCCTTCTCGTCCCCTGTCTTTCAGCCAGACTTAAACAATTTTCGGCATATCAATGCATCTCAAGTGGCTGAAAACTTACCTCTCTCTATTACCAGAGAGGCTATCTTAAAACATATTAACACAGGATTTTTCGTCGGGCTGACGGTATGCCCCCTGCTGTTCTAAAATCCTGTGCTGGGGCCCTTCTATCTCCCCTTATGCAATTATTCCAAAAATCCATTAATACAGGGTGATTCCCAACTTTATGGAAGAACTCTTGTATAAACCCCGTCCATAAAAAGGGATCCAAGAACGAGATATCGAATTATCGACTGATTGCAAAATTATCGTTTATATCAAAACTCCTTGAATCTATTATTTACTCTGAGATTGCTCCTATCTGTAAGAGACTTATCTCAGTAAATCAACACGGTTTTCTTGCAGCTCGTTCCACTACTACTTATCTCACACTGTTCGGGGCTTCGTCACTGGTTGCCAAACCGATTGCGTTTATACTGACTTCAGCAAGTCTTTGACAAGCTCTCTCCCTTGATTGTAGCTCTCAAACTAAAAAAATTAGGCTTTCCGCATGCCCTTGTGGCATGGTTCCAATCATACTTAGCTGAGAGAACCTATCAAGTACTATTTCGTGGAGCCAAATCCAGAAACATTGAAGCGTCCTCTGGCGTCCCGCAAGGTAGTCATCTAGGTCGTCTTCTTTTTATATTATCTATCGATGACATTGCCACCTTACTAAAGTACTGTAATATCCTTATTTACGCCGATGACATCAAACTGTACCGTCTCATAAAGAGTACCGAGGATTGCAAACTTCTGCAAGCAGACCTTAACACCTTCTATTCTTGGTGTTCCAATAACAACCTGGTTCTTAATATTAGCAAGTGCGAGATCTTGACGTTTTGTAGAAAACGTGGTCCGATAACTTATGACTATACTTTTGATCATAACATAATCTCTGGCGTAAATTCTGTTACTGATCTTGAGGTTAGATTTGATTGTAAGTTGGATTTTTCCACTCACATCAATTATGTATATCTCTTCCAAAGGCAGTTTAGCCCTGGGATTTATAAAAAGATGGTCTAAGGAATTCAACAATCCCCTCATCACTAAGCACTTGTTCATATCTTTAGTCAGGCCCTTACTCGAGTATGCCTCCCAGGTGTGGTCTCCTCACTACTCCTCCCAAATTGGAAGAGTCGAATCAGTTCGAAGGAAGTTTGTCCGATTTGCACTCAGCCGCCTTCCTTGGGAAAACCCTCTTATTCTTCCGTCTTATAGCACAGGCTTAAATTAATTAACTTAAGCTCTCTCCATAAGCGTCGAGAGGTTGCTGACGTTATTTTCGTTCATCGGCTACTGAATGGTAAGGTTGACTCAGGTTTCTTGCGTGCCGTGCGTCGTTTAGAGCGAATGATTATAACCTGAGGGGAGAACCTCTGTTACACATTAATTCCTCTAATACGAATTACGGCAGGTATGAACCTGTAAATCGCATGCTTATTAATGTTAATAGAAATATAAGCGTTTTTAGCATGCCATCAAGTGAAGTTGCTATTAAAAAATCCCTTTTTGAGGTGGCATGACTCCCTTCCTCTTGCACGCTTTGTCATTAGTTGTTTCTGTATATATATTTGTTTCTATGTTTGCATGCTCCAGCTGAGCCACAGTGGCAGTGGTAAATGTTTCCCAGCACAGCTGAGAAGTGCGCCTTCTATATTAGAAGGAAAACTCTGTATATGGTTAGATCCATAGCGGTCATCTATCTCAAGAGGGCGGATTACCATTTTCTTCACCACCCGCTCGACATAGGTATCAAATGAAAGGATAATATAAGTAGAATACAATAAGCTATGCCGTAGCATCCATGGCGGCCGTCTCAAGAGGGCGGATTACCATTTCTTCACCACTCCCTCGACATGGGTAGGTATCAATTGAAAGGTTATAATTAGTAGAATGCCATAAGCGATATATTATACTCAATATATCGAGGGCATCAAGCTGAAAGGTCGTATCTACACAAATTGAAATTTTAGAGGAGGCCAGGTTTAATGAATAAAAATAGTTTATTAATGATAACTTTTTTGTTTCTCTGCCTATGTTTTTGCATTCTGGTATGGTGAAAGGTATTAACTAAACACGCTATTAGCATATGTATTATTATTTTAAAAAGTGCATGATTTCACATATTTTTATGTAGTTACGCCCTTACAGCGTGCAACTGACATCCTTTGGGTGGTTACAAAGAGGCGTATGTCAAATAAATTATTGACATAAGTAATTATTAAAATAACGTTAACTAATAGAAAACGGGTTTTTACACGTACATAACTTGAAGTCCTTGTCAACTTTGTTTTATTATTTGGCTCTACTTTAACTTGTGTGATTAAAACAAAATGAAATCAAAATTAAGTTTTATTACAAAACAATTGTGTTAATTATAAGTCTTTTTTTCAGCCTAATTTCTGCTTCGTTTCCTTTTATTTATTTTAGCCCTCATTGCTGCAAGTGGAAGTTCATCATTGCTTGAATCCTCCTCGGTTTCCTTCCTCTTAGCAACAATCTCCTTCTTTTTGGCAGTAGCAGATGGTAAGGTTTTGTAGTAATGATGGTATACCTGTTTGATGAAGCCTGTTTCACACAATGTTTTTAGGTCATTGTATTTTGCAGCGGTTGTAGGAAGGGTACTCTTATACGCAGCAAAAACTGGATTGTGGTAGTCTTTAGGAATGTTTTCTTCATGATCTTCATGAGAAATACTAGTTTTGCTCTATCGCTGTGACGTCCTTTGTAACTGAAATTGTGTTTGTATTTCTTCATCAAAATCATATTTAAAAAATACTGAATTTGGTTTATCTTTCGAACATCTAAGCCAGGTGATATCTCGCCATTTTACTCTAGTTCCATTGGTTGTGCTAATCATGTTAGGGAAGTTGGTAGCTTTATAGGCTTTTAAGTCAATAAAGTTATTGTGGTTCATGATATCCACTGTGTATGGTGTTCCGTTTCTTTTGGCTAAACGTGCGACGTTAAACCAGTCAGTAGGTAGGTATATTTTAGCAATTTCACTGGCATGTTCAATAGTAGAGTGCATGCATACTGTCACACTCCATGTGTGTGCCCAGGCTCCAGAAATTTCAAGACACAAGTATCAATTGTGTCATGGCTGTGTGTGATACATAGCATGGCACACGCCAATACTGAATTCTTATTTTGTCCTGGACGAGAATCAGAGAACAAAGAGACATGCCTAACGGCACGAGGAACATAGCCAATTATAAAATTTAAGAAGCATGTCCCAATCTCATTTGATCCTCTCTGCCCCTCTGTTTCAGCCCACATGAAGCAATGTCCAGTCTTGGCTCCAACATTATAAAATGTGGAATTGAATGTGGCCAGTTTCCTTTTGTAGAAAAGAGGCTTTGAAAAAAAATAAAGGGGAATACAGAACAGCTTCGAGGTCAAAATTTCCCGACAAAAATGCCTTATCAGATTGAGACTTTTTAGCATCACTTTGTTTCATGCCGAGTGCCTCTTGCTTTTTCTTGACATGTTGTAAGTATTTTCCTTCTTTGAGCTTTTTTCTTCATCACTTAATTTTTCAAAATCGTAGCACCAACATTGATCTTTGCGTGGTGAATGAAATACTATATTCATTTGTATCAATATTTCTTTATAAGTGGTTTTGCATACAGGCTTTTCATTAAAATTTTTGCAGTGCCTCAAATACTCATCGTATATTTTTTCTCTATTTAGAATGCTTTCTAGATATTCCTTTTTAATGTCTCGACGGCACCAATGGGAGGGCACCCTACTAAAACTATTTATGTGTGCTTTGGTAAAATCAACTCTTTTTTGAGATGTTTTATTCGGAGGCTGCTCCTCCTCCTTTTCCTCTTTGATCTTCGAGAGGTATGCCAGATCTATTCTTTTTTGATAGCGTTATTCTAACCGTTTTTTCAGATATCCCTAGTGTATCAAGGAAAAACTTTTTACATACTTTTCGGACATTACTTTGATATTCTAATGTGTATGTGTATGAGAATTGGCGTCTTGATCAAAGCCTTCTACATTTACAAGCCATGCTGCAGGTGTGTGTTTGTGGTTGTATGACGTCCCAAAGAAACGTCAGATTTATATAAAACGCGGGCAAAACAAGTTGAAAGTGCGCGATTAAAATCGATTTAATCTAGTGACAATCTAGTGTAATAATTATAAATAATTATAATAATAAAGATAAGAATAAAGGAAAAAGTGCGGCAAAAGTGAAAGCGAAAGTGAGTAAATCAAAGAAAGGAATATCGTATTACACCTGTAAGTAAATTTATATTACTTTATGCATGCTTCAAAAAATGTGGCAATGCCCTTAAATGTATAGCTATTTACGATAAAAGAAATTTTTTTTTCTTATTGGAATGGTTACAAAAAAGTATAAACATTTCTTTTATTGTTTTAATTATTAATAACAATTTATTTCGGGGCGGTTGCAACATTAAAAGACAAATAATATTGTGCATTTCTTCCTTGACCCCTCTTGATTATTTTGCCTTTCATGTTAAAAACAAGAGAGAGGAAGAAATTTGTTAAAAACAATTTATAATTTTATAGTGTGTAACAGTAATTTTCCCGCATAAATGGGACCTTAAGGGGACTATTCAGTGAAATGGCTAAAATTTGATCGATTGTACCGATTTTGATCAAATTTTCATTACATTATAATTGAAAAATAGGCCAACTTCAACGGGTAATTCGTACGTGAATTTTAATCCGATTTCAATTTTGTTGGCGTCAAAACGTTCGGTAATTAATGATAAACAAATGTACCAGACAGAATTTCGATATAATATTTTGTTTATTAACAATGTACGAATATGTGCGGATGAGTCAAAGAAAGGCCTAAAATAATGTTTTTTTTTTTCAAGTTTTTTGTACATTTTTGTTTATAATTTAGTGAATTTTTTATAAATCTAAATTCTGTCTGGTATATTTGTGCTATAATGAATGCCAAACATTTTCCACTTTGTATAATTAAAATCGATTAAAAACTCACGTTGTAATTACGATTACAAGTTGAAAAAAAGGTAAAAAATGGTTATCGGGATATTCATCCTTGAAGTTACACGTTCGGTCCATTTAACGCCGTGCACGCTCTTGAAAAACATGAAAAAAATCTTGTTGACGTTGTTTTTTAACATCTGAAAACGTAGGAGGATAGAGGACATTTCAGCCTTTCAGAATATGCAATAAAAACAATTCGTAAAAAACTTGATTTTAGACCAAAAATCCCCGAAAAGAATTTTGTTATATCACATCGCATTCGTTTGACTGTTAACCATGTATGTTTTTGGTATGCATGTGTCAGGTTTTTTGAATACGATTTTATAAAAATTATGTTGATAAAAATAGTACAAAATCATAAACATTAAACATAGTTCTTTAAAATCCCTCTTCACTGTTGTGTCTTCTTTTTTCTTCGATGGCTCTACAGCCCAATTCGAGCTTTGGCCTCCATCAGCTTCTTCCTCCAGACGTCTCTCTGCTCCGCAGCTTATCTCCAGTTTCTCGTGTTGAGCAATTTTGCTGCATCGGCCTTAACATTATCTTCCCACCTTAACCGTGGTTTGCCAACTGGTCTTTTGCCATCTGGTAGTAGATACAGGGCTTTTTTTGGTATCCTTGAGTCATCCATTCTTTAGACATGGCCGGCCCAACGTAAACGTAGTAGCTTGGCATGGGTCGAAAGTTTACATTCTTTGTATAAGTCGTACAATTCGTGATTGTAGCGTATTCTCCATGCATTATCTTCATTCATTGGGCCGTATATCCTTCGAAGGACCTTCCTCTCAAATATATCCAGCTTGTCTGCGGATTTCTGGGAGATACTCCATGCTTCACATCCATACGTAGCTACTGTACGTATGATGGTTTTGTAGATTCTTATTTTAGTTTTTCTGTGGATGTCTCTGGATTTCATTACTGGCAGTAGTGAGAAGTATGTTCTGTTCGCGGCGTTTATTCTTCTTTGTACGTCTATCGTTTCATCGTTGTCTTCGCTGACTGTGGACCCCAGGTAGTTAAATTGGTTTACCCGTTCAAAGTTATATTCCCCCCAGGCAGTGATGTAAAATACCCAGGTATTTATGAATCAGGGTAAATGTCCAGGGTAAATACCCGGGTAAATACCCAATGTTGATAAATACCTGGGTATTTATTAATTTTAAAAAATTCAGTTCGGAGTAAGTTAAAGCTTGGGAAATGTTCGCAAACTAATTTTTCTAAGTTCTTACAATATTAGAAAGTTATTAAAATTAATCAGAATAGGAACTTAGCAGTTCGGTTGAAAGGTAAGGAAATAAAATCAAAGAGGTCTAACCTACATGGTGAAATTCGCTTTATTGATCGCGAACAATATTAATTGAGCAATGACAACCTGGGTAAAAATTAATTAAACTTAATTGAAAACGGCAAAAAGCTAGGTTCCACATCTTTTGATGTAAAAAACAAAATAAACTGATATCATAAATCAAATACAAAGACGATAATCTGAAAATGGATGGAAGAGCAGTGTCAGTTTGACTTCTGGGTAGGATCAGCTCAGCAGCGTTGCCAATCCACATTCGTGCTGGCAGCTGGCATACATCTTTGTTCGAGATGCGCCGAATATTCGACCGAATATTCGTATTCGGCGTATTTTTAAAAGTTTGTATTCTGCCGAATATTCGGTTAGTTTGCCGAATAATTACCGAATATTTAAATAGTATTATTTGATGAGTTGCATATGTTAAAGAGGCTTTATTCTGAAACCGTAGGCAGTATTTGTAAATGAAACAAACACTTCTTTGTGTAACCATATTTATTCACAAAACCAAAATTTACACAAAATAAAAAAATTGAGAATCCACACGTGAGTCGACAGAAACGAGACCGAGTTGAAACTAGGTTTTCAACTGCTTGCGTGCGACTGTTCTTGCCGGTCGGAAGCAATATCAAACTGGTGACAGACAAGCCTACCTGCGCTGCATTCAACGGTTCTATGATATGCGGCGAGTTTCTACCGTCCCGACTTTTAAACATAACCCAAAAGTCTAAGTAACGAGTGTATGATTGTGTGTGTGCTTTGTCGAATGCGGCATAAAAAGTACAAAGTAGACCGACAATTACGTTGCATGCATTCGAATACACACACTTCTATATTGCCTGTCACCGAATGCAACGTTTGTACGCTTGAAAATGACACCAGTTTCAGTTGTGTGGTTGCATTTCTACGTGTGAAAGTTTATTTAACAAAATCTTCGTGAGCACAGAACACCGATTGATCTAAAATCAGTTGCGCTTGTGTTTGGACAAAGGTTTCATTTTGAATGCAACCTGATTTGAGCGTGATAATGGTGAAACCAGTTTGAAACTGGGATTGTAAATCAGTCGACTCATGTGCGTAGTGCCTTTATGATTAAGGAATTGTCATTTCCCCACATTCTTCCTTTAGTCCCTTATTTTTTGGCGATAACTACTCTATCACGCGAGAAATTGCAATGAAAGAAAGAACGGCGCATTGAGTGAGTGAGCCGCGCTAGTGCGAAGTGCTGGAGGTTTGGACGAACGCTGCTACTTGCAGAACGCTTCTCTGTTCTACATATATGAACTTGCTTGAACCGGCATAAGACTGAACCGAATAATTCGGCCGAATGTTCGGTTCGGTACATTTTTGACCGAATATTCGTATTCGGTCCAACCCATATTCGGCGCATCTCTAATCTTTATTATACTGAAACTACCCTCGTTTTGGGTATTTAAACGACCATCGGGTAAATATCCGGGTAAATACCCAATTTATATTCACCTTCCCACTGAGTATTTACCCGGCCCACATCACTGCCCCCAGGTGGTATTGTGGTTTCTTCTTCTTCTTTCCACCCTTGATTGAATTAGAATCTTACTTTTCTCTGCGTTTATTTGCAGTCCTATATCTGTACCTCAGAACCAGACGAACGTAAGTCCAAATATTACCATTTTCGGGTTATTACATCTAGAATTTGTTTCTACTTTAAGCCACAACAACTAAAGTCCGTTGAATAATCGCCTTTTGCATTTTCTAAGGGTTGTAAGAACGTAAGTCCTAACCTATGATTGAGCCAGACAAACACAGTTTTTGTGCTCTCCTGAAAAGTTGGCCTAGTGTGACTTACGTTAGTCTGGTTCCGACGTACCGATATGTTTTGCTCCATCTTCTAATTCTGTAAATGTTTCTCTAAGATATGACAGTGATCTTGCAAGGCAGTTTATATCGTCGGCATATCCTGCCAACTGTTTGGATTTGTTAAGCAGGGTTGCGTTCGCATCAATGTTAACCTTGCGAATTACTCCTTCTAGGCAGATAATAAATAGCATAGGTGCCAGCCCATCGCCCTGCTTTAAGCCTTGCTTGACGGAGTCCTTGTCAATTCTCCTTGTATTCTGCCTGCACATCTTGTATTTTCCATTGTCATTTTAGTCAGTTTCACTATCTTTAGGGGTATGTTTAGGTCCAGCATTGTCGCATACATTTTTTCCCTGTCGATGCTGTCGTATGCTTGTTTAAAGCCGATGAAAAGTTGATACACGTCGATGTTGTATTCCCAGCATTTTCGGAGGATTTGCCTTATTGAAAAAAGTTGATCCATTGTTGACCTATTTCTTCTGAATCCAGCTTGGTATTCACTTATTGCAGCTTCTGCGTAAGGTTCCAGTCTGGTCTTAATTATATTGGTCATTATTTTATATACTGTACTTAAAAATTACTGTGCTCTATAGTTTTCTGTTTATATACTGTACTCTATAGTTTTCACAGTTGAATCTGTCCCCTTTCTTGTGTATTGGGCAGATAATGCTTTGCTCCCATTCTTCAGGCATTTCTTCATTCCTCCATATGCAGGATAGTAATTCGTGTATAGCTGCTGAGAGCGATTCGCCTCCTTGTTTGATCAACTCTTCTGGGATGTTATCAATTCCTGGAGATTTATTGTTTTTTAATGATCGTATGGCACTTTGTACTTCTTCCAGAGTGGGTACATTTGTTTCTCTGGTGTCATCGTTATGTTGTAGACGAGGTTCTGGTACATGTCTGATGCTCTCGTTTGCGTTCAGCAGCTCGCTAAAAAATTCCTTCCATCTTTTCTTTACATCTTCGCTGCCTGTGACTATGGTGCCTTCTTTTATTCTACATATACCGGAGGAGGGTTTGAAGCCTTTCTTGAAGAAGTTTACTTCCCTGTATGTTTCCCGTGTTTTGTTTTGGGCAAAGTTTTCCTCTGCTCTCAGGATGTGGTTGTTGAGGAATTGCCTTTTCTTCTTCCTGTAGATGTTTTTTGCGGTTCTTCTCGTTTCCTCGTATTTCAATTTCTTACTCCTCGCCGGTCTCTCTATGTATATTCTCCTATTTTTATTTCTGGCCTCTATAGCTGCTTTGCATTCCTCGTCGTACCAGTCACTGGCTCTGGCTGTGCGTTTATACCCTACAGTTTCCTTCGTGACATCAGTCAGTACCGTCTTCAGTCTCATCCATTTTCCCTCGACTGTATCTTCAATATTTATACCTATCCTTTCTGCTAGAGTTTCCTGATATCTCTCCAACACAGGCTGTTCTTGGAGGCGATCGACGTCGAATTTCTTTTGTTTGCTGTTTCTTCTTTCTTGAGTAGACAGCCGACATCTGAATCTAGCTTTAACTAGAAAGTGGTCCGATTCACAGTTTGCACCCCTACAGGGTCTTACTTGCAGGATACTGGAAGCTGCCCTTCTGTCTATTAGAATATGGTCTATTTGATTGCAGTATCTTTCGCTGGGGGATTGCCATGTGTATTTGTGAATGTCCTTTCTTGGGAAATACGTTGAGCTGACGATCATATTTTTACTCATTGCGAAATCGATAACACGTTGTCCGTTATCGTTTGATGTTTCGTGAAGACTTTCCTTTCCAATGGTCGGTCTGTGCCAGTTCTCTCTTCCAATTTTGGCGTTGAGGTCTCCTATCACCATCTTGATGTCATTGGAAGGGGCCGTATCATACGCGCGCTCAAGCTTATAATAGAAAGTGTCCTTTGTCGTGTCCGCTTTCTCCTCCGTCTCCGCATGTACGTTTATGATTGAGAGGGTAAAGAACTTCGTTCGGAATCGTATTGAGCATAATCGTTCACTGATTGGCTTGAACTCTATCACATTACTTATAATTGATTTGTGTACTACGAAGCCTACTCCTAAGTGATGTTCCCTTCCGCAGATGTAGAATATCCTGTAGTTGCCAAGGTCCATTGTCCCGTCTCCTATCCATCTGATCTCTTGTAACGCGAGTAATTTTATTTTATATCTGCTCACTTCGTCTAATAGTGACTTAACTGCTGCAGTTCTGTACATACTTCGCGTATTCCATGTTCCGAAAATCATTTCCTGGTGCTGTTGCCGTAGTCGTTGCCGTTTTTTCCGTCCGTTCCGAGGCTTTGCTTCGGGTTTCTTAACTGATGGGGTTTTACAGGGTCCGGTAGTTAGCCCAACGCCCAACCCCACTACCAGGAGGACCGGATCCGTGAATTATACCCCATCGGATAGGGTGGCCCAGCTATACCCCCGGGCACTGGGTACGTCCGTCGTCGGTTGGTTATCCAGGAGGCACCAGCGAGGAGGTGACGGTACGATTTTGTGTCCCTCGTTGTAATTCCAATTATACAACAGATAGAAGAAATAATGGCTCCTTCTCCATTTTTCGATTTCCCAAAAATGAGGAAATGCGCGCTAGTGAGGGCGAGAAAATTTTATACCGACTCCGTCATCAAGGGTTTGCGCAAAACATTTCCGGCTATCAGATTTTTAAAAAAATGATTGCGGCCCACCCTTGAAAGTTCCCCGGTTGCAAAATGCTGCCATACCTTCAATTTTTCCAAACCTACCAGCGTACTTGACTATTCCTGAATCCTGTAGTACTAGTAGACAGGATCCTTCTTTCCGCAGAGAACGGGAACAACCTCGCATAGAAGTACTAAACGAGCAATTTTTGCAAAACGATTACATAAAATCGTTTGAAGAATTTAGGGAATATTTTAAAGAAAGGCTAGAATTAGACACTTGGAATATGTATTATTAGTAATATATCCAAAGTTGTTTTTTATAGGGTAGATATAATGTAATGAAGGTGGTTGCGCTTTCTCGGTTCGTGTCATCGTATACGAAAATTTAAGATTGCAAATTTTCATCGGTGAATCGGAAATTTCGTTTAAATATTTAAGTTGGGTGCTTCCACGAAATTCTACACTTACCCTTTGGTCTCAAATGATTAATATTTTGTCACGTTTGTCACAAACTCTTCTAGGCAAGATCGTGATTTCTATTTAGAACTTGCATGTAATCATTTGAAGCTGGCTACCCAATGTGATGAGGATTTTGTTTACTTAGGAAACTTAGATATTTTATGTGATCAAATAAATCTTATTCGTCGCAAACGGGGCTTCTTGAAGAGAAAAAGATGGTTGAGGAGTCTTTTTTGACTTCTGTTTTTTAGTCCCGGCTTCCGGTGTTGCTGGAGCTTCTACAGTGCCGTTTGCAGTTAAAAACTTATACTCCTAAAAATTAAAAGAGATGAATACACTTTATAATCTTCGGTTTAAAATAAATAATATAATTACCCGGCCTTAGATTTGCACGTAAAATACGCATAATACTTTCAGCTGCCCGAAATGGTACTGTGCTTTTTTCAACAATTTTGTTACTTTGTGCTAGTTCTGCGATCATTCTTGCTGCATTTTCAACATATTATTATATTTAAACGTAAAGTTTTGCACCTTTGCCACGTCCAGTCATTTTAATATTGTTAAATAAATAAAAAACCACTCGAACCGCACAATAAAATAAACATAACCTCACTTGTCACTTCGAAGTCTTCGAAGTTGTTAACTGAAAATACGAGCACAACATTAATTAATTAGGTACTTGTCACATATAAAATCGTCAAAACTTTGGAACCTAATTATTGAGAAAACTCCACGTGATTTTTAGGTAAACGTGCAAAGCGGTACTTACTTGTGATCGTCGGGTCTTCCAACAATAAATTCATCAAATGAATCATCACTCATAAAACCTGGATCATGTTTATCACTCATTCTATTAAAGTTTCTTCTTCATAAGGACACAAAACTCAGGCAAGCACGAAACAATACGAACGAATTAACAGATTTGTCAGTCACAAAGCATAAAAAAGAGAATAAAAAAACCGCTTACCTTTTTTCATCATGTTGGCGTGAATGGCAAGAGTCACCACGGCATATAGTCAAAAACTAAAGTTCCATACACACTTCACTTGACATGGGCTAACTATCTATAGTAATATTCTAGCTGGGCCACTTTCAACATTTTTCCAAGAAATCGAACGAGAATTTTTTCAGGAGAGAATTTCGACTTGCGTTTGATTTTTTTGGTATTTTACGTTTTGTGTTTAAACAGGGGCTCCACTAGTTAAAATGATTGTTTCTAGCATTACGAAAGCGTAACGACTTATAATTAATTATTATTAAAAATGAAAAGGCGTATCGACATTATCGTTGCAAGCGAAGGGCGTATCGACTCTTATGCCGTTTCAGCTTGTTACTGGCAATACCAAATTGTATTATATACGCCCTTACATATTTAGGCCTATTGATAAATTAGCGAAGTACTGCTACGCCCTTTTAGTATGTTGAAGGGATAAAAAAATTAGTAGATTTACCCAAAAACAGGTTTTTTGAAAATTCAGTAGATACGACCTTTCAGCTTGATGCCCTCGATATGGTTAGATCTAAGGCGGTCATCTATCTCAAGAGGGTGCATTACCATTTTCTTCACAACCCCCTTGACATGGGTATAAATTGAAAGGGTATGATAAGTAGAATACAATAAGCTATGTCGTTAGATCCATGGCGGCCGTTTCAAGAGGGCGGATTGCCATTTCTTCACCACTCCTTCGACATGGGTATCAGTAGAAAGGGTATCATAAATAGAATACCATAACCGATATGGTATAGTCAATATGTGGTTAGATCCACGGCGGTCATTTGAAAAGGGCGGATTACTATTTTCTTCACCACCCTCTCGACATGGGTATCAAATGAAAGGGTATCATAAGTAGAACACAATAAGCGATATAGTATACTCAGTATATTATTAAATCTCAAGAGGGCGGATTACCATTTTCTTCACATACCCCTCTACATGGGTATCAAATGTAGAACACAATAAGTGATGTAATAAACTCAATATATCGTTAGATCCACGGCGTTCATCTCAAGAGAGCGGATTACCATTTTCTTCACAACCCCCTCGACATGGGTATCAAATGAAAGGATATTATAAGTAGAAGACAATAAGGAATGTAGTATACTCAATATACCGTTAGATCCACCGCAGTCATCTCAAATGAAAGGGTATCATAAGGAGACCACAATAATCGATATAGTATACTCAATATATCGTTTGATCCACGGCGGTCATCTCAAGAGAGCAATAATTTTAATTTTAATTCCTGCATTTTGTTATTTATAAAATAAATAACAAAATATAATGAACTATTAAATACATAATATTTCTTTATACAAAAGATTATTTACTTTTTATTTTTGAATGTATTAAAACAAAAAAGAGTGATATCCCACCAAAAAAACATTAAAAATGTGAATTAGAAGTTCGTGGGCGCGGAAATTATTTATTGGGACAGTTTAAGACACACTTATAACAAAAATAAGTGATATGGATTAGTCAAGATGAATCGTTAATAGCATGAAATAATTAAACACGTGCATTTACGAACGAATTCAGTCTGGCTCAGTCTATAGTGTTTCTAATAAAATTTGTTACATTTTGAAAGACAGATAAGATTTGAGCTCTAAAATTGTTGTAAAATTCCTTCGAATTCGTTCATAAATGCACGTGTTTAATTATTTCATGTTGCACGTGTTGACTAGTAGGCCAGTCATTAGAGCGAAAAAAAAAACGGCAGATTTTGTTAAAAAATTGTACAGCAAACTGCTTGCACTACTACTTCAGGGGTATATCATAGATTGCTAAAACCAAAAAGCCAGCCAAAATTTACTCATGTGGAATTGTTTAAACAATAATTAGCAACAAAAATGGGTACTTTTTCCGTTTTTGGCGTATACAATAAAAAGTACTGGGTGAATCGCGTTACTCTCATGAGGATATTTGTAGAGAATTGAAAACCCTACAAAATGGGGGTTTCTAGGCCTCGATGGGATAATTTGTCGCCGAGAAAAGCTAGAAAACCCCTTAAAAAGGCCATTTTTTTTTTTCAAAAACTCATACCTCTGTTACTTTGCAACGTACTTGTTCCAGGTTGTTTGAATTCGCAAAAATTTGGTAGTGTGATTTGTTTGTCTAATGTATATTGGTTTAATACGGTGATAATAACTGTAGGTTTCACGCTTTCTAAATCATCCGGGTGGATGTATTCTGGGTTTAAAAATTAGTCTGAAGCTCCCGTATCTTTTAAAAATTTGAGTGGTCGGCCAGATGGAGAGGAGATGTCAATACAGGGTAGAACAGATCCATGCTTGTTGATGTCTATATATCCGGTGGGTTCTAAGAGGCTTTCGGAGAAAAATTTGAATCGTCTATTTCATAATTTTGCTCTTGTTCACTTGTAACTTCTGGGGTTTCGTCTCTCCACTCATAGTCGTCAAGTTGGTTAGCATTTTGTTGGTCGTAATAATCTAATTGTTGGTGGTTTTGTTCAAAATGAGGATCTGTGTCTATTGCTGAGGCTACGTGGAATAGTTCCTTGCTAGTAAATTTAGGTGGACCGGTTGGGCGGAAGAAATTGTTTTGTGGGTTAGTATTATGCTGGTTCTGTGGATATCGATTTTGTCGGATATTGCTTGAACCTACAGCCATGGGTTCAAGTTTGGGTATATTTCTGTTGCTGGTTCCTTGGTTAAATTGCGACCTATGTTGGAAAAAGCTACTTTGATGCTGTTGAGGTCTTTGAGTATAGTTATTAGGATTGATCGTTATTGTTTTATTGTTGAACATAGGGCGGAGTGTAGGGTAAGATAACCGGTTATTTTTTGGGGTAAAAGGCAGGTTGGTCCTCTAAAGTGGATGGGGTTTAAGAAAGTCTACTTAATTTTGTTTCATTGGAATATTTGGTAATAGAATTGTCATGTCTAGAGTATGATATGTTTTGTTCCTGAATACATTATGAGAAAGCTTTTGCTAAAGTATCCGGTTTCATCGCTCGGATAGTGGATCCAAGAGGCTCCTTAAGTCCCGATAAGAAGGCGTTGAGATACATTGATGTATATAATTCCCGTTTTGCTGTAACTACGGTTCCGTTGGCTTCATGTATTTGGACGTGATTTGTCATGGTGGCAAGAATTTCTATGATCTCACTGTAGAAACGTTCAACGCTTTTGTTTTGTTGCTTTTGTTCGTGAAAATCTTTAATTAACGAAGTTTCATTGCGTTTATCTGAATAGTGGAGGATAAGATTTTGTTTGATTTGAAACCAATCCAACGGGGTACCGTACATATTCAATACCTCGTTGGCTGGGCCTTCAATTTTATTTCTAATTGCCCGGAGCGGCGTTCCTTCCGTTACTACAATTAACGATCTGATTTTATCAACCTTGTTCAGGAATTCATAAAGCAATCTAGGATTGCCATCAAATTTCGGCAAATCTTTAATGGCATCAGGTACTCGTAAAGAGTTAAAAATATCATTTGAAGTAAGCACTTGGTTACCACCGGTGCCTGTAGCCATGTTGCTATATTCACGATTGTTAATTTCGGAATTTGAAAACACAAGCAAATCTAAATTTTCAGATGAGACACTTTCGTCTTTAATAACACTTTCACTATCGGAATCACTTTCTATGTTGTTTAAATTATTAAAGGAAAAAAATTTCTTTAGTTTTTTGTAAGGTTTAAATCTGTTACTAGTAGGTTTTTCTAACGGCATATACATATATTTAAATAAAATAAGATAAAAATATGGATAGGATTTATGGAAGATATTCAAAATTCGACTTACATTAAAATTATCAGAGCGATCATAATGGTTGACGATGTTCCCTCGTTGAGTTGGAGTTGCCCTTGGTATCGATGTTCCCTCGATGAGATGGGTTTCCACTTCGATGTTCCCTCAATGAGATGGGTTTCCACTTTGTATCGATATTCCCTCCATGATCAATTCAGTTCCTTCGGTGTAATCTTGCAGCCTATTCTGTCGGCGATTTTCACAGATTTTCTTGCACTTATTAGAACTTTAGAATTGTACTTAGAATCCGCGAACTACTATGAAAACCGATAAACCGTCTGCACTAGCAATATCACGATTTAAGTAATAACGTCATTACTGGATCCTTTCGGATCCTACCGACTGCGCCAGTAATAATACTCGAGACACGACAAGATAAAAAAAATAACTAAATTTAAAACGTTACAAATTTTCTTTATTGAAATTTTCACAATTATTAATCGTCTTTTAATCTTTTGAGTTTGAAACAGAACTGAGGTTTCTTTTATTTTTCATTAAAAATGAACCTTAAAAATCGATCAAAATTGCTTACGCTGAATTAATTACAAATGGGCTATGGGATTGAATATTCGGCAAATTAATTAGAAATTTAAAAGTGGACAAAAGTGGACAAAAAAGTACATTCAATGTACACATATGCAGTAAATATATTGTATAACAAACATAGAAAAATGAATTAATACGTACTTTTAACCTCTCTGAACTTGTCAGTTTTATTTAAAAAGATTAAGTAATTCCAGATGAATTCAAAGAATCGTTTGTCAACTTCCGCCATAATGGACCATAGAGAAAGATAAATATAATGTCGCGGATATACAAGGAGCCATGTTGATCAGCTTGGTTGACTACTTTGTCCATGCTGTTTGCACACACACACAAATTGGATGACCAACCACTCCACACAAGACAAACTTGTTGTAATACCAAAGCCTGCTACATTTACAAGCCATGCTGCAGGTGTGTGTATGTCGTTGTATGAAGTCCCAACGAAATGTCAAAGTGATTTTAAAATGGAAGCAGCAAGAAAGTTAAAAGTGCGCCATTAAAAACGATTTAGGTGATTTGTGGCTATCTTTGGCTATAAAATAAGTTAAAAAAACGTTTTAAAATACATAATATAAAGTGAGTGAGCTACAGGATAGGAAATAGAAAGGATTATCGCATTTTCATAGGTACCTGTAAGTAATTTTGTATTAGTTTTGCATGCCTAAAAAATGTTGCAATCGCACTTAAATTTACCTAGTTGCAATAAAATAAATTTATTCTTTTTCTTATTGGAGTGTTTACGAAAAAGTATAAACATTTCTTTTATTGTTTTAATTGGTAATATCAACATATTTTGTGGCGGTTGCAACATTTAAAGAGTAATTGTGTATTTTTTTCTTGAGCCCGTTTGATTAATGGAAAATTACAATACCCGGGTGTTTCGTGTTTCGATTTTCACCTGCCCGGATTACCCGGGGAATAATAATAAACAAATATGCATAATAAAAAACATTGTAATACATACAGGTAACCCCCGAAGAACACGATTAATTGGTACCGTGTTCTTTGAAACCGTGTTGTTCGAGACTGTAAAAAACGAGAATCCGTTTCAAGTGTGAAAAGAAAAAAACGTTAGTTTTTAAATTGGTTTTTGTTAAATATAAAACTAAAAATGTTTATTTTTTGAATTCATATTGGTAATAAACACTTTTAAGGAATCTTGTATTACATAAAAAAATAATTTGAATTAGTTAATTAGTAATTAACTTTGAAATGAATTTTGATTTTATCTTAAATTTTTTTTATCAAAATACGAAAAATACAAAAAAAATAAAAAATAAAACAAACAAATTTTCCAATGCATCACTTTTTTCAATTAAAATTCTAGTCATCATCACTGGAGTCATCTAGGTACGTTATGATTCTAGGATATTTTCTTGTAGGGGGCCGAATGTCCACATCGCTTGGTTCGTCTTCATCTGAATATCTAGCAGTACTACATGATGGTTTATTCCTGTGTTGCAATTCCTCTAAATAATTTTCATACGGCTTAATACATTTCCTGAGTTGTGCTGCAAATGTTGTCTTCCGTACCTTGGAAGGATCCCTTTCTGTTAAGAACATCTCCAATTTGTTTGCCAAATGTAATGCATATTGAACATCATTAATAGAAAAGTTCTCTTTAGACACATTCTCATAATTTTCTGTATCCTCTGTAGTCATTGAATTTGAATTGGATTCTTGTACAAGCCTTACCAGATCTTCTTCATCCAATGTTTTTTCTAAAAATAATTCCTCAACCTCTTCAGCAGACATATCATCAAACCCTGTACCAGATATCGAACGTGCAATATTAATTATCTGATTGTACTCGGTGTGCCTACATGGAATATTGGAGTCTTCACAAACAATATTCGGTAAAAGAGCTTTCCAACTGGCATTCAATGTTGAAACTTTAAGATCACTTATAGCTGAAGATACAGTATTAATGCAATCCAAGATTGAAAATTCTTTCCAAACTTGGATAAGTGTCTTATTTTCTGCAGCTTCTAACTTATCTAAAATGGACTGAAAAGAAATTCGGGTGTAATATGCTTTAAATGTTGATATTACACCTTGATCCAGTGGCTGGATTAGTGATGTAGTATTTGGTGGTAGAAATATAATCTTTACATTTGGATGTTCTAACTCCTTCGGATGTCCAGGGGCGTTGTCTAGTAGTAGTAATACTTTGAAACTCAAATTTTTCTTTTTTAAATATCCTTCTACATCAGGCACAAAACAGTTGCGAAACCAATCTGCAAACATAGATGAAGTGATCCAAGCTTTATTGTTAGCTCGCCAATAAACCGGTAGCTGCTCTTTATCTAAGTTTTTCAACGAGCGAGGATTCATTGATTTGTTTATAAATAGTGGTTTCATACAAAAATCTCCTGATGCATTACTGCATAAGAGAAGAGTGATCCTTTCCTTAGATATTTTGTATCCAGGCATAGAGTTCTGGTTTTTTGAAATATATGTACGAGATGGCAGTTTTTTCCAGTTTAAACCAGTCTCATCGGCATTAAAAATTTGGTCCGCTGCATAACATTCATCTTTAACAATTGTCTGCAGTTTTGTTGTAAATTGACGAGCAGCCTCATCTGCAGAAGCACATTCTCCGTGGAGCCTGATATTGTGTAGGGAGTACCTTGCTTTAAACCTTTCCATCCAGCCTTTACTTGCACAAAATGATTGCGATTGTTGGTCAGTGGTAGTTTCCTGGTGTTCCTGTAAATGTTTATAAATCTTAAGCGCTTTTTGTTTGATAATGTTCCCGCTCAAAGGCACTCTTTTATTTACACAATCATCAATCCATATTGAAAGTGCTTTCTCAGTATTGATAATATTTACATTTGTTGAACAAAAACTTCGTTTAACACCTAAAGGTATTATTGATGCATACTCTCTTATTTTTTCTTCATTCTTTCTTATTGTACGAATAGAAGCTTCGTTCAAGTTCTCTGTCTTTGCAACAACTGATAATTTTTCTCCTTTCTTTAGTCGGTCCAAAATTTTTACTTTTGTTTCAATTGAAATTGTACACCTTTTTTTAACTATCTTTTGATTTTCGGCAGACATTTTGTAAATTAAGGATTTAAAAAACACTAGAAATTAATTGAACACTATAAAAACTTGGTTGAAAATAATAAAAAATTCGAAACTCAGGATCTTCTGCACTTTATACTCAAATAACTTCAAACTACCCTTTAATGAAAATTTCAATAAATCCATCAAAAGAAATATCGCAACGATGGTCGACGGGTATTCCCCTTAATTTTCACAAAAGAATATAACGGGTAAAAGTAAACAAGATGAAATTTCAAAGAAAACTCGCAACGAAATTTGAATCGTAACGGTTTACCAGCTAGGGTCCGATGAAATTTTTTGTTAGACTACACATATCTCCCTGTATTTTTCTAACCCTATAAGCTATAAGCAAATTTGAAGATATAAGCAATTTTGATGTTAAAATTGGCTTTATTTGGTACATTTTTAGTACTTGCCTATGTCGGAAAGCACCAAATAAGACCAATTTTAACATCAAAATTACTTATAACATTATTCATATAGAAATATTTCAAGCTTTCTAATTATGAAAAAATTATAAGGTACCTACGATTTTTTTAGAGAAAAAGTTAGTTTTGCTTGAAAGTTTTGTTAAAAAACTTTGACGACTCACAACTCTGGAAGTTGGTAAGATGGAACCGTCATTTTTAGAACAATAGATAGGTGGGAGTATTCTGTGTACAGTGGTATCTTATTCAGGGAAATTTGTTATAGGATTACAAAAATATTAGGTGATATGTAAAACATTAACAAACAAATTTCATCGGGCCTTAGCCGCTAAACCGTTACGAATCCCCCCACCCATACAATTTTTTATTTGTCTGACCAAATCCAATCGCCAGCCAGGCACTTTGTAAACTTAGTGTATACATCGGTGTGTTTTTTACTCTTTTTCAAAAAAATTACTTGAAAATCGTGTAGTTTGAAATCGTGTAATTCGGGGGAAGGTATACGTGTTCTTCGAAACTCGTGTTCTTCAAGTACCGTGTTCTTCGGGGGTTACCTGTATTAGATAGAATTTAAAGTAAATATTAATAATATGATATGAAATTTCGGATCTGGATACGGATAAATGAATAATATTATTCCGGTTTCAGATACGGTTACGGATATGAAATTTTTTTCGGATTAATCGATAGTTTCGGATAGTTTCAGATACGGATATCAGATTTTTAAAGAATTGTAAAAGGAAATTACAAATAGGTAATATTTGACTCTATTTCTAGGTTAACATTTGGTCCTAGAATGACTGCGGTTAGTGTGTCTGTGGAAAACATGTCATTACGTGTCGCATTTAGACTCCGCTCCTATCCGAAATTATTCGAAACTTTTATATCAGATTCGGTTACGGTTTCGGATAGATTTTTATTTCGGATATCTGATAGTTTCGGTTTCGGTTACGGAGCTCCATAATATCCCTGATTAAAAGTATCTAATTTGTAAAGGCTTTGGGCATTAGTTTTGGTGTAAACATTTCTTTCACAATCCACTGATGTTGGTTTTATGGTCAGAAGTGCTTGGTATAATTGTTCCAAACGTGTGTTCTATGACCGTCGAAATAAATGGAAAAAATGCCGTTCTAGGTTTTGAGTATAAACTAAAGATAAAAGTTACACAACTTGTTTGGCACGGGTGGCTAGTTTTACCTGGTAGTTGCTAGTGGAAATTAACACAAAAGTAAGCATTTTGCTACTTAAATAAACTAAGAATGTGCTGTTCATTTTGTTTTTTCATTTTGTGTGTGAAAAAGTTAGCTAATGTACCAGCCCGAGTATTCTGCAAAAAAAACCCGGTTATTAAGTTACTCCAAATTTGCTTATTACTCGAAATACGCGGGTACCCGATACCGTATTCCCCATTCTACTTTGCTATTATCGATTTGAAATTGTTGATTTGATAAAAATGATTTATAAAGTTATATTTTGTGTTCTTAATTTAATTTAACTTTCATTTTGTCAACAACCTTTGTATCTGTCCGGGGTTGAGGTTTTCTTTTCTCTATCTTTTTTTTTTGTAGTTTGTTCTGCTTCAATACGCTTTTTTGCTTATTTTATTTTTTATTAGAATTTGCTTGTGTTTCGTATAGGTCTTAGTTCGCACAGAAACGCCTCTTCACTGTTGTGTCCCTAGGTGTAATTCAAATTATACAACATATAGAAGAAACAATGGCTCCGTCTCCATTTTTCAATTTCCCAAAAATGAGGAATTGCGCGCTAAATGGGTGAAGGCAATACATCGCGAAAATTTCATACCGACTGCATCATCAAGAGTGTGCGCAAAACATTTTCGGTTGTCGGATTTTAAGAAAAATGAGTGCGGCGTACCCTTGAAAGTTCCCCGGCTGCAAAATACTGCCATCCCATCAATTTTTCCAGACCTGCCAGCGTACCTGACTATTCCTGAATCCTGTAGTACTAGTAGACATGATCCTTATTCCCGCAGAGAAAGGGAACAAGCTCGCATAGAAGTGCTAAACGAGCAATTTCTGCAAAACGATTACATCAAATCGTTTGAAGAATTTAGGGAATATTTTAAGGAAAGGCTAGATTTAGACACTTGGAATATTTTAGTAATACATCCAAAGTTGTCTTTTATAGGGTAGATATCTGCAGTGAAGGTGGTTGCGCTTTCTCGGTTCGTGCCATCGTATACGAAAATTTAAGATTACAAATTTTCGTCGGTGAATCGGAAATTTCGTTTAAAGATTTAAGTTGGGTGCTTCCACGAAATCCCACATTTACCCTTTGGTCTCAAATGATAAGCTATAAGTTCGAGACAAACTCCTTTAGGCAAGAACGTGATATTTATTTAGAACTTGCATCTAATCATTTAAAGCTGGCCCCCGAATGTGATGAGGATTTTGATTACATAGGAAATTTATATTCCGTCGGAAACGGAAAAGTTATGACACTGCGACAATAATAATGTCTTTTCTCATTTATAGTCAGTCCGCTTCGACTTACGAGATTTTGAAGAAATTTTTAGTCCTCCCTTGTAAAAGGTTCCTGCAGCACATTTCATCTTCGCTGCACATTTCTTCCGATTACAAAAACCCATGCAATGACGAGCATTATTTAGGGCATGCAGTTCATAATTTACAGGACCGTGAAAAGTATGTCGCGCTTTTAATAGACGAAATATACGTAAGTAAGGGGATTACTTACAAGGCGAATAATTTGTCTGGGATGGCAGCAAACAATCCGTCTCAAAAAGCCAGTAAAGTAATGGCTTTCATGATAAAATCTGTATATGGTTCCTTCAAGGAAATTGTTCTGAGGAATTGCGCGCTAAATGGGTGAAGGCAATACATCACGAAAATTTCATACCGACTGCATCATCAAGAGTGTGCGCAAAACATTTTCGGTTGTCGGATTTTAAGAAAAATGAGTGCGGCGTACCCTTGAAAGTTCCCCGGCTGCAAAATACTGCCATCTCATCAATTTTTCCAGACCTGCCAGCGTACCTGACTATTCCTGAATCCTGTAGTACTAGTAGACATGATCCTTATTCCCGCAGATAAAGGGAACAAGCTCGCATAGAAGTGCTAAACGAGCAATTTCTGCAAAACGATTACATCAAATCGTTTGAAGAATTTAGGGAATATTTTAAGGAAAGGCTAGATTTAGACACTTGGAATATTTTAGTAATACATCCAAAGTTGTCTTTTATAGGGTAGATATCTGCAGTGAAGGTGGTTGCGCTTTCTCGGCTCGTGCCATCGTATACGAAAATTTAAGATTACAAATTTTCGTCGGTGAATCGGAAATTTCGTTTAAAGATTTAAGTTGGGTGCTTCCACGAAATCCCACATTTACCCTTTGGTCTCAAATGATAAGCTATAAGTTCGAGACAAACTCCTTAAGGCAAGAACGTGATATTTATTTAGAACTTGCATCTAATCATTTAAAGCTGGCCCCCGAATGTGATGAGGATTTTGATTACATAGGAAATTTATATTCCGTCGGAAACGGAAAAGTTATGACACTGCGACAATAATAATGTCTTTTCTCATTTATAGTCAGTCCGCTTCGACTTATGAGATTTTGAAGAAATTTTTAGTCCTCCCTTGTAAAAGGTTCCTGCAGCACATTTCATCTTCGCTGCACATTTCTTCCGATTACAAAAACCCATGCAATGACGAGCATTATTTAGGGCATGCAGTTCATAATTTACAGGACCGTGAAAAGTATGTCGCGCTTTTAATAGACGAAATATACGTAAGTAAGGGGATTACTTACAAGGCGAATAATTTGTCTGGGATGGCAGCAAACAATCCGTCTCAAAAAGCCAGTAAAGTAATGGCTTTCATGATAAAATCTGTATATGGTTCCTTCAAGGAAATTGTTCGCCTGCTACCAATATCAAATATTACTGGATCCCAATTGCTCGAGTATACGTTGGGCGTTATATCTTTTGTTCAAAAGTTAGGTTTTCATGTTCTTGTTATTATTACAGACGATAACAGGATAAATCAATCGCTTTTTAAATTGCTAACTCAAACCGTAGAGAATAGCAATGAAAGCGATGCGCATTTTTGCAATAGTTTTAATAACCACACCTTTCCCAACGAAAAGACATTATGTCCGCTTTGATAGCGTACATTTATTTAAAAATTTTAGAAATAATTGGTTAAATTTGCATAATGTGGAGAACACATTTTTCTATCCTGATTTTGAAACAGGTGAAGTGAACAATGCATTATTTTCTCACTTAAGACAAATTTTTGAACAAGAATCTGGTTTATTAGTCAGCAGGCTTATAAATTAAATTTAAAGTCCATTCAACCAAATAGCTTGAAGCGACAAAGCGTTAATTTGGTTGATAATATATTTCATGCTTCAACAATTTCAGCATTAAAAATAGCGGGCGGCGAAATGCAGGGAACAGCAGAGTTTTGCGAAATTATTCGTAAATGGTGGGATGTACTTAATACTAAAAATACCTTAGTAGGTGTCATAAAGCGGAATGACTGGAGAAGACCTTTTTATGATAGTATGGATACACGATTAGACTTTTTAGAGAAGTTTATTGCGTGGCTTAAGGCATGTAGTACAGTCAATCTGGCGTAAAAATGATGTTTAGCTGGAAAAAAATTTCTAACGACCAAATGTACGTGGAATCGTTGAAGGGTAAGGAGACAAAGCGATTTGTCATAAACTTGTTTCGTCCACACCCTACGCTTTTTTGGAAATTGAAAAATACCCAAAAAAATTTTGAAACGCATTTATCTCTGATTCTATGCGTTTGTCAGAAAATTTTATTGAACAAAAAATGTAGACAACAATGAAATCTTCAATTATTGTCATTGACTCAATACCGTACGATGAAAAGTGCGCGCGGTAGGGGGCGCTGAAGTTCCAAAACAAGTGTTTTTTGACTTTTTGTCCTTAAAAACATTATTTTTCAGTAAAAATGTGAATGGCAAAGTTGTTCCTTATAAAATTACGTACAACTTTTATTTAAAACATTTTTCTCTACGACTTACCTCTTCAGAGTTATAGCGCAACAAACGCCGTGTAGGACAGTGAATAGTTTTATTCTTACTTTCACTAGCTGGATCGGCTTAAGGTCCAAATACACGAGCACTCCATTCCACCACGCCACGCCAAAGCAACAACAATTTGTATGCATTCAAAATTTCGAATGCATACAAATTGTTGTTGCTTTGGCGTGGCGTGGTGGAATGGAGTGCTCGTGTATTTGGACCTTTAGATGTACAAAAGGACCGAATTTGACGAGCCCCCTAAACACTGAGATGCGTACATTTTTCAGTCTCTCAGTGAATTTTGGAGAGTGATGTTTCACAAACTTTCTCTCTTAAAATGTCTGTTTGTTTGGTTTGTAACAAAGAAATCCTCGATGAAGAGCGATCCGTTACTGCGCGAGATCGCGAAACTTTGTTAAATTGCTTGAAGATGAAAGCAGTTCAATCACCATCCACAATAAATGCTACACCAGTTATTCTGATGAACGCCGTGCTAAATGTGATGCTCAGAAAAAACACAACTATGAAACAATTTTCGTAAAAATTGGTACTGATGGGTTAAATAAATCACATCGTGTCTCAGTCAGACCTAAAACATGGGTGTACACAGTTTTTTTTATAGCAAGTCAAAATAGGCATTGAAATGCAGCGTAATTCGGCCTTACTTTATAAATGAAATGTAGAATTTCTCCAAAGATAGGTGGGAGCAAAAATACGACTTGGGACTCATGAGGTATCGCCGTTTTGAAAATAAATAAAATACTCATATGTCGTCAGAAGTAGCCCTAATAAGGCATCCCGCCAGTTTAACCGGTTAATATTAGGGTGCCAAAGTTTCGTTTAGGTCTGGCTCTCTCGTACATTCTTGCCTGCGGTACATCTTTGTTAGCTGGTAAGAGGGATTATTTCGGAGGCATAACCTGGTTCGCCACATCTCCTTGGGTGGTCTGGGGCAAAATTTGTTTGAGAGCCCCCATTAGGATATTGAAATTCCAAAAACCATTTGATTCAAAAACTTTGTGGTAAGAATAAGTTCATTCAGAATATTGAATATAGATACTGAACGATCGTTTCTTTATTCGCCTATAGTTACTTAGTGTGGCCTAGAATGGAACAGGTCTTATGTGGACAGGCCCTTGTGCTTAGCTCTGGGCTCAGAGCTCATTTTTTTTGCAGAAGATGCGGATTTGGAGCGCTGTTAATATGCACGATTGGAGCTTTCAGGAATTGTATGAGGCGAAGAAAGCGTACAAACGTAGACCGGTTCTCGTTCGATCCGGTAGTAAAGCAGCATATTGGACGTGGTTGGTACTTAGTTGGGGGACCGCTCGATAGAACTGATGTCGACACTCGTGTTTAGAAGAGCGAAAAGGCAATTGTAAAACGTGAACAAAAATTAAAAATGTTTAAAAATGATCAAGAGTACATATGAGTCACGTAGATATTATCAATAGAACGAGAGCTGGCAGAAAATATAGGCTATAATGTCATCACCGACATTGCGTAAATCCTATTCATATAATAATTCAAGTGTTACCAAAAATTCGATTAAAACAACTTTCGTGCTACCACCCCAGGCTACCTATCATATGCTTTTTATATCTTCAAGCTAAGCGTGCTATTAGACATTGCACCATGACATGGACGACATGACAGACTGGTAGTATAAAGGATTATACCTAAGCTTAGACTAACACATAAAAAATCGTATCTTGGATAGTCTTACAATAAAATCCTCTGGATCCTTGGATCAGTCTTACAATAAATCCTCTGCAAGACTGCTATATCCTGGTGATCTTTGAAAAAAAAAATTAAAATAATAAAAGTTCTAGAGAGCGGGGCGATTCCCACTATCCACTGTGATACCGGGTATTTACGGATACAAGAAACTTGAGTGACTCAATTTAGAAGATATAGCTTCTAAGAACGAGAAAATTCCAACATTCTTCGCTTTTTTAGCGTTTCGCGATTTAAAGTTTTTTTTTGTGAGCTATTTTATTTTTAAGGAGTCAAGTTGTTTACTTTAATTTTTTCTGTAAACGGAATACTATTTCAGATAACATAATCTGCAGATTTTGAATAAATTTGATTTCCCTGTTCCGTTCCAGGCTGTCCTATGTAACGTTAGGTCTATTCGGGAACCATTCAGTTATTTTTTCCAATTAAAGAAATATGTATCAATATACTCCAAGAAGTACTACGAAGTAGAAGTAGTACCAATTAGAAGTACAAGAAGTACTACCAATTAGAAGTACAAGAAATACTACTAATTAGAAGTACAAGAAGTACTACCAATTAGAAGTACAAGAAGTACTACCAATTAGAAGTAGTCCAAGAAGTACTACCAAGTAGAAGCACTTCAAGAAGTACTATCCAATTCCAATAGTGATGAGCAAACGCAAGAACAAGACAAGACTAATCTAGTCTTGTTCTTGTCTTGTTCTTGTTCAGTCTGTCTTGTTCTTGTTCTTGCAAGCATAGCTAAGTCTTGTTCTTGTTCTTGCAAACATACCTAAGTCTTGTTCTTGGTCTTGCAAATATACCTTGATTCGATTAATGCTGTTAAGAATTACCAACAATTATTTCTTCCTTTTTTGTGTATCACGGGATTGGTTTTTTCTTGAAGTCGGTTTTTTAAACTTTATTTTTATCTTAATATAATATGAGGAATCTTCATTTCTGTATGGATTTAACAGAAGAAGGACTAGTTTCTTAAACACCAGAAATTGAATTAAAGTAACAGACCACCCAATTGGATAAAAAAAGAGTAGGCAGTGTGGAACATCTACCTAAATCTTTTCGGAGAATTTTGCTTCGAAATGCAAAAATATTGATTCTGAATCTCGTTGACATGCAAAGTCATTATGTACTTATGTACAAATGCTTTTACAATTATCATACTAAATATATACACATATATGTACATGTATCTATAATAATTACTTGAGCATAATAATCAATTTTATGTTTTTTGTTTTTAATAGAATGAATTTAGGTGGAATTTTTGCAAGAATCTTGCAAGAAATCTTGCTCTGGGTCTTGTTCTTGCACAGTTAGTCTTGTTCTTGTTCTTGCAAGCATAACTAAGTCTTGTTCTTGTTCTTGCAAAATGTGCAAGAACAAGACAAGACTGCAATAACAAGACCACTTTTGCTCATCACTATTTCCAATACATATGTTATGGAAGCGCTCTGGAGCCATGCATTATGTACTCCCAATCCACGCACTGTTTTTCTCAAGTTTTCTCTAAATTCCCTTTATTTGGGAAATTGTGGTTTTTGTAAAACCGAGTCAGTTGTGAAATGCTACTTCTAGTGAACAAAATAATTGGAATTTTAATTCGGAATTAATGCTGTCGAATAATTATTTTAATGTATTTCAGATATTTCTATTTGTGTAAAAATTAATTATTGAAACTGAAAAATTATTGTGTTGGATTTAAGCAAAACAGCGATAATATTGATACTATGGGTTACGAAAGCTTCAGAGTACCCAAGAGCTTCAATTTCGCAGCTTCAATTGCGCTTCTTCAACAATAAAATATAAGCTCTTCGCTCTAATGACATGCCTGTGTTAAAAAGAAACGGTTTGGGATATGAATAATAAGGGCGTTGGCATTCCTTTTCAGAAAGTCAGAATCAGTTCAAAAGCACTTCAATTCCCCGCTATAACTCTGAAGAGGTACATAAGTCGTAGAGAAAAATGTTTTAAATAAAAGTTGTACGTAATTTTATAAGGAACAACTTTGCCATTCACTTTTTTGCTGAAAAATAATGTTTTTAAGGACAAAAAGTCGAAAAACACTTGTTTTGGAACTTCAGCGCCACCTACCGCGCGCACTTTTCATCGTACGGTATTGAGTCAATGACAATAATTGAAGATTTCATTGTTGTCTACATTTTTTGTTCAATAAAATTTTCTGACAAACGCATAGAATCAGAGATAAATGCGTTTCAAAATTTTTTTTGGGTATTTTTCAATTTCCAAAAAAGCGTAGGGTGTGGACGAAACAAGTTTATGACAAATCGCTTTGTCTCCTTACCCTTCAACGATTCCACGTACATTTGGTCGTTAGAAATTTTTTTCCAGCTAAAATGCCAGATTGACTGTACTAATGGAGCCTAACCAAAAGCAATGGCAATAACGGATTGTTCACTCGTGATACATTCCGAGCGGCACTGCTAACCACGCGTAGCATTGTCGACATTATTCGTCATTCTCTCAATGTTCTACACATTGAATACGTACTTCCCGGAAAATTCTAGAGTGACGATATTGAAGCACGGTTTCGCCTATACCGCGGCCTTGAAGGGTATAGCTATAAACTGTCGTATAAACAAGTTGTGGAAGCTGAAAAGAAGATTCGCATCCACAATATTTTTGCTCACTACCAGAAAGATTTTGAGAAGCTTTCGCAGGAAACTTCCGAATGAGCCTGTAGTTTTATCGGATTATCTGGAAATTTTAGAGTCCGATTACTTAATCAACGTAGCTGTTGATGATTCGGCAAATTTATATACTGCTGGTTTTGCTGCCCAAGCTGTTGCGCGTAAGCTAAATTGTGTGCATTGTAAAAGTAAGGTTGTGGCAAGTAAAGGGGCTATTACCGAAGATGCCTACTTTGATGAGCTACAAAGGGGAGGGCTAACGGAGCCCACTTCATCCGTAAAGTATTTATTATTTCATATGTGCGCTATCCTTCAGCACATTCTTAACGTTAAGAATGTGAAAGAGAAGTTTTACGGGGGGGTTAATCATAAAGGTATTTTGTGTCAATTGGCACTTGTTAGTATAGCCTCATGCGACGATGTACATTTAGATAGTGTATGACAATGTGGGGCTAAAGAACTAGATATTTTTATGCTGGTGGGGTATAGATTTGCCAACGTGCTTTTAAATAATCATACAAAGCACGTTCGCGACAAGGAAAATAGCAGCCGCGAAATTAACACAAGGAAATTAGCAAATTTTCGAAGCTAATTAAACCTTTTTTTTATAGTTCAGATTGTTGTTTTTTATTTTATTTGTTAAAGTTTCTATAATATGAATTTGAATTTGTTATATTTTTTTATATCTTTTATTTGTTAAGTTTTTTATAATATTTGTATATATATATATCATTTGAAATTATAATTTGAAGATTTGTTTTTATTTTTTATATTTATATTTTTATTACATAATTCTACAGTGTGTATTTTTTTTTTTTTTCATTTCATGTCCCCCGGGAAAAAATGGTAATAGGCCTATTGGGGAAACCAGCCATTAAAAATAATTGGTTAACGCGCCCTACAGCGATACCTCTAGAGGTGGTGTGGAAAGTCGGTTTTTATATTTTTAGAATCAACAGAATAAGACTTTAGCAAGATTTCGAGGATAATGATTCTTCGGAGGATAATGATATCTTCATGTGTTATCTTCAAAATATCTCAATTAAACTATTGTGTACGTGGAGTGCGAAATTTTTAAGTAAATTAACTGAAAACTGTCTTTATTTTAAAGGACTGACACCACACTAAAGAGGCTTCTCACTGTTATTACACTCATTGAAGAATCAATCCAATTTTTGGTTTTCGGCTAAATCTAGAAGTTCTGTAGCTCGATTAATGTCATTAAGAGATTCCAATGATTTAAAGTGTTGTTCTGGGCGCAGGTATTATTTGCACCTAAAGATCGTGCACCTAAAAAGTCTATCCAAACGGGATAAAATTTTATACATCAAACATCTCTTCGCTCGTTCCACGATGCGTATCGCGAAAGTGTGCTGCTAAGGAGTCTTCAGATGAAACAGTTGGAACATGGTTTGCTAGAATTATGAAAAAATAAAAAATACATCAAAAATATATTGAGCACAAAATTATTTGCACCTGCAACATAAGTAAGTATTGTATCTGTAACAATGCACATATCACCACCAGGGAAACCCAGAATCAAACACCAATCTTCCTTCTTGTAAAGAATGCAGCGACTGGGCTAAATCGGCTCGAGATCCCATTTCTCGAACATTTGTTAAACCAAACCGTGATATTTTTATTTGCATTGTCTTCGGACGATCTCTTTGAGTAGTAGCATCGGCTGGCGATTCTATAATAATTCGTGGCTTTATCGCTTCTACTTTATACATAAAATTAGCTTCAGGTGTTTGCGGTGAATTTGTACCACGCGGAAAATACTTTCTTCTTTAACAAATGTTTTCGATACATGTCTGCAGTTTTTCCTTTTAAGAGCTATTCAATTTCTAAACCCTTTAATCGCAATACATTTTAGGAAGCGCCGACGACAAAATTCAATGCATTTTTTATTATTAACTTCCCAGTATAGGAAGTTATTGTAATCGGTCCGAAAATCGAAATCGAAAATTTCAACGTATTTTCATCTTTCAAGGTCCCAGGAGCATTTTAAGCAAAAAATTGGGACGAAGTATGTGTGTGTGTATGTGCGTACGGATGTGGTCATTTTTTCCTGCACGATATCGCGCGAACCAAAACTGATATCGACTTCGATGAGGTGTCGTTCGAAGCGTATTAGCCGAAATATGATCTGAAAAGATTTTCATGAAATTCGGTCCAGCCGTTTTTTGTTTAAGCGACGTAAGTGATTTTTGTACCTGCACGATATAGCACGAACCACACATGATACCGACATTTTTGAAGTGCCGATCGTACAGTTTGAAAAGATTTTCATAAAATTCGATCGAGCGGTATCTATGGTTAAAGGGCGTAAGTGATTTTTGTACATGCTCTATAGAACACAAACCAAAAATAATATTGACTTCATTGAGGTGTCGTTCGACGCGTATTAACCGAAATATGATCTGAAAAGATTTTCATGAAATTCGGTCTAGCCGTTTTTTTGTTTAAGCGACGTATGTAAGTGATTTTTTGTACATGCACGATATAGCACGAACCAACCATGATACCGACTTCTTTGAGGTGCCAATCGTAGCGTATTACCGAAAATACGCTTTGAAAAGATTTTCATAAAATTCGATCAAGCGGTATCTTTGTTTAAAGGGCGTAAGTGATTTTTGTACATGCTCGATAGAACGCAAACCAAAAATGATATTGACTTCATTGAGGTGCCGTTCGAAGCGTATAAACCGAAATATGATCTGAAAAGATTTTCATGAAATTCGGTCCATCCGTTTTTTTGTTTAAGCGACGTAAGTGATTTTTGTACATGCACGATATAGCACGAACCAACCATGATACCGACTTCTTTGAGGTGCCGATCGTAGCGTATTACCGAAAGTACACTTTGAAAAGATTTTCATAAAATTCGATCAAGCGGTATCTATGTTTAAAGGGCGTAAGTGATTTTTGTACATGCTCTATATAACGCAAACCAAAAATGATATTGACTTCATCGAGGTGCCGGTCGAAGCGTTGGAATGACACCCGTTCAAAATGAAGTTCACTTTTATGGATTCAGCCGAGCAATAGCTTCCCAAAGAGTCATCACTCGTAAAAATCCGAGTTTTCTTTAAAAACCATTCAACAAATACGTTAACCATTACAAACATGACGAAATTTTCAAACTTTAGTTCAAAACTGATTGAACGGCGGATTGCTTTCCATGTCCTACAGTTTTGCGAATTAAGTTCATCGCGGGATTTTCAGTGATTACAGTTTGGCTTTTGTAACGGTCAGTTTTGCCTAAATATCTACTTGACTAAAAATTACTGTGGGGAAGAAAATCGAGTAGTTGGTTGGGGACAAAAAGGTAGGCGGGGAGAAAGGAAAAAAAAATTGGGTTCGAATTTTGACGTATGCAGAAATTTACTGCAAAAATTTTTGTTCGGAAAAATTTAAAATTAAATAAAAAAGAAAAAATTGGATCTGGATTCCATAGCCCCCATTCGATGTCCGTTTTAATTTCAAATATTAATTTCGAGTTTTAATTAAAAAAATAATGGATGTAGGACTATTAACGGGCTTTAAAAGCCGCGTTGGGCGCCATTTATGTAACAGCATAATGGCGCGATAAAAAAGTGGGCACCACTTATGCGAGGTATTACCCCCTTAGCCATAAGCCCGGAAAAGCATGACCAAGGAGCCAATACCATAAATAAGAAAGGAAACTAAATTCCGGAACTCCTACGCCGGCCACACGGCCACATTATGCTATTACATAAATTGGCGCCCAACGCGGCTTTTAAAGCCCGTTAGTAGTCCTACACGGACCTTGAAGTTTAATTTTTTTTGGTGTTTAGTACCACTTGTGCCTTCACGCACAACGTTTGATTTTTTTTGTTTATGGTTCACCACGTTTACCAAGCGCTCGCTGTGGGCTAAGGTAGTACCGCGAGGCCTTAGCCCTTGTCTATTTTTCGAATTTTTTTGCAGCGTCATTGTCCAAATTCTATGTGAATTTTTCTTTGTTTTCGCTTTTAGGTCTACCCGTTCACTTACGCGGTGACTTCTTCTTTTTGGAGTAGCTTCGAACCATGCTGATCTTCACGGCTTGCTAACAAGCGGTGTTCGCTTGGCTATGCGTGCAGGTGTAGTAGTGGTTCATCCCTGTCCTGTTTCTAGGGTCGGCGACTCTGGTATCAGGCGTGATACCGCCTGCCACTGCGTCGGTCCGTGAACAGGATTTTCTTTTAATTTTCCTGGTGGACGTTGAAGTTGGTACAAGGGCTTAACCGTCTCTGGTATCAGGCGTGTTACCGCCTGCCACTGCGCCCCTTGCCCTCCTGATGGTCCATCCAGCTTTTTAAATTCTACTTTTTTGTTTATGTCCTGCGTCCATTTTTCTCTGTCTGTTCTTCCCTCCTGATTGATTTTCCGAGAGGTAGCTCAGGTGTGGTTGAACAGCGGATCGCCCCAAATTTTTTTTATTTTTGAAGAAGTTTCCTTTCCTTTCGTGGCGATGCGATTTTGGATTTTTGTTTCTGTCCTTCTTTTGGGTGCTTACCTGAAGCTGTGTCGGCGATGTGGATGACACTTGGTGGTGACTGTGAGTCATAGTCCTCGCCAACTGACATCGACATGCGGGAGCCCGGTTAGGGAATGTAGTCCCGAGCTCAGCCATTCCGACATTATTGTTGAATTGAAGCATACACTCACTAATACACTTTTATTGTTTTATAGCTACACACTACTTGCTTTTATAAGACGCTTACACGCGCGATCATTTTTTAATACGTTAATTTAGAGAAAAATTAAATATACCAGATCTACACGTATATACCAGATCTACACGTAATTAGCAACAATCAGGACTATTTCGGTGCTGTGAATTCTAGTCGAAAATACAAGAAAAAATAAGCACAAAAAAAATTAACAAATAAGAAAAGAATTTGGAGAAATTTGAAAGTACCGAAAAGGATACCAGCAATACAAAAATTGCGTTTCGCCCTTTAGTTTATAAAACAGGATATACATATTTCAGTGTTTTCCGTGGTTAGAATTTTTAAAAAAAAAGTAAAAAAAAAAAACGCACAAAAATTTATAACAGCGAGTTCGTTTTTATTTAGTGCGGATTGGTGTTAATCTGTACAAACTGTTTTATTTATTTAAGGGGAAAGACCCTGTGTTTATAATACTTTTCGTTTATCTGTCACCAAAATTTCAGCAAAAACGGGAAAAACGTGTAGAGAAATGGCGGAAGGCAATGGAGAGTTGGTGGACGAAGTAACAGGTATAAAATCAGAAGACCGGTGGGGGGGGATGGAGAACGGACCGAAGATTATCCAAAATTACTCGAATATGGTTTAGATAAAAAAAGTTGCCGGAAAATTAGATGATATTTATAAAACTACACTAGTATAAAGGAGGAACTGTATATTCCATTAATACCAATTGATATACCGTTCGATAGTCAGGTAATTAAGCCAATACCTATAGTGCATCCACACCAGCTGGATCAGAAGAACAAAAAAAAACACACAAAAAAAATACACAAAATAAAATAACAAAAATTTTCTTTTTGCTTTAATTTAAAAAAAAATTTATTACTAAAATAATAATTTTAATGGTAGTTAGTATTAACTTTATAATCTTCTTTATAATTATTTGTGAATTTGTTTTGCTCCTTGTCGGAAATATTTTATTCGTTGTTGGTTCCGGGAAATTTGTTCTTCCTCTAAGTGATTCTGTTGGTTGTAACATCGTTTGTACAAAGCGAGGAGTATTGGCCAGTACTGCGCGCTTTATTGTTGTCCTTCAAACATATGTACCTAAAATAACGTAACACTTATGTTTTGAATTTGGTCAGTTAATTGTTGGTATTTGACACGGGCAGCTAATCATTGTCGTGGATGTTAAGTTTTCAATGTAATGTTTGTGTTGATGTTTACAGATTTATTAAAGGATTGTAAATACTAGAATGTCCAGGTGGTACATTTTTTTTGGTGGAATGGTTGAGGGGGGGGTCATTCCTTTTCAGGGCATGACGAGGCACAGGCGATGACCGTGGAAGGATGGAGGCGGAATTCAAGGTTGCACAGGCACAGGTAAGTGGTGAACCACCGCGGCAAGCCCCGGCCACACACCCCACGACCCCTCCGGCGAGCTAGATAACTCCGTGTGGCCGGCGTAGGAGATCCGGAAGTTAGTTTCCTTTCTTATGTATGGTATTGGCTCCTTGGTCATGCTTTTCCGGGCTTATGGCTAAGGGGGTAATACCTCGCATAAGTGGCGGCCACTTTTTATCGCGCCATTATGCTGTTACACTTTTTTGGACAAGTTTGACAAATCCGTTACATTGATTAATTTTGGTACTATCTCCTGAAATCGTTCGAATTGAAAATGAAGTTTTACCATTGCAGTTTATCATCAGCGCGCTCAAAATGAATTCGCTTTATAGTGTAGCGAACGAAGTGACAGGAACATGTCTGTTTGCTACTGTTCAACAAAAAAAAAGTTCTGTAGAAAAGCCTTGCGGATTTACCATTCTTATCGTTATTTCAAAGCGCTTCCTTCCATCATACTGGGAAGTTCATCGTGTGGACCGAAAGGGTCGAACCCACATCCCAACTAGTTTTCTAAATATCTCAGGTTCTCGTTCCTTTTGTATTTTTGCTAACTTTTTCTGCTTTCTTTTTTCTTTTAAAGCCTCTATCCTTTGTTTTTTCGCTTATTCATCATCTAATCGCTAAAGAACTACATACTAGAGATTACATTTTATTATTAATTAAGATTTTTACCTTGGCTTCTTCTGCTGCAGTTTTTGCTGCTTCTCTTTCTGCTCCTAGCTGCAAACGCCACTGACTTGCTTGCTCGTGATTGATACTACGTTGTAGCGCCCTTTCTTGCATTTAGCTAAAAAATTTGGCATCAAAAGGGCTTTCTCCTGCAGTCTTGCGAATTCATCATCGTCTTCATCACGAAGATTTGCAACTAGCTGGAAATATTTTGCCTTTGAACGATTTTTTTTATCTCCAATCCTTATCACAGATTTTAACTCCGCTTTCATATCCTGCTTGGCCTATCTTGCTTCTTCAGTTAGTTTAGTTCGCTTCAACTCCATTATCATTCTAACTTGTCGCTGCAATTCAATTATATCTTGCTGTATTTTTACCCTTATCACTTTTTTATATTTATCACCTAAAATTATATATGTTTTTATATACTAAATTTTAATTAACACAAGATTTATTATATACTAACCAGGCTCAGTAAAATCACATATAATTTGAAGTCCCATTCGCACTTGTCACTTCGAAGTCTGACACGTCTGACAGCAAATTTGAAGTCCCATGAATCTTTCAATGTGAGTGTTAGATTTTGTTGTGCATGGCTTGTAAATATAGAAGGCTTTGTGTAATACTCAACCAAGTTGAACAACATGTCTCGTTGTTTATGGATGACATAGTGGACGTTCCACAGCATGCATACTACCTGTAGACATGTCAATGGACAACAAATGGTCTCATTAGGAACATCTGTTATCTCTTTTTTATGTGAAAGAGTCTAATCTTAGGTTTCGCCTTTTATACTACAATTTTAGAACAATTTTACAGTATATCCAGGAATCACCCTGAAAATATTAACCACGTAGTCCAACAAGGATTTAATGAACGTCTGATGACCTATACAATTTGCGAATTAGGGAATATGAGTATTTGAAATCTTTAAAAGGGCGCTATCTCACGAACGGCAACTCGTACGAGAAAATGTATAATATCATTTTTTGTAGATAATTGCACGATCTACAAACTTTGTAAACACTATTTTATCATAGAGCTTGCCGTTTAAGAGATATTGGCCTCGATTCCCGAATCCGGCGGATCGGAACTCCCGCCGTGATTGAGACTCCCTTCACGGTTGCTAGCGATTATTTAATACGCCGGCAGTAGTGCCATATTAAACTGCGGATTTAAAACCCCGAAAATAAATCAGATGGTTTTTTGACAAATGGGAAATGTCAAAGTAGACATTTGAAGTTTGTGGGAAATAATTTTCTCTGAGCGTTTTGCGTGAAAGTTTTATTGAATTTAACTAATTTGTGCCCATTAGTTAATACGTTCGGTCAACGGTGGCTATTATGTGTTTCCCTAGTGTATTCTATAATAGTGCAACTGTTCAGGACAAAAATCTGAAAGTGATTTAATTGGGATACATTCAGAAACGAATCCCTTACATTAAATGGCCACTTAAAGAAAAAAAAAATGATAAGTTGCAAGCAGAGGTAAGCAAAACATTAGCAAGTAATTTTTAACATTTCTTATAAACTCAGTATAATTATATGTATTTAGTATATTCCTCATACATCGCTAGAAGTTAAGGTGAAAAGGTCATCTTTGTTCAATGTTTCTCGAACTTATAATCCATATAATGGTGATTGAGAGTTACCACAACTTTATCGTATGTGACTTTTAATCAGAAAGTGAAGATAGGAACTATGTTAGTTACTCGTTAATCTAGGTTGCATCAATATATATCCGCTGATATCATTAAATGCTGTCGTAAACTGTCCTCAATCAAAAGATATATGTTTCGGATAACGCCAAGGTGTCCTAAAAACATTCCTGATTTGTAGCAGTTGCGGTTGATCCGAAAGTTATAATAGCAAATAGTGTAATCATGGATCACGCATTAATTGAAGAAAAGTAAATTTATATTTATAACGTAAACTCTACAAGCGACCCGGAAAGACGTCACCAACTTGAACGGGAATATTCCCAATTACACCGGGAAGTAAAGAGAAGTGTGCGGCGTGATAAGAGGCAGCAGATAAATGAGCTCGCAGAAAAAGCGGAAAACGCGGCAAACACAGGCAACAGTAAAGTGCTGTACCAAATTACTAAACAGCTCTCGGGAAAGCACTCTACTAAAAAGCATGCCGTAAAGAGTGCGGATGGGAGGCTGCTGTGCAGCGACGAGGAGCAACTCCAAAGATGGAGAGATTACTTCTTCGCCGCCCTGAATGGTTCACTTGCACAGGAACCTCAGGAAAACAGCAACAATGCACAGCCGATAAGAATCAACACCCGGGCCCCATCCAAGACGGAAATAGTAACCGCAATTCATGCGATGGCCAATGGTAAAGCAGCTGGAAAAGATGGCATCCCGGCAGAATTGTTGAAAGCCGATTCAAGCCTCATAGCAGATGCGCTTCAGCCAATCCTGGAAATAGCATGGAACACCTGTACCTTTCCGGAGGATTGGACGGAAGGTATCATAGTCAAAATACCCAAAAAGGGGGACCTAACAATATGCGACAACTGGAGAGGCATCTGTCTATTATCTACTGTGGGTAAAATCTTGTCCCACGTTATATTATCAAGGATAAGAGAGGCAGTAGACCGAACGCTTAGAAGGCAGCAGGCCGGATTCAGGAAGGGCCGCTCATGTATAGACCATATTAACACCTTGAGAATCATAGTGGAGCAGTCTACTGAATTCCGATCCCCCCTTTACCTAGCTTTCGTAGATTATGAGAAAGCGTTCGACTCGGTTAATAGGAGCTTTATATGGCAGGCATTACGGCGACGTGGACTGCCTGATAAAATAATAGAATTGATAAAAGCCCTTTACAACAATTCCAAATGCAGAGTTCTCCATAATGGAAAATTATCCGACAGCTTCGAGGTGAATTCAGGAGTACGACAAGGATGTCTACTTTCGCCATTACTATTTCTTATAGTAATAAATGACATCCTTGTCGAAGCTCTAGATAATAGAACAGGCGGCATACAATGGGGTTTGCTAGACCGCCTTAAGGACCTCGACTACGCGGATGATATCTGTTTGCTGGCCCACAGACATCAGGAGCTAAAAAACATGTTAAACAATTTGGCAACAGAAAGTAGTCTAGCAGGCTTAAGGCTGAATCCGAACAAAACCAAAGAAATGCGGATAAATGCAAACACACTTGAACGAACTGCGCTGAATAACCGTGACGTGGAACTGGTAGATAAATTCTGCTACCTCGGTAGCATTATTACCGAAAATGGCGGTACAGAAGAAGACGTCAGTTCCAGAATAAATAAAGCACGAGGCGCATATGCATGCCTGTTCCGCATATGGAGATCAACGGAGATCTCAACTAACACCAAATTGCGGCTGTTCAACTCCAACGTTAAGGCAGTTCTTTTGTACGGTTGCGAAACATGGAAAGTCACCCAATTCATCACAGGGCGCCTACAAGTCTTCATCAACAGATGCCTGCGTCGTATCCTAAAAATCCGCTGGCCAGATAGAATTTCAAATGAAGAGCTATGGCGCCGTGCCGGCCAAGAAAGGATAGACGACCAAATCAGGCGAAGGAAATGGAATTGGGTTGGCCACACCTTGCGACGCGATAACGAAAACCTAGCCAAACAGGCCCTTGACTGGAACCCGCAAGGATCCCGTCGAGTTGGAAGACCTAGAACAACGTGGAGGAGGACCCTACTAGCAGAGGCCGCAACAACTGGGAGATCCTGGTCAGAGCTGAGAGCTGTCGCGCAAAACAGAGTCCGCTGGAGGGCAACTGTTTCCGCCCTATGTCCCATGAGGGATTAAAGGGGCACAAAGAAGAAGAAGAAATTTATATTTTTCGTATTGTTCAATAACAAAATTCTTTTTAGGTAAAACCGGCCGGCCTAACATAAGTTCATTTAAAGTTTCCTGTGATTTAGTTAACAATGTGAGTTTATATAATTAAATAACTAAGCTCTCAGTAGATTCGGTAGCAGTGTAACAGTCCCAGGACCAAAACTATCAAATAGCCACTTAATGAGGAAAAATGAAAAGATGCAACCAGGAGTAAGCAAAACATTTCTATTTTCATATGTTGATAATTTTGCTTATCTTAGTAATGCAGAAAGATCATTTCTCAGCACGATATGCCAAGTAATCGGGTCAACTCACACCAATAGATGCGCAGACAGAAATTGGTATTAGCGTGAGACTAGAGGTTCCTATATTCTTCATTCATCGCTAGAAGATAAGGTGAAAAAATCAAAGGAGAAGCAGAAGGTTGGTGTTACAGCTAACACAACTTTATGGTATGAAGGCGTTCATCAGAAAGTAAGGTAAGGTAAGGAACCTATACATATGCAACTATTGCAAACTAAAAATCATTTCAAACGAATAATCTTTAATCTAGGTGGAATAAATTTGGACTAATCATTAGTTTCACTTTAGTTTCGAGTAAAAAGCATTTGAGTATTGTAATAGAGAATAAGGCCCCAGTACTTTGCCTGGTAATTCAATTGCTTAGTGAAATAATTAAAAAATTCAATCCCATTAGTTCAATCATTATTTTTTGATTAAAATTCGATAAAATTCGAGTCAAGTTTTCTTAATTAATTTGCCATATAAAAAAACTATCAATGATATAGCTTTACTTTGAAAAATTTAAATGAAAGAAAAAATTTGTTGTCTGTTGAGGGTTTACTCTGAAGAGGGTTTACAGACGATAGTTTAACGTGACAACGTCATGAGAAAACATTGATGAAATGATTGCATGCTTTTATGAATGAAATTGAATCATTTATATTAAATTATCATTATTTTGTTTGGATAGAAAAAGGAGTAAAATGAAGACAATTCAACGTGGAGAACTTTGGCCGTGGATGTTGATGTTAATTTTCGATAGATTGCCACTCCACCAGCTGCGTTTGTATCAGAATCCGATCGATTATTCTGCCTGGTTATACATTCATAATTATTGATTGAAACTGGATCAAAATTGTCACGCATCCATGTTTCAGTCAATTCCAAATAATCCGATCTTGGTATCACGGGATCCGTTTCAATATCAGCGAAGTGCGCAGACAAACTCTGAACATTAAGGTTTGTCACTACAGTTTTCCCAGCGTTGTTACCGTCATCACAAAATTTCACAGCTTTCAAAGTGATTGTTTGAAGGGCGTGTCCACGGAGTCGAATGTATTCGTTACGGACATCTCGCGTAGTCTGTGAGTCGTTCCCATCCTGTCCGTGTTTGAAGATAAAAGGCGCATCTTTTTCCGTGATGATGTGCAAGCTTTCCGTGATGATGTGTAGTCTATATTCGTTACCCGACTCAGCGCCACGTACACAAACTGTTGTGGTTGCTCCGAGGAGTATTTATAAACAATAACAGTAAAAGTCCCACCTTGCGACTTGTGAATGGTAATAGCACAAGCAGGAACGCAAGGAAACTGTTTTCGTTTGCATTTCACAGTTTTGGTCAGTGTAATGTTCACTATTTTCTTATACACCGGAACCCAGTTAGGAGATAGTGTTTGGCTTGCTTTGCTTATTGTTGACAATTTGACAATGACAATTTTAATCAAATTTTTAAGATTACTACAATCAAATTTTTAAAATTACTACGGGACATAAGGGGACATAACGGGACAATGAGTCATCATTTTTCGTGCATGCAGCCGGCGTTCATCGTTTTAATAGACGTTGTCACGTCAAAAAATAAAGAAACAAAAATGATATTTGAATATGCATATTTGTTTGAAAATTTATTTTATTAGTAAAAGTCACACTGGCAATAAATTTTCAGAAAACAATTTTCCCGCGCATTTAACACGTCAAGTTCGCAAGTGCTCTATTCTTAAAAAGTGCGGTTGATTAATTTAGCTGATTTAGTACGGACAGAAAAAATAAGAAATAACAAAGACATTTTCAAAGTGTTAAAATTAAATTGTGGAATACTTGTGATTGTGAATTTAGTGAAATAAGAGGTTTGGAAAAATGTTAGTACACAAATACCCCGATTAACGTCGACTTAAATGTTCTACGGGGTAAACCCTGCAGCTTTTCATCATTAGGAGCTCTGCAGAAATGTTTGTAATTTCACTGACCTCGTGCAACTCGTGAGTTGTATTTTTTCCTCCAAATGGGATCCACCTGTATTCCTTTGTGAAGTTTCAATTTTGTTTTCCTTGATGATTCATTTGCTTGCGTAGACCAAAGTTGCATTTATTAGCCGGTGCTATTCGACTTCTGATTTCGGTCGATGTATCATTACCGTTTGATATAATTGCGCCTAGGAATACAGTTTCACCTACTGCTTTTATAAAGTATCTATCGTTAAGTTTTGAAAAAGTCAAACAAATTTTTATTCCGATTTATTTACATTATTTACATTTTACAAAATTTATCTTTGTTAATTTCTTGAATATAATTCAATTACTTGACCTTAGGTCTACTGTAGGTCCCTAAAATAGAATTTATTCTTAGGCTTTTTTTTAAAGTATTCATGACAATAAAATGGTATAAATTACACTAACAGATTACACAACTCTGATTGAATATTTCAGCGTTGACTTATCTTAGTACGGAAAGGTAGGTAACCACAAATAGCGCACCCGTAAAGTTCCACTCACACACAATGAAAGCTTACCAGGAACGTCAAAATATGGAAAGGAGATGTCGCCATGGAAAGGAGATGTCGCTGGAGATGTTTCAAGATTGCTCCCGTCCGAGCCTGTGCGTGCTAGCGGGCTCAGCCTTTACTCACCTCAGCAGCATTCCCCTTTTTACAACTGAATTACACTTCTTTTGGGAAACAAATTGTTAGTATTGTTATTATTATATTCCAATGTACATATATATGTATCTTTGTTGGCTAACTAATTATGATTATATAATGTATCAGACTCACAAATTCAGTCTTAGGTTACTTATTCAAATACTTCCAATCACATTTTTTTTTTATAGTTAACAGTTTCAAAAGTCTTAATGTTACTTCTAATAATTACTAATTGACATATCCATTCTTTTATCCTTTATCTTTTAAACTTTTTATTTTTGTTTGAGATTTCAATGTATTGTATATGAATTTTATTTATTTATTGTTTTATGTTTTTTTTTCTCTTTTTCTAACTTTACATTTCTAAATCCCTTATTTCTGTATGTGACCTAGTCATTCATTTGTCACGATTGACCTTGAGTACTATACAAACATTCATATCTTAATTTTCTTTTCAAATTAATTTTTTTTTTTTGTTTTTATTTGATATTTTTACTATTTTTATTATTTTTTCGTATAATATAACAAAATAAAGTTTTTTTTTTTTTTTTTTTTTTTTCAAAAACAATTTCTTTTCTTTCACTTTAAATTTTTTTTTTTTTAAATTATTATATTATTATTATATTTTTTTTCCCTAATGCGGAATACTACAATCGGATCTGCGCCCGAGTCGCCACTGTGTGTTAACTAGGGGTTATCCCCTGTGATGTCTAGAATCTCTTCCCCTATAAAATTCGTTTATGCCCCCCGAGGTTGGGGTGAGGTTCTGGGATGCAAGGCAAAAAGGACTGAGATAATAATTGTTCATGTCCCCCTGGTCAATACAACTTTTTATAAGTGTGTTGCTATGTGATTTCATCGTTTCTATCCTTATTTTCCAACGGTCTATCAAATAAGACATTAGTGGTGTAATATTTACCTCATCATATATTTCCTTATTTGAGTAATATTTATTTCTCGTTTTATATCTCTTAGAGCAACAATGCATAAGAATTCCTCTTGATTAATTCTAGATTATTGGCCCAGGTGGTGGAGATTGAGAACCAACAGGGGAAACCGTATGCTAACATTGGTCTTATTAACTGCTTATATAACAAAGTTTTCGACTCTTTATTGAGACTGCTTCTTCTGTTCATAATTGGGTATAGAGCTCCCATAGTTCTCTTTACTTTAACTATTATATTCTTGATATGTGAATTAAATTTGAAAAGGTTGCTAAACGTAACTCCCAGGTATTTCACCTCATTTTTAAGCTTTAGTACTGTGTCCCTGAGTGTTATGCGGAGATCCCTGCTACCCCTGAGCATTTTATTACTGCATTTCCCGCTTGCATTTCTGAAAATGATTGTGGAAGTTTTCTTCTCATTTATGTTAAGTCCCCATTTATTGAAATAGTTATTTTCCACACTGAGGTGTCTGACTAAGTGAACTTTACTTAGTAGTGGTTCATTATCCGAGGCATATATCAGAGTGTCATCGGCGTATAATAACGCTTTCGACTCACCATTCTCTAAACTGTGTGGGAAGTCCTTGAGATAGACATTAAACAGCTTCGGCCCTAAGATAGAGCCCTGCGGCACGCCTGCCTCTACCCTTATTGCCCTGGAAGTCACCTCATCGACCTGTATTTTCAATATTCTATCAGAAAGGAAGTCCAACAGGAGTCTTAGGATCCGATCGTCCAAGCCCGTTTCCTGTAATTTTATTATTAATCCCTTATGCCAGACTGCGTCAAACGCTTTGCTTATGTCAACCGCACACGCTGCTGTAGATCTCCTTTGTCTGAGGCCATTCAGTATTGCTCGGTGCCGCACCAGTAACGCATGTTCCGTAGAGTGACCCTGCCTAAATCCAAATTGCTCATCTGGTATTATGTTGTGTTCCTGACAGCACTTATCCAAAGTCTGCGCAATAGCTCTCTCCAGAAGTTTGCCGAGGTTTGACAGCGATATCGAAGATATCGGCCTGTAATTTTCTATACTGTGATTATTCGCCGATTTAGGGATCGGGGTAAGTTTAGCAACCTTCCAACTCTTTGGGAAGTACCCATTGTTAATACAGTTATTTATAATGATACTCAAATATTCCTCAGCTCTAGGTGGCAGTTTCCTAATAATAAAGTTCGAGATACCGTCGAAACCTGACGATTTCTTGTTATTCATGCCATAGATTAAGCTGAAAAGGTTCTCCGTTGTCGTGAAAGGCATCTGCCATTCCCTCACGTCCCTTGAGCCCAGGTCAATTTTTTCAGTATCCGCCCATTGCGTTTTGAGTATCCCATATTTCCTCTTTACCCTTTCAACATTTCCCAGGTCGTAGTTAGGCTCCTTGGGCCTGTAGACTTCCTCAAAATATATACATAGCAAATGCCTCTGCGATATCTCCTGGAGCTTCGTAAGACATCCCATTAGATTCCACCTTGTTTATTTTATAATTACTGTTCTTACCCGTTAATCTGAAGATTTGGTTGAAAAAATCTGAGCCCGGCTTTATATTTTTAATTCTGTTTTGGAAGTTCCTATTTAAGTGATTACGGATTAAGTCATCTACAATTTTCGATAAGAGAACCACCCTATTTTCAAGTTCTTTAGTGAATCTATTATGTGTATTCCAATTTCTCTCTAGTAGTCTTTTAAGGGTCAGCCTCCATTTCTTTCTAATGGTGAAGAGGCGTTGTATATTGGGGGCGGAGCTTTTCTCGGAACCTTATAGGGTGTCTCAGCGGCGCATGTAAGTCAGTACAAACTCGTATTTTGTCAGATATAAACTCAATTGATTTGTCAATTTCCAGATTACTTAAGTTCCTTTGAGGTATAGGATTATCGTTTAGTAAATTCTCAAGATCTTCGCCAAAGGTATCCCAGTCAACATTCGAAAATGATCTAAAAACCCTTGGGAGTGAAAGAAGCGGGGACAGGTTTGGGATTATTATCTCGGTTTCAACCGCATAAAGATCCGAAAAGGTAGGGTACGTAGTGAACCTGAGAGAACTTAAGACATTAGCAAAACCAAGAAAAAGTCGATGCAGCTTATTGATCTCGGAAAAGTTGGACTATTAGGGTGAATTATTTCAAAGTTATTTCCGTGAGGGTTAGCCTCCATCCAATCAAATAAATATTTCCCATTTCTATTAACTACTGAGTTGGCCCACGACGTATGCTTAGCATTAAAATCTCCACCAATTATTATCCCCAAATATTTACCTGATTGTTCCAATCTGTTTATTTCTAGCATTAAATCGATGATGTTTTTTCTATCACTGTCAATAGGAATGTAAATGGAAATAATTAGAATTTTTTCTTCCCGACTATTAAGATTGCTCAAGCTCACTTCAGAGTACCTCGTCAGAGTACCTTGTTCCTTGTCATTTCTATGGATTTTATAGCCATCAATGCTAAACTTATGTCTGTATTTAAGATGGGACTCTAGGCAAAGTAGAGCATCATAAGATCTAACATTCACTAAATTTTGGAGCTGCCACCTCCTAGTGTAACTGACAAGGGAGGACGTGTTCAGAGTAACTAGTTTAATGCATGTCTGATCCATTCTTGCATATGGCAAGACTGAACCAGAACGCACCATACATGTTACTCCTTTCCACGTCGTCCCTTGCATTACAGAATTTTTGAACAAAGCTTTGGAGCTTTCCCATATATACTTCGAAACTAATTCCAAAATATTTGTTGGAGAAGTTCATGAAATTTTCAGATTGAGTATCAAATTGACTATTCACTTTATCTTTGTACTTATGATGGTGTGGCTCCATTCGATCCCCCCTTACCTTGTCAGCATATGTAGCTCTAACTTCACCTTGTCTTACCACTTGTTTGGAATTCTTAAAAGCCGGGAACTCCTTTAAGTCTAAATCAAATTTCTCCTTCCTAACTGCGGCCTTGGCCTCTTTTTCCTACGATAGGACTCAATCTTTTTCGCGTATACCGGGCAGCCCTTGTAACTTGCCGGGTGGCCTAGTTTAGAACAATTTGCACAATATGGCATTTCATCAGGTTCCTTTTTGCAGCCACCAGGTGAGTGGTTCTTGTCACACTTGACGCATTTATACTCATAATTGCAATTGGCTGCAGCGTGACCAAAAGGCTGACAGTTCTTACATTGCAGTATTCCTGCTGACTGAAAATGTTCCCATTTAACCCTATGACACAGAATGTATTTAATTTTTCTTTGTATTTCCCCCACTACTGTATCGGGAGGGAATTGTACCAGAAACATGTCAAGTTTGTAGTCGTTTCTTACCGATTTTGGGGTGGAGAAACGCTTGACGCCATTTAGCTTTAGTGAGAAATTTTTCTCTGTATAATCCCTAACTAAGTCAGGAGAGTAGCCCTGGTCGAGACCTTTCAGAATAAGGGAAATATTTTTTACCCACTTTGGGGTATACGTGTGTGATTCGACCTTGCCGAGCCTAAATTTCTTAAATACCGCATTTCTTTCCTCTAAAACCCTAAAGAAAACCTTAACCACCCCCGTTCGGGTTTTAACGATTTTATGCTCACTATTTGGGAACATTTTAAAAATGAAATTGTTTAATTCCACCGTGTCACCGGGGGGCATAATTATTGGGGGACAGTATTTCGGGGTTTTTCCCACAACAGGGCCTTTGTCTGAATTAATCTTCTGGGTCGGAGTCGGGCCCAAATCCGATTGTTCACAATTTAAAATATTATATATATTGTTACTACCACTACTTTTATTTTTATGAAAATTAAGATTAAGATTATGTTCATCTACCTTGTCGATCCTTGGTGACGATATTCTCCTCCTTTTTCTTCTAACTGTGGCCCATTCGTTTATTTTGGCCACTTCGTTGGACGCTGTTTCCTGGGACGCCATTGCTTCCACGCTTTCCGCCATTGTTTCTTCATAGCCAAGAGCTTGCGCCCTAACTGTGTTCTCCGGGATTACCTCGTTTTCAGCCTCTGACCATTTGCCAAGGTTCTCATAGATGCTGCGTTTAAAGATTTCGTCACTGGCATACGCCTGTAAATTATCATTAATAAACTGTGTTCCGCTTCCTTGGTTCACGGTAATATTGTTATTATTAATAACATTTGTATCTGGCTGAGGACCCCTCATGGCGTCCCCGCCATTTTGTGACATTTTTTTTTATAATGCCTTTATCGCTGATTTTTTTTGTTTTTTATATTTACGGGTTTCCAACCAATACTCCGTATAAACAAGCACTATTTTGTAAAATTTGCCACTTTCGGCTGATTTAATAACTAATTAATTTTACTTTCCGCTTGGAAAAGGAAAACAATTATCCGTTAAGTTTTGTCTGCTACTTCTTCACAAATACTTTGTTATGTTCTCATGTATTATAAACCCGATTTTTTGCGGCTTGCTCGAGTGCTATAAGGGTACCTTTCATGTTTTTCAAATTATTTTCCAAGGATAGCATTCTCGTCGGCAAAGGTTAATATTGGCACTATCGTATTAAAGATACACCCTGATGTATTAATCGTTGCATCTCTTACTGCTTTTTCTAATGTCAAGTTGAATAACAAGCAGGAGAGTCCGTCAACTTGCCTTAATTCTATATTTCTCTGAGTGGTGGGGATATTTCATCCTCTATTCTGAATCTCTACACCTTGCATGTTTCTTCGACATTTTCATCAGTTCTATGGTTCCAACTATGGTAAGCATCTTTGTAACATATGGATGTTAATGTTAAATTTAACACTTTATATAATGTGTTCAAGAGAGCTATTCCTCCATAGTTGCTAAAATATAGTTGTTTTTTGTGTAAGAGACACAACTATTTTAAAATCAACCAAGTCTTTAGTTAGATAAAAAATTGTATTCGTGTTTGGTTACTACGAAACTTTATTAAGAGAATATTTTAGGAAGAAAACAACTAACCAAAACCAGTTTGCAATGCTGGTAAAAGAAATGAAAAAAAAAATCCCGATATTGCGAAGAACATGACAAGCAGAGCCCCAGAGAGATTGAAAACCTTCTGGTCATGTTTGACGGCAGATCTCAACAGTGCTGGTCCACCAATAAAAGAATCGATGGAATGGAAAAAGGTATATCAATTTCTTATTTATTTGAGAATTATAATCTAAAATTAAATATATTTTTTGATTTATGTTTTTAATTTTAGGTTTGGAGTGACTACAAGTCTGTCATCAGGAAAAAACTAGCATTAAATGACAGAGAACAGAAAAGTACGGGTGGTGGTCCCAACAAAGCCATAGTTTTCTCCGCACGGGAGGACGAAGTAGTGAATCTACTAAATTTTAATATAACTACTGGTAGTTTGGAAAATACCAACAGTTTCGGTCTACCAAATACGTTTAATAGTTTGGCATCCAATGATACTATCGAAATAAGTTTCATCGCAAATAATCAGAGTGAGCAAAGAAGTATCACGGAAAATACACACAATACAAGAAGTATCACGGAGAACACCACTAAATGCAATACTCTCAGTGAAACTGCACAGACCCCAAGTCGCAGAAAAAGGCTAGCAACCAAGACCCTCTCAACTACAGGCCATGAAGGAGAGTTTTTCGTGGTGTTCAACTCGGTCCTAAAATTCACCGGAGTGACATGGCGGAGAAGCCGTACGTGCCAATTTTTTTTTGTATATTTTTGCAGTAAAAGTGAATAAAAATTCGTATTTTATTATACTTTTTACTGCAAAAGGATTATCAGTGTTTAGTGATCTAGTGGTGTTGTATTTTATTACAAATCTAGTGATTTAGTTAAGTTAGGTTAAAATATAATTTTTTTTATATAGAAAGGTAAACAAAAATTGAAAATGAAAGTGGAAATATTTGAAGAATTTGAGGTTAATTGTGTGCATAAAATTAATAAATAAAAATTAAAACAAGGAATACTCAATTTTTGGGTAAGTGCTGCAATTATTATTTGTTGGAATAGCTTTGATATATTAATATTTATTGGGACTTTTTCCATGGGTTATCGGGGCCCTTTCTATCGTTTTAATTTATGTTTTCTCATTTAATTTTTTATACTATTCCATAGTTTTGGGTCAAAATATTATAGTATATACATATATTGGGGCCTATTCCGTCAGTAAAATTTTATCACAATTTTTTATAATTGTATTATGAAAAATTAAATGAGATCAAAGTAGTGGGAAAAATTTCTAAAACAGCGATTTTTTACTGTAATTTTCATAATGTACAGGTATTTTATGAAAATGACAGTCAAAAATCGCTTTTTTAGAACTTTCTTCGCACTACTTTGATCTCATTTAATTTTTCATAACATAAAATGATAAAATTTTACCGACAGAATTGGCCCCATTATGAGGGATTCGAAAAAACTTGGGATCGAAATTATTAGGTATATTTACTTAAATTAGTGAAATAGGCGAAAAAATCAGTGCGCTCTTAGCAGCTGTGCGAATCGGTCGTGATTGTCAAAGCGGACAAAAAACAGTGTAATACCATAAACACGAGCAAAGGTGTTTTTTCTTAGCTCGTCGTATTACTTTTCTTTTTCCTTTCGTCGTGGTTTTTTTAGAAAAGTGTAAGGCAATCAAATCGAGTTTCAATTTAAAAATTTTAAGTGCACCGTAGGTGCTAATGCACCCAAAACAAAAGAGAAGGTGATCAGGACACCAATACTATCAAGTGAATGTGCAGATATAACAAAATAAGAAATAAAAAGGGAAAACCAAAACCAAATAAATAAGAAAATACAACAATTAATAGTAACAAAAAAATCCATTTACTATTTAAAAAATTCTTAATTTCCATTCTTTTCTTACTTCTTTATCTAACCTTAAAAAACACGCATAGCACTGCCAGCACTGAAGGGCTAATTTTTTAGCACTTAAAGCTGAAACAACGACAGATTGCATACCTTTAGGTGAAAGGAAAAACGCCGTCCAAGGAATAAAGCACGCAAAAAAATGCCGCCTACGGGCGGAAATAGATTTGCTCTGCTTGATCCAGATGGGATGACTACGAGCAGAAAAAGACCTAAACATAGCAAACAAACCTTGATGACTTCGGATTATCCAACCATAGAAGAAACGCTATACCAAAATAAACTGGGTGCAGATCCCAAATACATCATAATAGAAAGTGATCAGGAAAACTTAAAGCCAGCCCAAATACCTCCGTATCTATTGCAAAAAGCAATAGAAGATATCACAAAAAAAATAAAAACCAGGAAAACACTAAGGGACGGAAACATCTTACTTCTAGTCGCTGACAAGGCGCCTGCGGAAAGGTTGATAGAAAAACTAAAGAAGGTCGGCAACTACAAAATAAAAGCCTCTTTACACTCAAGACTAAATCAAACAAAAGCGATTATTTATGAACCCTCCCTAAAATATTTCCAAAAGGAAGACATACTAAAAACCCTACAACTAGCGGACAATAATATTGTGGATGTAAAAATACTAACAAAAATAAATACGGAGACTAACGAAAACCAGCCCACAGGTGCCCTAATAGTTTCTTTTAACTCGTACCAATTACCAACGACTATCGACATTTTTTATGAAAAGGTGAAAGTAACCCCGTATATACCGGCACCATTACGCTGCAGAAATTGCTGGGAGCTCAGGCATCATGAAACGCGTTGCACAAATCAAAGAGCGTGCGCAAAGTGCGGTGTACCTGTCCAACCGGAACAACAACATGTTTGCACCACCAAGGCGTGCATATCCTGCAAAGTGGCAGGGACACATACCACACTAGACCGATCCTGCCCCCTATTCGTAATAGAAAAGAAAATAATGGAGCTCAAAACCCGGTATCATTTAACAAACTTTGATGCCAGAAGACGCTTTTACGAAGAAAACCCAGAATTAAGGGCGAACAGAAACACCCCCATCGTAGAAAACTCAATGACGCCACAATACTCCCGGGAGATCATTAGTCAAACAACACCCCAACAAACAAGTCCAACACCAGGAACAAGCAACATGACCTACGCTCATTTAGTTAGACAACAATCAAATGTGAAATCAGATACTACTTTAACTAATAATCCTACAACAACCGAAACCGCAAATCCTCTTACTCCCCAACTAGAAACAAACCAAGTAAACAAAAAAATTACTATTACAAACACAAACAACACTACAAAAAAAACTATCAATACAAACAACAAAATACTGATTAAAACAAATAGCACCCCAAAAAAAGAACACATCACAACCACTATCACTACTAAACATAACAATACGGACAACAACTACGCCACAAACATAGAACAACAAGAATCCGAGACCCTCAATTACTCAATCGTTGGAAACACAATTCCAACGATCTATACAACCGAAGACGCAAACAAAAAATTATCCCTAACACCACCAAAAGAAAAATTAGCCTTTGCAGAGGCATGGGCTACACAATTTTCGAAGAATTACGAAAAACTAAAAACGCCTAAAACCCCAGAAGACAACACTATGGCAGTCTCTGAGGATGAATCTCCATTACCAACACCATGATTTCCAAAAATGCGTACCAAACTCCAACAAGCTACAACATTAACCATCTTCAAGGCAACTACACCAACATAGGCCAGCAAAACCTAAGAGATACAGCTTCCACGAGCACAGAACCAACACAAAACATGAACAGGGGCAGCGATTTCAACAAACAGTCGCTGAAGACCCTCACACTATTACAGTGGAACATTAACAGCTTCTTTGCAAACAAAAGCGACCTTGACTTAATTTATCATGCCAGCAAACCAGACGTATTGGCACTCCAGGATACCTACCTCAAAGACAATAACCGCAAACTAGCATACAAAGACTACAAAATCTACACTCACAACATACATCAACCGGACACAGGACGAGGTGCCCTGGCGATCCTCGTACAAAACACCATCACATCAAGAGCTCTCCCACTAGAAACGGCCCTAAACGCAAATGCAGTCACGCTACTTCTACCTCAGCCACTTCACGTGGTCAATATATACATCCACCCCCACACCACACTAGCCATCTCAGACCTTAATAATCTTCTGGTACAAATACCTCACCCACTAATAATAATAGGCGATTTCAACGCCCACAATCAAATATGGGGCAGCAACTACAAAAATCAAGCAGGTCGTATCCTAGAGCAATGGCTCGATGATACAGACCTCTGCCTACTTAACGACGGTACACCCACTCATTTTAGTACCTCCAACACACTCACAGCAATAGATCTTACTTTCACTTCATCCACCCTAGCCCCCCATACACAATGGTCAGTTACCCCACTCCCCAAAGGCAGCGATCATTTTCCAATTCAAATCACGCTTAAACATCAAATACATATAACACGACACGTGCCACGTTTTAAAGAGAACAGAGCGGACTGGACAGCATACAGACTTTCGATCTCACACTACTTGGACCTCCATAAAGAAACAACAAACATAGAAAAGGAATCAAGTACTCTCAGAAAAGCAATAAGGCAGGCAGCAAACGCGGTCATGGGCACCACTACTCCGCACATTAAAACAAAACCCAGGTGGCTAAATGACTCAGTTGCCTATAAAATAAAAGAAAAAAACAGAACCTGGAGAAAATACAAGCGAAACCCGACACCAGAAAACGCGCTGGACTACCGGCAGAAAAACGCCTCAATGAAGAGAGTCATAAGACAAGCCAAAAAGGAACAATGGGTTTCTTTCTTATCGAGTATAACCCCAACCTTAACCACACAAGAACTGTGGCACCGTATAAAAACATTCAAGGGTAAGCCAACCTCACCCTTAGCTTCCGTCCAGCAGGGCGACAGGCTCTTAACGAGCCCGGAGGACATAGCCAATGCTTTTGCAGAAGAGACCAGCAGGTACTCATTTTTATCCGCCACAAACCTACAATCACGCTCAGAGAGTAGCGCAGGTACCCAAGAATCGCTAAAGATCCTTACAGCAAACATCACTCCTAGAGAGGTCATATACACACTGAACTCTTTTAGGGGCTCCACACCAGGCATAGACGGTATCACATACAGAATGCTGTCCAACTCACCACCTTGTTGGCATAGTAGATACACGAACATGTTAAATAAGATTATGGCCACCGCACGCTTCCCACAGGACTGGAAGGTAGCCGTCGTGGTCCCGATCCCCAAACCTCACTCTGGTGTGCTCACCTTTACCAATCTGAGGCCAATACATCTCCTCAAAACAAGCTCAAAAGTTTTTGAAAAGGTCTTAGGGTCAAGAATATCTTGGGCGCTGGAACAGCTCCTACATCCGTCACTGATAGCTTTTAGACCGGGCAGGAGTGTGCAAACCCTCCACCTCGAGCTAGAAACCAAATTACGCGACGCTTCTCGTCAAAGAAAACATGCAGTAATGCTATCAATGGACCTAACAAAAGCTTTCGACAGAGTACGAGCCTGCTGGATCTCCAAACAGCTGCACGAATGGCATTTCCCTCTGCAGATAATAAATCTAATATCAAACTTCCTCGCAAATCGTCAAATACTCGCGAGAATCCGTGGATATTATAGTAAACCCCACCCACTGAAAAACGGCCTACCACAAGGCTCTCCCCTCTCAGTGCATCTCTTCAACATTTACACACACTCTTTGGGTTCTTCACTTGCAAATATAGAAGGCCTAGCCCATTGGATATACGCGGACAATCTAATCCTCCTGGCGGCAGGAGAACACAACAGAGTCCAGGCAACATTAAATAAAGCGTATAACATTGCTTACAAATGGGCAAACATTAGAGATGCTCAATTCTCCCCCAATAAAACCGAGGCTCTTCACATCTGCCGCAAGCGCTCATGCTACTTTGCACAAATCCGCTTAAATAGTCAAACCATACAACTCAAAAACGAAATACGAATTCTGGGGCTAACATATGACAAAAACCTACTATGGAGGGCACAAATCAAAGCAACAACCAGAGCTATAAAAATTCGCAACAACATGCTGAAATCCATATGCACAAACAGAGCTGGCCCACCCGCTACGCTTGCGGTGAACATTGCCAAACAACTGACTCTCGGGTGCCTGGATTTCGGTCTACCCAACTACGGCTTCTCCTCCGTAACCGCCCGCAAACCTTTGCAAGTTGCTCTCAACACCACGGCTAGGATAGCGCTAGGGGCATTACCTAGCACCAACCTAGATGCTCTGAGCATTGAGGCTGGTTTCATAGACATAGACTACAGAAGAGACTTACTCCTGCAGAAGACAATAGCAAAAAACTTACTTTCCTCATACAAACCGCTATACCACACCCTAATGTACTGCTGGGACAGGCGACACGAAACAGTTAACAGCTACACACCATCGCTGCTACGCGGTCTTATAGGCATGCCTGAGGAGGCAAAGAGCATACCAAACAACCACCCTCCAATAGCAAACACACCCTTCCCTCCCTGGTTAGTGGACCCAAAACACATAAATTTCACGCTGAGCAAATACCTAAAAGACAACACCAGCGCATTAATCTACAAGAAATTGCACTTCGAACAAAGGGACCAATACACAAATAGTAACCCAAACACAATCTTCTTGTACACTGACGCATCAAAATCAGACACTGGAACGACGTACGCATTAACGGACGACACAGGGACCCCCATCGAAGTAGGAAGGCTACCTGACGGTACCAGCGCCTACTTCGGTGAGTTATACGCAATTTGGGAAGCGGTTGACTGGGCCAAAAGATCACGCGTTAACACCGTCATCTACTCAGACTCCTTGGCCGCTTTAAAGCACATTAGCAACCCGAAGGCCACCAGCCCACAGACGGACTACATAAAAGAAACGATCCACAAACATGATATCACACTAGCTTGGTGTCCAGGTCACGTGGGAATTCAGGGAAATGAAGCGGCCGACGATCTAGCAAAAAATAACGCACCCCGGATAATCACGAAAGAGCCTCCAAACCTGGACAGAACCGTAAACATTATCAAAGAAAAAATCAAACGCAGCAAACAAAACAGATGGGACTCCTCCACCTGTTTCCTTAAAAAAATTTGGCCTACGGCATGCGCCCCAAAAATTCCCCCCTGGACCCGACCAACGACGATCATATTCACCAGGTTACGACTAGGTCACTCGATGGCTTTCAAAAAGTACATTTATGACAAAACATCACCACCAACATGCCCTTACTGTGACGTCCCTCTTACAGCGGAGCACTTCTTTTTTACATGCCGAGAAGTAACAAACTCACTGCGACGCCTCAACTATCACAAGCCAGCCCACGAATTGCTACAGCCAGACAGAGACCCGACACAGACTCTTTTCCCACTGTTAAACGACCATGGCTTACTAATTGATCTCAGACCATCCATAAGGACTACACAGACAGATCCCGCACCCAATAATCACCACAGAAGTTAACCTTTTAAATAACATAGCCCACTAGCCCTAGATAATAAAATACTAACCAGATACTTTTACCACTAATTTAGAAGTAACTACAATTAAGCGCAAGCCTACTAACCCTAGACAATAACCCTACAGTATTCAACCCCCCAATTACTAACACCCCCGGTTCTGGCCCAAAAGGCGCACCAGCCGCGGGCCAAAAATTATTATTAGCTTTTAGCGTAAGGTTCTTATATACTTAGGCTAGGACTATCAATAAATAAAAAAAAAAAAAAAAAAAAGGCGAAAAAATGTCAAATTTAGATATCGGTTGCATTAAAAAAATACGAATTTTAAAAATAATTTTACGAAGACAAAATTTTATCACAATAAAATAACTTATTATTATGTGAAAATTTTCAAAATAAGGCCCAATATCAGGCAATGAAAACTCTTCGATGAAAACTCTCCCAATTTTCAATATCTGCCTAATATGTCTTTTTAAGGATGAACCGAACCTACAAAATTAGGACTGTCCTACATAAAGGAGAACGATTGGACACCTTATAACTGTGGAAATAAAGAAGTCATTTTTGCGGATTTATTTAGATTCGTTATATTTAAATTTTGAGTTTTTGTTTGAGCGTTGGGTCGAAATAGTAGTCATTTTGTGGTAAATCCTATTATCTGCGTTACGTTTTGTTTCTATCCACTATAATTTTCAACATAGACAGTGGAAAGTTAAATTGTTATAAGGGCCAATTAGGCGAAAAGAGTCTCGCAAACTGGCGCTTGCGTCAATGTAAGTTTCCAGTATCAATATTATATGTAATCTTTTTTCCTAACTATCAAGTTTCTACTTTTTTCTAATTTCGTCCCACTTTTCTTTTCTCATTTCGTCCTCATTTTCATTTACTTCCAGACTTCCAAGCGGGGATACGACTTCCACTTTCACTAAAAACTTTTGCTCGTGCATGTTTATTTCTTTCCCTTTATTTGATTGAGTATTTAGTATTTTATTAGTTTAAGTAGTTAGTATTTTTTTTTTTTATTAAATACATTGAAAATGCCTCGACGTTGTTGGGTTGTCGTTCTGGTTACAACAAAACCAAAAAAGATGTAGTCGTTGAAAATGTGTCCGCATTCGCTATTCCAAATAACGAAGATTTGAGAAAATTATGGTTGCACGCCATACCCCGGAAGGATTTTCAACCGACCAAACATTCAGTGGTTTGTATTCGGCACTTCCGCGAAGCTGACCTTATGAAGAGAGGTTATGTTACGGCGTCACTTTCTTAATACCGATCAAAGACCAGGTATTAGGAGGTGATCGTCGTAATAATTAAAAAAATAGTTGACGTATAGGATAGGTGCCGACTGCTCTAAATAAAAGAGACTTGGTTCGTTTTATTCAAATATGTTCTCTCCTAAATCTTATAAAAGCTAATTAACTCTATCTTAATTTTATATTTCAATCGTGATTTAAAAGTTAAAAATCTTTACTCCAAATATTCTTAACCCTATTTTCCGTTAATTTCTTTATTCCAAATATATTTTCCTTTTAGGGCTTCTGTCTCCTGCGTATTTCGTTTGTTGCCTATCCTTGTTGCCCGTGCTGGTCTATTTGTGAGGAAGCGATGTATTCCACATGAAACCTTGTTGTTACGCGGGGTAATATCCAACGTAATCAACACGTAAGTTTTTCCGCTAATAAAGGTCAATTTCGTAGTAGAAATTATCCCATATAATTTGTATTGACCTTGCCTGAGTTTCAATGTCGTAAAAGAAATTACCGTGTGTAAAAATCTAATTGAAACACCTTCTACGGCGGCGTGTGACGTCTATTTACTCAAAACAAACTCAATCCCGTGGTAGAAATTATCTCATATAATTTCAATTGAATTTGTTTGAATCTTAATATCGAAAAAGAAATTATCTCGTATAATTTCAATTGAGATTCTAAAAATTTATCTAAATCAATAAGTTCAATTTCGTAGTAGAAATTATCCAATATAATTTCTATTGAACTTATTTGAATTTCAGTTTCGTAAAAGAAATTATTTCCTATAATTTCCACTGAAATTCTCTATCTTGTAGAATCAGTAAATCTAAACCGTCACCTGAAAAACGACAACAATTATGCAATTAAACTAGCACAAAAGTCAGCGGCGAAAAGCCTACCAACTATCTAAGTCCCTACGAACGATATTCGGAGAAAATCCAAAATATCGCCAGCTAACCTTCTAGGAGAAAAGTCCAAAGAAGATTGAGCTTTCTGTCCCAAAATGATAAGTTTTATCCAGCATCTTCTCCCTGGTGCTGGACGATGGCGCTGGGGTGGGAGAATCCTTCTAGCAGTTTTTGGCAAATTAATTATCCCGTTTTCCACATTCCATTTTTGTGGATCTTGTTTATACTGCGTTTACACGCTGTCAATTTTGTCTTTCCGTGGCGAAATTGACATTTCGTTGTTTTTATTTATTTGGATCCCGGAGGTAAGTATGTTTTGCATTTTTTATTATTTTGTATTTTTTGGTATTTCTATTAACTTAAGGAGCCTGCTTGTGAAACTGGCTAAAAACAGGTAACATCCTTTCATTGATTTTTTAATTCATTTATAACAAGTATTTTGTTTTTCAGGTCAAAACATTCTCCCCCACCATTTATTTTATGGAGTGAAACATAACATATTTTTAGTTCAATTTTTAATGTTCATTTTTATTATATTAATTCGTGTGTAGATTTATTCTAATGACCGGACCTTAATAATGTCGTTTTTAATTTTTACACAATCTGCGGCTGCTTACAAATTGCTGAAGAAGAATTGCGGCTGCTTACCGTCCACGCGTCATCTTCAGCAAATTTCCGCTTCGCTAAATGTAACTCCCACTCGAAATAATTTCTTAAATGGTGAGAACTATTTAAAAGAAAGAGCGACGAAACTTTCGAGCCGGGAAAAATACATATGTCGCGGTGTTAATAGACGAAATTTATATTGAGCAAGGATTGCAGTACAAATCCGGCAAAGTAGTTGGATTTGCAGAGAACATGCCGACTGAAAAGACTAGAACGGTACAGTCGTTTATGATTAAATCGTGTTTGGCCCTTTTAAAGATATTGTACGGCTTGCTCCAGTTAGTTTTAAAGAGCAATGGTCAGCAGCTTCTTTCATTAACAATTGGACAAACCAGGCCATGTATAGGTCACTCCAACAGTGGACGGCGAATTACTATCCAAACCCACAGTACGAAAATGAAGTTATTTATTTAATGTTCGATCCTGTTCATCTGTTTAAGAATTTCAGAAATAATTGGCTTAACGTAAATAATTCTTCGCGATCGTTTATATATCCAGATTTTGAAACGGGAGAAGTAAAAAATGCCAAATTTTCTGATTTTGTTTATTTTCATCACAGTGAATCCACTTTAGAAATTCGAAGAGCATATAAATTGAACAGGAAATCTATAGATCCCGACATTATGGAAAGACAAAATGTTGAATACGTCGACAACATTTTTCATGACTCCACCATAGCAACTTTAAAAGCTTGCCCGGAAACAGTAGAAACGGGTGACTTTTGCGAAATAATTTGCAAGTGGTGGAACGGTTGTCGTACGCGGAACGAATGGTGCAACCCTATTTCGGATAGTAACGAACCGTCGCGTCGGTGCATTTTTTACGCAATTTTATTAAATGGTTCCATATATGGAATAATTCTGAAAATAATAACGGTGTGTTAACTTCCAACACATATAAAGCAGCCGTTTTAACTGCGACAACATTAATTAGCTTACTTGAAGATTCTTTAAATAAGCTAAGTGTTTCGTATGTTTTACTCGGAAAATTTCAGACGGATGATCTAGAAGGGCGATTTCGCTTATATCAGGGCGTAGTTACAGAATTTCGTATTCAGAACTACTAGAATCTGAAAATAAAATAAGAGTGCACAACATTTTTGCTCATAACATAGATCATAAAGAGCTAAAAACTTCTCAAGATAATAGCGAAGTGATCGATATTTCTGATTTCGCATCAATATTCGAAACAAACGATTACTTAGCCGCGGCCGTTCTAGATGATTCCCCCATTATCTATGCGGCTGGGTACGCATCGTTCGCGGAATCTAAACGACTGTCGTGCGTTTATTGCAGAGCGCTAATCCTTGAATCTTTTGATTCCCTGCAAAGAGGTGGTCTAAGTATTCCCACTATGCTGGTAAAAATACTTTTGAATCATGCTATCTCTGTTTTCCAGGAAATTGTCCACCAGGAAAAATTAGCTATAGAATTTTTTGGGAGGTTCAAGCAAAAAGAATTGCTTTCGCTACTAGGGATCAAAAGTATTTTAGTGGGCGGGTGTGAAGACGCGATCGATTTCGATTATGAATGTTCCTGCGGGTCCACGAGCATGCAACTCTTCGCTCATATTTGCAATCGGTTCGCGAATATTATTTTAAATATCCATGTCAAGTTTAGAAATGACATGGACATTCTCCCAGGGGCGAGTTATCGACAACTCGGCAAATTCGCAAATACATGAGGCATACATACATGTAATATATAAAATTGTTATGTAGTGGAATGTATATTTTGTTTTTAATTATTACAATATTTAGTTGAATATTTTTGTTATATTTTTATTTATATATTTTATTTGTTGAGTTTGTTTATTTATATATTTTGTTTGTCGAGTTTTTTGCAGCTTGGGCTAATCGAAATGGTGTTAGCAGCCATGGTTGCAGTGGGTAGCCAGCATCTCTTAGGATTAATTAATCAAATGTTAGCCTGAATTTGAAATTGACAAAATCGCCTTACCCATCAATAATCTAGTATTTCTCTTACCATTCTGGTAATTTTCCTTAAAATATTGTGATGCTTCGTCTACGTTCCACACCAAAGAATCGTGAGTAGCTCCAGAAAACCTTGCGTTGACGTATCTTATTCGCTGTTTGCGATCGCAAATCTGAAGTAGATAAAATCAGAATTATAGACATATTGGACATATAAACATTTTTTTTGCGTTTAGGCTAAAGAAACCTTTTCTGTTGTAAAAAAGGTGTGCTTTTATGGCAGGTTTAAATATTTTATGTGTGTCCCACCTACACACATAATTACGCCTGGTATTCTACTCTTTTCGTAGAAACTACGCTTCGCGTCTTGCTTCTCTTGCTCTGACATAGCAAGCTTTATCCATTTGGGACACAATTCCGCCTCAATCAAATCCAACATCTCCTGCAAATGCTCGTTGGGCGACTGCCACATGGTGGTCTTGGGCTGCTCCACGCTGGTATCCACCTTCCGCGAAGAATCTTAGACAGGCTGCTAGTTTTCTCTCCAAATGTATTGAAGTTGCCAGTTGGTTCAACGCTGTCTTTTAATTTTTTTACTATATTTTTACTATATTCGAAAGTTTTTTTTTAAACCTTAAATTTTTGGAAATTTTTGTAATAAGGAAATTGTATAGAATAAGATTTTCTAATTCTTACTCGAAATCAGACATGTCCATAAGGCTTTGATTTTTTTCTTTTATCAATCTTCGAGTTACTCGTTCTGGTTGGACTTCTTCATCCTCTTGAAATTGTACCGCAAGATTAAACCACCCGATACTATCCATTATCGCTTTTCTGCTTTAAACATTTTTATTAAGAAACACAATTTTCCAACTTAAGTGTTCATCGCCATCTCCTTCAATATCCTCCTGACCCCTAATGACCCAAAAACTTTTCTATTGTTCATACTAAGCTTACTACTTACTTTCCTCACCTCGTACCTACACCTTGCCGCGGTGGTGGGGCTTGCGAGTCTCGTAGTAGCGTTAGGCTATGTCGGCGGTGGCTAGCTGGTAACCAGCAAGCCACCGGTAGGGACACCCATGCCGAACAGGCTAATTGCGAAGAGGCCAGACTAAGCTAGGTACATCCACTTACCCTCACCTTTTCTCTCTCTCCTTTTCCTTCCCCCTTCCTATTTCCCCACTTCTAAGCTAAGGTGTTTACCGTGCCGATGGCTGCATGGCCAGCCAGTGGTTAAAGAGTGCTGGTCGCGAACGGTTCCCTCCGATGCCCGGGCCCGGAGAGTACAAGTGCCTTATCCTTGTAAGCGGCTCTGGCAGGATGGACCCCTTTTTCCGCACTACTCGTGGGACTTTTATGGAAAATAAAAACCCGAAAAAACCAATCGCCTCCAGTTCGGGGGCTCCCAAAACTAAACCTACTGCCTGCAAGGGCAGTAAGGTGAGTAAAAGGGAAAAAGGAGCTTTAGACTCTAATCCGGAGCTCCCCATTCCCTCCAAGCCAACTGCTTCAACAGAAGCAGGCCCTTCAACTGCACTTGTGCAGTCTCTTGGTGCCTCTAAGGAGGCTAAAAAAACTAAAATGCCTGGCTCTAAAGGTGCTCCATCAAGGGTGTACTACCAAGAGCTACGCAACGCCCAGAGAATCCTTGCCCGATACAAGGGAGTTGCGGAGGGTGGACTCACCGAGAAGCAGCAAGCTTCGATAAGGTGGGCGACGCGGGTCGCCGGCGAGCAAACTTCGCAAACTGGCAACCCAGCCCCAAAGCGTCAGAGGTCCCTAGAGGAACCTAATCACCCTGAGGCTAAACGTAGCAGGAACACTTCCATACTTCCTGCTACTACTAAAACCTACAGCCAAGTGCTGGAAGGTCAGATCGTTATCGTCGTCATCGACGAAAACGATTCAGATGGCACCATTCTGCCTGATAAATGGAGGAAACTTGAGGTCAGGCTCGCGACGATTTTCCTCCCAATACTTCAGGAGCATCCTGGCACTGCTCCTCACTGTCGCGATAGCGGATGGTTTCAGGGCCGCGTGAAGCTCATCGCTTGTGCCGATCAGAGATCTGTCGATCTCTATAGGATAGCAATATCCAGAACTGGGGAAGCATGGCCAGGCGCCAAACTCAAGGTTGTTAGGAGGGAGGAAATCCCGAATCGGCCAAGAGCGCGTTCCTGGATCCCAGGCTTTCATTCCGAAAGCGGGTAAAATCTCCTACCACAATCCAAAAGACTTGAGACCTATATGTCTCACATCCTTTCTCCTCAAGATACTAGAAAGACTTGTGGAGATCCATGTTAAGCAAAGCATTGATAAAAAACTGCTTTCTCCCTCGCAGCATGCCTACACGAGAGGTAAATCAGTAGACACTGCTCTCCACTCTTTGGTAGCGGTCATTGAAAGATCCCTTGAATTCAAGGAATTCACGTTGGCTGCTTTCTTAGATATTGAAGGTGCTTTCAACAATGTTGAACCCTCTGCGGTCACAAGGGCACTCCAGCGTCTGAATGTGGATGGGTGCTCCAGGTCCTTTATTGATCAGCTGCTAGGATGCAGGGTCATAAAGTCTAGCCTGGGGCTTTCGGAAGAAGTCAGACGGGTTAAAAGAGGCACACCACAAGGTGGGGTCTTATCGCCGCTCCTTTGGAATATGACAGTCAATGAAGTATTGATAACTCTAAAGGAGTCTGGGTGCACCACGGTGGCCTATGCTGATGATATTGTGCTGGTGGTGACCGGCAAGTACATCTCAACAATAAGCGATATAATGCAACAAGCATTATACTCTTTATACAAGCATTATACTCTTTCTCATTGGGCACAAAGGGTCTAGGCGTCAACCCAACCAAGACTGAAGTAGTGCTCTTTACAAAGAAGCATAGACTTCCCAATTTTCCTCCTTTAAGACTTTGTAATGAAACACTGCATATAAAGGAGGATGCGAAATTTCTAGGTCTCATACTCGATAGGAAACTAACGTGGAGACCGAATCTTATAGAAAGAGCAAATAAGGCCAAAACAGCTCTCTTCCTATGCCAGAAAACGATCGGAGTCAACTGGGGCCTTAAACCCCGCATCGTCCACTGGCTCTATACAGCCGTAATCAGACCTATACTTATGCATGGCATATCGGTATGGTGGACTGCATTACAGAAGATTACGTATCGCAAGATACTGGAAAGGGTCCAAAGAACAGCTGAGCTGTGTATCAGTGGTGCAATGAGACGCACCCCTACAGCTGCGCTGGATGTCTTATTGCATCTTACCCCTTTGGATATACACGCCGAGCAAATGGCAGCCTGGACGGCTGCCAGGACAAAGGCTTCTCTTGGATGGACTCCATACTCATATGGCCATTCATCCATCCTTAGGAAATTCGCCACCACTGCGAACAACCTAGATTATACTACACCTAGGTGGACCTTGGAGAAAGGTTTCAATACCATCATTCCGGCCAGAGATGACTGGACAGATGGTGTTATCCCAACTGGGTCATTATGTATCTTCACAGATGGCTCAAAAATTGGGAATAATGTAGGCTCTGGTATCTTTTCCGAGGCATTAAATATAAATACCTCTCTTCGTCTACCCGACCACTGCAGCGTCTTCCAAGCGGAAGTCACTGCGATCTGGGAGGCTCTCGAATGGTTCTATCGGATAGCGAGGCGGCCCTCAAGGCTCTTAATTCTGTCGTCACAACATCCACAACTCTTCTGAACTGCCGCAGGTCTCTGTGTGAGACTGCCACTCAGTTTGACATAACACTGTGTTGGGTTCCTGGACACAGTGGGATTAGGGGAAACTGTAGGGCAGATGAGCTTGCTAGACAGGGAACCGAAGTGGAAAGGACACCCCACTTAACCCGAATGGGAATGCCCTTAGCCACCTATAAACTAGCTGTGAGAAAAATCAGCTTAGCTCGAGCCGGGCTGAGATGGACCACAGCAACGGTTTGTCGCACTCTTCATGCAATGTGGCCAACTTTGGACGCAAAGCGTTCAAAATCTCTGGTTCAGTTGAACAAAAAGGAGATAAGCCACGTGGTAAGGGTGCTGACTGGTCACTGTCCCTTCGGCCCACATGCCGAAAGATTAGGCCTTCCTCACAACGACTTATGTAGAAGTTGTGGTAATGAAGAAGAGGAAGAAACTATCTCCCATCTTCTCTGTACATGTCCCGCCCTAGCAAGGAAAAGAGGGACTCTGCTTGGCTCACCTTTCCTTGACGGATTGAGCGAGCTGCAAAATATTGGTGTCTCTAGACTCTGTCGCTTTATTAAAAGCTCGAAATGGCTTGAAATGGCCTGAACTATGTCCCAATACCAGAATGGCATCACAATGGGCCCAATGGCGTGCCTAAGTGGGCTCCCTGGTGGGGGCAGCCATTTCAACCTAACCTAACCTACTAGTGGTCATCAGCGGAGTAGGGGGAATAACATGTAGCATAACATACACGTGCAGCAACTATTGCGGACGGATCGAAGTGCGATCATAAACTCCTAGCGGTGGCCACTGGTAACTATTCTATGAGAGAGGATGGGCTAATATAATCGGGCTAGTCCCTTCCAAGTAAGGTTGGCTTGAGGTTAATAACCTCACCCGGAAAAAATAATTATTAGGGAACGAGCAACATGCCTCGGATACTGGAATGAACCACGACGACATACTGGACGGATACTGGAATCACAACATCTAGCCGATACCTTGTCATAGTATAAAGCTGACATTACCGCCATTCAGGAGATGAGATGGACAAAGAATGGTGTTTTGCAAAGACCTGAATATGACGTATATTAGAGCTCTCATACAAAACTTTTATGGTCAGCAAAAGAATGAAGCCTACCATTATCGGCTTTTAAGCAATAAAAGAAAGGCTATGCACTCTTCGTGTGCGAGGTAAATTTTAGAACATCAGCCTCATAAACGTTCACGCACCTACAGAAGAGTCCTCGGGTGATGATAAAGAAGAATTCTTTGAATTAGTTGAACGGGAACTTAATGCCTGCCCCAGGTACGATGTAAAAATCATACTGGGAGATCTGAACGCCAAAGTAGGCCGAGAGCCCATGTAAAGGCAATATGTAGGCACCCACAGCTTGCATGAAAGCACTAATGAAATGGACACAGAGTTATAGAGATGGCAGCAAGTAAGAACTTGGTTGTTACAAGTACTAGATTTGCGCGTAAATATATCCATTATGCCACCTCGGTATCTCCTGATGGAGCCACTCGCAACCAAATAGACCATGTGTTGATAGACCGCCGCGCCGCCACCTTTCGGGTCTGATAACGGTACGAACGTACCGAGGTCCAACTTCGATTCGGATCACTATCTTATCAGTTTTCATGCTAAGTGAACTCCACTGTAATTCAGATTGGGTGGTAGCTAGAGGGGCTACAGGAATCACTATTTTTTGGAATGCCACAGAAAAGACATTCGCATGAGCCGACTGTAATAACACAAATTAAAACAATTGTTTTGGCAATCTGGCTGGCTTCTATTGTCCAAATTCATTTGGATTAACGACAAACGGCCTCGTTGAAATTTTATGTCTCCTGAAACGAGATCAATTCATAGACGTTCGCCTATTTTTGTGACGTCGCTAAGGATAAGCTGGTCTTGCAGTAAAAGGATAAAAAAACTTACTTGCCGTCCATTCATTTTCTTAATGTAATTTTAGATGCTACGTTGACCTTCCTTAGTTATTTGTACGGGACCACAATTCACTTCGCTTTTATTAGCACCCAGAAGACTTATTTAAGTATATTCAAAAGATATGTTTAGGCCTTTAGAAATAATAATTTAAGGTTTATTTTCGATTTACCATCAGATTTAATTGGATATAATGATATATTTAGGTGTAAATAACAATAAAATACACAGATATAGCTCTAGCTAGGCTCGTCCGGTATAGCTTGGACTATCGCTATCACTGTTGTTTTTGTTGTAGGACGGCCATGTCCTACTTGCAAGGCCCTGGATTCATACGGTAGTCGGAATTTTTTGGCTATATTGAATGATTTAAAGAAGACCCCGGCGCCTAGTCCATCTTGAAACCATCTTCGTAGATAACTGTGTCCATATCTGCCATATGCCGCTTTTCCACTCCCGTCTTTGATAACTGTGTCCATATCTGCTATTTTCACTCCCGTCTTGTTACAATTTTTACTTTGAACTAGGTGCTCATCTCCAAGTTGGGGGCAATGTGTTGTGTCAATCATACCAAGTCCAACGTGTCGAACTCAACGAAACCAAAATCATGTACTGTCTATTCTCCACTGAAACCTACCTCTATTCAGTGGGCGAGGATAATATAACAGCTGACCATCTCTTAACATCCTCGGCTTGACTTTATCCAACGACCTGCGATGGAGTAAACACCTGCTGCAAGTCGCCATACAAGCGTATCAATGAATCCGTTTCCTTAAGAGATGCAAGTTTCTCTTTCAGCCAGCTGCCTTGGCTACAATCTACAAGTCTTACCTTTGGCCCCACCTTGAAAGTCTTATAACCACCTTGGCTATACAAGGTGCAAAACTGCTCCATCAAACTCATTGGCGATAGCACCCTTTGCTCCTCCGTCGACCCTTTAAGCCAATCTCAGTTGTGTTGGTACTGAATCGCAGCGTGTGTGGGGCAGGTGGCAAACTAATTTGGGATAAATCAAAATCTTTTAATTTTATGGGGGCGGGGCCTAGAGTTTGGGCAACTAGTAGCGCTGTGTTTGTTGCAGTTTGGCAAACTACTTGGATGAATTAAACCTGAATTCGAAGTAATATTTTTTTACAAGTAAACACTGTTTGCGTTATTTTTAATTTAAATTATGAAAATTAAATTAATTTCAGAATTATCTAAGAGCAAAGTTGAAGCATATTATTTATATTTTTAAAACAAATAAATGTTTATAGCCATAATTAATAAATTTATAATTGACATACAAATTTTTTCATTTACTTGTATAACATAACAGGAGCTTCCAAGATCATTTCACCCATAAGTGCATAACGTTCACTCTCAATTTTGTACTTCCGGTGTGTCCGTGAAATTTGTTTTATTGTAAAAGCAAATGACTTTACTCTTTGTTCATAACAAAACTACACTTTACGTGTACCTTGAACCTTTTTTGCTGTCCAATCAACGAATCGTTACTAAGATTATGGGAAGTGTATAACTATTTTTGATGTGTACGCTTCTTTTCTCATCTGCGGTTAAAGAAACGAAAACAATTATATACAACCTTTTGTTGCTTTTGTGAAATGTTGATGACCTTTGACCTGTTGTACTTACCCTTACACGTTTTCATTTACTTTTGGGGAACATTTCTTCTTTTTGTGCTCATTTATGAGGGCAATAAAACATTAAGATTCTTTCGTAAACATCCCTTTTTTGGATATAGATGCCTTGTGAAAACAAAATGTTATTAGTGTTTTCGTTTTGAAAAATGGCGAGTGTAAGCATAAAAAGTGGCATGCATTTACGCTTTCAAAAAAAAAGGAAATCCCGATTTGGTTAATAGATTTTCCAGTTAGCTTCTGACTTCCGAGCGAGGACATCCCAAGATTATTATAAAGGGGTTAGTTTTTTGAATAAAAAGAACTGCCTTCTCTTGTAATGGGCTATATAAGGGCTCATCTAACACTAAGAAAATAAGGCGTACCCTATACCAGATGACTACTTATATCAGTGCTCCATTGATAAGGCCTTCCTAGAATTCTTACTGGCATGTTGACATTCTTAACTCCGCCGTCGCCTGGTCCCAAGTCCAGGGTGTGAAAGGAGGAGGGTTGTCGACCTGCCGAATTGATCGTAAAAACTAGGCAAGAAACCGCATTTTTCAAAGCGGCACCGACAGCAGCGTATCCGTTGCGGGGCCGTCCCGCTCGGACCGCCAGCTAACGGATCAAAGAAGAAGAAGAAGATGTTGACATTCTTAAATTCATGAAGGACCATGCAGAACCCCCACCGTCACAATCTACAGATAGTGATTTGTTCGACGATGATGACAACGAATTAAATATTTCGGCAAGCTATTTTGCAGTATATACTATGTATGTACAAACAAATACGTACCAAAAAATTTGTTACTTTCAGGGGCGCCAAGCAACAAAAAAAACATCGGAAAATTGATGCCAGTGGTGAAAGGACACAGATCCTCAAAGAAGTTGTGCACCATTTGGCAGCAAAGTCTGGACAGAAGGAATAGGATGAAGCACATATTTGGAAAATCCTGGGCGTGTGCGTATAGGAATTTATCTGGTATCCAGAAAATATACGCCAAAAAAGCGATTTTCATCTATGGGCAGTTGAATCAGTTAACCCTAAATTCCGTTTGCCCAGCACCAACACCATCAGCTTCAACCCGTACGTTGCGAGTCCCCACACAATTTTCTTCCAGGTCATCCACTCCTGTGTTGATAGCCATACAATCGCCAGCTTCAGCATCGGGTGATACCAATATAAGCCATTTTTTCACTTTATCTGGGACTTTTGCTGTTCCCTTAGCTAATCAATCGCAACATTCAACAACCAGAGATATGTCTTTGGATGAAGATTTCTGCTAAGAAAATAGTTTTGTAGTTAGTATGTAGTAATAATAGTTTGTTTCAGCAAAAATAATAAATGTTTTTATTACTATGTTACTTTTCTATGTTTATTATATTTCATAATATACTACATTAATTTATGTTGATACAGTATTTATTACTTTACAAAATCTCCTCCTTATTTGTTTGACTTGTAAACATTTCTTAATGCTGTGGCCGCAATCGTTGTGAACCTTGTGGCATTTGTGGAACAATTTGCTGAATTACCATCCAAGTTCATATAAATATTGTCACGACGCCTATGTTGAAATTTATGTAGGTAAGAACGTGTTAAGGTAATAGTTGTCAAATTTCTGGGCATAGATTTATTGTAGTCAACAAGACACGAAAGCGGGAGGCCAAAATACCGAATGTTTTCTCCACTTTAGCTTTACTTAAACGGGTGTTAAAACACATTTTTTCTGGAGATGAATTCGTATGGGAAAAGGCTTCGGCCAGATTCATGTTTGCAGTTCTAACTGCCCAGTGTAAGTTTTTGCAGTTATAAATTTAATTCTGAATTAGTAGACTTCGAAAATTTAGCTGCGATGTTCATGAACGCTTTGCTGCTATTTAGATCTAAGTCAGTTCTGCAAACATGAACCCGGCCTTCATTATATTCTCACTCAAAGCAAAACCATCATCCGCAACAAAAACATATGAACGGAAACACGATCTCGGGCGAAGGCAAGTTAAGTTGCTGCTGTTGTAGCTTCCAAAAGAAAGTTAAGTTTTAAAAAATCCTCCGTTAGAAATTGGGTCATTGGTCCCAATATTTACGTAGATCAACTCGCACTTTGCATTCATTACGGCGAGTAATACAATGCTGAAGTGCTTTTTATAATTGAAATAAAGAGACTCTGAATGACCCGCTGTTTTTTTTATATTTATATGTTTTCCGTCAATTTCCCTAGGCAATGGGGAAAATGCGAAACTTCATTGAAGTCCATTGCAATCTGAAAATTTACTATCTCCTACCTTTATATATTCCCTAACGCCCGTATAAGTTCTTTGCAAATGTCTATAACTATTTTACCTATTGTTTGAGCAGAGAGAATTTCACGTCTTCACCCGTTGCTAAAAAGCGAAGAGTAATGCCTAGTCGTACCTCCGGTTGGATTGCATCGCGCATCATTGTATCCTGTTTTTGAATTCTGACACATTCGTGATAGCAAATCATTAAAAGTATTTCTATCCATCCTCATAAAGTTTTTATAATCGCCGGGCTCTGTGCATTTCAATCCGCTGAAAAGCCGCTGGCTAGAATACCTTTCCTTTTTTGCTAACCATTCTTTTTGCCAAATCCTCGGCCTTTTCCGACATATCCGCCGCTCATGCTATCCTCATCCATTTCTTATTATTTTTAACTTAATCGCGAGCTTACTACAAATTTCACTTCACTCTTAAATTGGCAGTCAAATATCAATGTGACAGTCGGTGTATCCGTCCAGTTGAAATGTTTGTGGCAAACCACCAACTCATTATACACCTTAGTTTGGGCAACTGGTTGGCCTATGGCTGGGGCCCCATAAGGTTCATCTTACAAAACCACAAAACCACAAAAATAAAAATTAACCGTGTTGATTTTTTTCTTGCCAATACCCATTTCCTTTAGTAGGGTGGAACCGTCACTTTGACAATTTTAAATATGTGCGAGTATTCTAAGAAGCAGCCGTTATTCCAATTTCTGAAAGACAAAAATGGGTAAGTTAGCTTAGTATGTATATGTATATGTAATTACGGAAATTATTTACATAATAATTATTACAAACAGCGCATTACTTTGCAGATAATAGGCAAAACCCATTTGCTCAACGAAGTGAAAAAGCGAAACTACATTAAGATTTGTGGAGCCCATTTCTCTAGCGAAATGTTCACCAGATGCGGACGTCGCCTTCTACCTGGAGCTACTCTAAATTGTCAACCGAACAATAGCTGCTCTGATTTGGAACTGTTCTGGTATTTTATTTCTAAAGTCAATGTAATATTCTTTCTCTATAAATTAGGTCAAGAACTAATTTTCTCTTTCTCTTTCCTTTTTCTCGTTTTCTTAACATTTCCATTACTTATCCATACCATACCTATTTTCTTTTTCTTTCTTTCTCTTTTCAAATTTTTTTATTATTGCATGCTTCATTTTCATTTCTTATTTTTGTTCGTTGAAATTTTAGTTGCGTATAATATTGGAAATTAATTTGACAGATAAAGTGAACATGAAAGCAACAACACCGAAGGAGCAAACTATTTGCACAGATGGAGACTTAGGAGAATATGAATCAGTCATCTGTTCAAATCTGGATAGTCAAGTGTTAAAAAAAACGAGGAGGCAATCGCAGAGTGCTCATCACAATGCGATGCCCGACATATTAACCAATTAACGCCCAAATTAATATTTTTTCTTGGATTTTCGTATAATTTTGATCCTAGGCACCATTCTGTGTGTAAAATGAATTTTCAAAAAAAAAAAAAAAATTTTTAAGTGCTGCCATATTGACAAAAACAGCTGGGATGATGAAAGTTAAAAAACCCCAAATTTCAAAATAGAAAATGCAAAATAGTTGTACTGAATATATAATTTGTAGTTATAAATCTAAGCAATAATTTTGTTGTTTTAACTCTTACAGCGATGGAATATTTTTCCAGAAACCAATTATGTTGGTCCACTCCTCCCATGTATTTATTATAATTAAAGATAGTAGTTCTTTTATTTCCCCCTTCAACGACGTGCGGAAGCTAATAGTTAACCAAGCTAATAGTCACACCAAGCCCTCTCAACTACAGGCCATGAAGGAGGTCCAAAAATTTACCGGAGTAACAGGGCGGAGAAACCGTACGCGCCTATTTTTTTTGTTTATTTTTGCAGTAAAAAGTGAATAAAAATTCGTATTTTATTACTTTTTACTGAAAAGGATTATCAGTGTTTAGTGATTTAGTGGTGTTGTGTTTTAATTACAAAAATCTAGTGATTCAGTTAAGTTAAAATGATAATTTTTATATAGAAAAAAGGTTAACAGAAATTGAAAGTGGAAAGTGGAAATATTTGAAGATTACATTGTGTGCATTCAATTAATGAAAATAAATATTAAAACAAGAAATACTTAATTTTTGGGTAAGTGCTGCAATTATTATCTATTGGAAAAACTTTTATATATTTATATTTATTGGGACTTTTTCCATGGGTTATTGGGGCCTTTTCTATCGTTACCATTTATATCTTCTCATTTGATTTTTCATATAATTCCATAGTTTTGGCTCAGTTAGTATTTCTTTAGATTCTATATATTTATATTTTGAGCGTTTTTATTTGCGCGTTGGGTGGAAATAGTATTCATTTTGTGGTAAATCCTACTATCTGCCTTACGTTTTGTTTCTATCCTCTAGAATTTTCAATATAGACAGTTTAAAGCTAAATTTTTATAACAGCCAATTAAGCGAAAATAGTCTCGCAAACTGGCGCTTGTGACAATATAAGTTTCCAGTATCAATATTATATGCAATCTTGTCTCCTATCTATTCAATTTTTACTTTTTTTTTTCTAATTTCGTCCTCATTTTCATTTACTTCCAGATTACTAAGCGGGGATGCGGCTTTCACTTTCAGTTTTTTCACTATCTACTTTTGCTCGTGCATGTTTATTTTTTCCCTGTATTTGATTGAGTAGTTAGTATTTTATTAGCTTACGTAGTTAGTATTTTTTTAACGCCTGAATTCCATCACCACGCAAAACATTAAATATTCAACATTTTTTTCCTAAATAAACAGCAAAAACACCGCGAATGTAATAAGAAATGATCACAACAATAATTAACACACTTAAAAGACACTTAATCACTATTTTTTTGTTTTTTTTTTTAATTAAATCACTAACGAACTAATTACATGTAATCTATGTGCAGTTAAAAGTAAAAAAATTTAATATTTTACCACTTTTTACTTCAAAACTAAAACCAAAACGGTTTCGAACTTATTCCGCGGCATGTTTATTCTAACCAAATGTCAGATTTGTGGACCGACTTCAGCAATGGTTGTATTAGTTCAAGAGAGAGCTTCATGGCCTGTAGTTGATAGGGGCTTGGTCACACACTTGTTGTCATTCCATTTTACTACCAGAATTTCATTGTTTTTGGCAAATGGGAAATCATACTATGCTCTACCCTAATTCTCGAAGTCATTTGTTGTTTGAATAGGACATTTTTGGGTTCTATTTTCGCGAATTGTGCCCGTTGCTCTAAATCCCATTGTTTTTAATTTTACAAGTACGTGACTGCTGAAGAAATTATCGAAATAGACAAAATAGCTCGTTGGATCATCAATAACCGACAACATATTTTTAACGACTCTCGTTACTAGAAAGAGTTGTTGCCATCAGAAATTTGGTTGTCGAATTCTAAAAATCCTGCGACATCGTTAATAACTGGAATCAGGGTTGCGTTAATTTTTATCAGGTGATTTAAATCACAAGATTTTTTCAAATAAAAATCATGATTAAATCAAAAATTGCGCTTTTAAATTCTATTTTAATAGCACCCTTAAAACAAAACATATTACATAGAAAATTCTTAAAAATCAAAACCAGAATTCCAGAATGCAAATACGATGCTTAGATATAAATAGAAAAAGTCTTACAAAAGAAAAAAAGTTTCCCTCCTCTCTCTATTCCCAATCTATTTCTTATATGAAAAGTATAAAAATCCAAAAGTGCATTCTTTCAACTGTTTAATTATTGGTAGTTGAATTGTGATTTCTGGCCCATCCTTTTGTGACAACCACCACTGGATTTCATTCATATTTTGTATTTCGTCCGAAAACTCAATATGTTTTAACGGGCTATAACGGGCGTTTAGCTTTATTGCCACGGGCAATGTCCAGTGTTCCCATGTAGCCATGTAGCAGATTCTTTTCTTCAGGTGTGAACTGGCAATTTTCTTCTGTGGGCTCAACATAGAGGTAATACTAAAACATCTTCGAATATATTTTGTAAATGTTCCCATTGCTCTACAGCATCTGAGATAGTAGCATTTTTTCTCTGCAGAGTGGCAAGAGCCACTGCGATGAGTTTGAAAGTGCTGAAATACCCTTAAGCTGCATGTTTGATCCCATTTTTGAAACCTTTTTGTAGATGGATGCATCAATCTTCTTCGCATTTTCTTCGCAGGTCTCATACATACATACATTACCAAACAATCAGCACCATTATTCCATCGAACATCACTTGATAGCACTAAGGCCTTGGCTCCAGCTTGACTGAATTTTGATGTAGCCAGATGATTATTGCGAAAATATTGGACAATCTGGACCACATGTTCCTTAACATCTTGCACTTGTAAGTCCTTGCACAGTAAATTCAATAGTTGTGAAGAGCAGCCATAAGTTATAACTTCCGAGTTTTTTCTTGCTTCCAAATTTTTTCTCATGAAGGCCATGTTTGCAGCGTTGTTTGTTACGAAAGACTTAGCTTTGCACTGATATTCTGATTGACGGAGAATATAAGTCACACACTAAATCAGGCAAGTATTGCGAAGTACGAGACCTTCCCAAAATATCAATACATTTATAAAGAAATGCTCGTCCATCTTCCGTTGTTAATTCTGCGCATATATGTAATTGGCTCGTTGCGGACGTTTTTGACCATCCATCAATAGACATATTCACACATTGTCACGATAAATAACAAAAACAGACTACTTTTTCTGCCTTATAAATCTCACGCAGTAGGGTTGTTGCTATCATTCTCCGGGAAAAAGAAGGTAATGCCACAGCAGAGCTTGCAGCGTCCTTGGTTCGTATTTGTAACATTTTACAAACATGGACATAGTTCATAGGCTATGAATTGCTCTATATATTTTAGACCAATATCAAAATAATTTTCAATGGCTTAAAAAAGCACATTATTGCGTATTTTAATTTAAATCCAAAAAATTATGAATTTTATGTTTTTTTTTTTTTTTTTTTTTTTTTGAAAATATCAATGAATTTTGATATTTTTAATTAAAATCAAATTTTGTCCAACCCTGACTGGAATATCTAGATTTCCGTCGTCTACATGTTCCTTGTCTGCCAACTCATCCACTTCTGATGGCATCGTCAGCATATCGCTTTCTATTTCTTCCGAATAGAAATATTCTACTGCTTCATCCAGAGTTTTGAATATTCCAGAAATTTTGTCTGTAAAATGACATAAAGGCATCAGAACATATTATATGCTTGTATTACCGGAAACGCCGAGCGTCCTATTTATAAGACACCGGTATTCAACGGCAGTTTGAAAACAGGATCGAAAATAAATCGAAAATTATGATCAACAGTTTTATTTACACATATTACCATGCAAAAAAATGCCGGCAAGTCTTTTTATAATTGGTGTAAATATGTCACAATGCACACACTCCAAAAATCTTAGATCTTTAAATATCCCCCAACCACTTAGAATGAGCGTTTTCAACACTTTCTTCTTCTTCTTTAAACTCCTTTAATCCCTCATGGGACATAGGGCGGAAACAGTTGCCCTCCAGCGGACTCAACACAGTAAGACTAAACAAGTAACGCAAGGTAGTTCTCAAAATAACTGTTCCATGCATAACCGTTTATTTTACGTTAGAGTAGTAAATAAAATTCTTGGAAAAAGTGTCCTATAAATAGGACGCTGGATGCTAATTTACCAAATATCAATGATAAACCGAAGAACATAACATGGAAAAGAAGTTTACAATGGGAAGGGAATGAAGAAAACATTCCCAAACCAAAGTAGAGGAAAGTAATTGCCAAAATACCCAAACTGCGCGTTCATTATCACTATGTATGCCTAGAAAAAGTAAATTAAAAGAACAGACAAAAGAGCTTCATAAACAACTTGAAGAGAAGAATAAAGTTATAAGCAGGCTACAAAAGAAAGAACAACAGAAAGCGTGAGGCACATGATTTGCTACCAAAAGACATAGCAAATGTTGTTGAATGCCAAATCAAAAACTCCACACGGAAAAAGAAAGGCCAATATCATGAACACGACATTTGCATTAAGCTTATACTTTTTAGCCCCTTCTGCAGAGCTGGACTGGCCTGACAAGCTACCGGGAATTTCCCGGTGGGCCGTACCAAATGTTAATCCAGTGCTCAAGCTAGAGACTTGATAGTAGAAGCTATAATTAAATTGCTGCAAGTAGGGCTTCATCCGCAAGCTAGTATGCGACCAAGGAACAAACTCTATTGGAGTCGCAAATTTGTTAAACATTACTACATGATGTTTTTATCATTTGAAATAAATCATGAGAATATATTATTCGTTTTTGATGCGCCCCATTTAATAAAAAGTTCCAGAAACAATTTACTTAACAAACATTTTTTTCTTGCAGGATATAAAACTGCAAAGTGGCAAGATATAAGACAATTTGCAGAATGGGACAGAACACATTCTTTAAGATTAGCTCCAAAACTAAGCCAGAACATGTGCAGCCCAATTCATTCCAAAAAATGAAAGAGAATTTGGATGCTTAGGTGATAAGTGCAAGTGTGGCAGCGGGAATTTACACACAAGTCAGCTCTAACCAATGTTCAACTGCTATTTATACAGCTGAGCTCCTGGAAAAGTTTGATAAGCGATTTGATATTTTTAACTCTTCAACATTTTCGGAAACAAAAGAGTTCAGGCGACCTTTTAACGGGACAGGAAAGCAATTGGATCATTTAACCAATATGTAAAAGTTCTTGCAAGAGTTAAGAATTGTAGACAAACGGAACAAGGATGTTACCGATTCCGTTAAGTTTGTAATTGGGTGGAAAATTGCTATTACTAGCGCCCGGGGGTACCAAAATGTGGGTTTTGGGGGGTTAATCATGTTTTTTTTGCGATTTCTAAAAAAAGTAGACCTCTTATCGAAAAACGTTTTGCGTAAAAGTTGTAGATAATTAAGAAATCTAGAACTTTCATGCAAACTATTTTTCGACATAACCTCAAAAAATGGAGAAAAACGTCAAAAACCGAGTTTTTCGTTTATCATTTTTATCTTTCACAAAAATGATTCAATTTTAATGAAATTTGAGGAAAGTGTAGATCTTCATGTTTCGAAAAGGCCCATTTTTTTTCAAAGCGATTGTGTTTATGACCTTAATTTAAAACTAGTTGGGATGTGGGTTCGACCCTTTCGGTGCACACGATCAACTTCCCAGTAAGATGGATGTTGAATATTATGAATGGATATTTTAATAATAAATGAACAATAGGCAATATAGAATATATGAGGAGTGTAGAATCAAAGCCCGCTATTCGCATGTTAAGTGGTTTTGAGTAAAACACGAAAAACTTGTAATTTTTTTCACTTTGAAGATTTTTCAAAAAGACCAATTATATTCGATTGCCTATAGATATAGCAGTTTAATCACAAAAAATTTTTCCTAAAACACGTCATTTACCTATATTTTTTTAAACTGTAAATTTAAAAAGAAAGTGTTTTGCAACTAAACACTAAAAATAACGGGTTTTGAAACTACCATTGTTAAAAGAAACGGATTTTGAAACCAAACTATTTATTTATAAAACAAACATTTATTATAACAAAACATAAAATTCTTTCAGAATAACATAACAAAATATAAAAATATAATAAAAAATGAAACAGTCTCTTCTTGACGAAAATGGCGTGATTATAATTATATTTTTAATGTTGAATCTTCTTCGAAGACACAAATTTCTTCGGACGAATTTTCTTCAACTTCAAATAATTCATTTTTTCTTTATATAATATTAATTCCTCTTGGTTTCTCCATTCACGAGACTTTAAATATGTGTTCAAAGTTTGAACAGAGAATTGCACCTTGCCATGCGGATCGGCAAAGCGCACATGCAAGTGTTCAAAGTTGAAATCTTGCATACTAGGGAGAAAAATGTTTGCAAAACATGTCTTACTAAATACAAAAACAAAGGAGTCGGGAGAGAGTCAGAATTATTTGCTCACATCTTGCATTTTAGGGAAAAAATAAGATAGTCAGTATTTGTGGGAGAAATTGAATGTATGATGTTAAGCGAACTGAGAAAATGCAAAAGAGCGGACTTTGCAGACTCAACAAAAGTTTAAAAAGAGCCTTTTGAAACTACACTTATTTTTTGACATTAAAAATCTATATAAATTTAAACGATATTGCGACATATTTTGGATGCAAAGGCTCCCTAAATACCATATGAAATAAATGGCATTGCCAGCTGAAATTTTTTGATTTTTGCAAATAGCGGACTTTGATTCTACACTCCTCATATGCATAATACCGAGAATTTGTCACAATTGTTTATCAATATTTTCGCTAAAATGTCAAACTAAATGTGCGCACTTACAAGATTAGGATGACGAAAATGTGTATAAAATTGATGTATTAATGTTTTTCGGCACCTCAATGAAGTCGATATAGTTTTTAGTTCACGCGGTATCGTGCAGGTACAAAAATCACTTAAGTCATTTAAACCAAAAACCCGCTGGACCGAATATTATAAAAATATTTTCAGATTATATTGTCGCTAATACGCTTCGAACGGCACCTTAAGTAAGTCAATATCTTTTGTGGTTCGGGCCATATCGTACATGTACAAAAATTACTTACGCCGCTTAAACAAAAAAACGGCTCGACCGAATTTTATGAAAATCTTTTCAGATCATATTTTGGTTAATACTCTTCGAACGGCACGTCAACTAAGTCGATATCTTTTATAGTTCGCGCGATATCGTGCAGGTACAAGAATCACTTAAGTCATTTAAACCAAAAAACCGCTGGACCGAATATTATAAAAATCTTTTCAGATAATATTGTCGCTAATACGCTTCGAACGGCACCTCAAGTAAGTCAATATCTTTCGTGGTTCGGGCGATATCGTGCAGGTACAAAAATCACTTACGTCGCTCAAACAAAAAAACGGCTGGACCGAATTTCATGAAATTCTTTTCAGATCATATTTCGGTTAATACGCTTCGAACAACACCTCAACGAAGTCGATATCAGTTTTGGTTCGCGCGATATCGTGCAGGAAAAAATGACCACATCCGTACGCACATATACACACACACACATACTTCCTCCCAATTTTTTGCTTAAAATGCTCCTGGGACCTTGAAAGATGAAAATACGTTGAAATTTTCGATTTCGATTTTCGGACCGATTACAATAACTTCCTATACTGGGAAGTTAAAAAGGCCCCATTTTCAATCAAAAAAGTTGGCGAACTTTGATTTTTAAAATTTTGAAGACGAATTTATTTTTGTTGAATTTGAAAAAGGTTGTTTTGGTTTTTCGATTTTTTATCGATGTTTTTCCATTCTGACACTATCATTTTTTAACGCCATCTAAAAGTAGAGGATTCAACGAAAATGAATCCGCCTTCAAAATTTTAAAAATTAAAATTTTGCTCGCCAACTTTTTTGATTGAAAATGGGGCCTTTTTTTAAATTAAGGTCATAAAAACAAAATTATGCAACCAATCGCTTTGAAAAAAATTGGGCCTTTTCGAAACATGAAAATCTACACTTTCCTCAAATTTCATTTAAATTGAATCATTTTTGTGAAAGATAAAAATGATAAACGAAAAACTCGGTTTTTGACGTTTTTCTCCATTTTTTGAGGTTATGTCGAAAAATGGTTTGAATTAAAGCTCTAGATTTCTTAATTATCTACAACTTTTACGTTAAACGTTTTTCGATAAGAGCCCGGGCCCGGGCCCCTTCCGGTCATCTGCTGCGGTGCTCTCGATTTTTCCTTGTTTAAGTAGCATTTCGACTAAATTTTCCCGCCATCTAATACTGCTAAGAATTATTTTTTTCTCAAAATTTATGGGCACTGGTCTATTAAGTCTACAAAAAAAAAATAAACTAAAATCAAAAGGAATAGATTTTCTTCGAACAAGAAATCTAAATCAGGACGGACTGGAAAACGGGTTCGCATTAATCCGAATAACCAAAGAAATGTAATATGTAAGTTTATCAATAACGCTGTGTAATCCATTTTATTCAATTCCTTTTCAATTTTAGATGAGACTGTTATATAAACAACCAGAACATTACAATGGAATACATCAACATCGGATGTTCTGAAATGACTAATAATAATCATGCATGGATATTCTTATCGAAAGGTACATTAATTTCTCAATAACACTGTGTAATCTGTTTTCTTTAATTCCTTTGGATAGTTTTAGATAGAAAAGTAATATCGACCGGAACCAGAACACATAGTAGAACATACATCAACTTGGCGGATGTTGTGAAACATGCTACATATAATTTATAAAGGTTAATCTTTCTCCTAAAACATATTGGACATTTACTAATTTTAGCCATTTACTAATTTTAGACCTGGGAGAAAATAAAAATAACTAGTTGGAATGTGGGTTTGACCCCTTCGGTCCACACGATTAACTTCCCAGTATGATGAACGAAGATGGAATAAACTGACTTCTTACAAAATAGTTTTGCGTTTAGCACTGGTGGAAAATTGGCTAGTATCAGAACTGATGATACAGCAATCCCGAGAGAAGCTAGTTCAAATAACTATAATAGTAGTAAATCCACAAGATTTTTCTAGAGAATGTGTTTTTCCTGAACGTTAGCAAACGAACATGTCCTCCGCATTTCTTTCGCTGCACTAAAGCGAGTGTTCAAATTCGTATTGAGCGTGTTGAAGCGCCGTTGACAAACTGAGAAGCGAATGACTTCATTTGGAAATTCCAAAGCTTTCCGGAGATATTAGCAAAACTGTAACTGTTAAGTACTTGTCAGACTTGACCAAAAAGAACAAATTTGGCGGTAACTACCGGAAATCCCGGGATGAACCGCAATTTCCTGAAGCTGTATCACCCGTAGAAAACACTTCCCCGTCAAAAAGTGCTAATCCAAGGTTTGAAAAATTCGCGCTGTTTGTAAAGGGTAACGAAGTTTTTGCATGATTTTGAAAGGTTGTCGGATTTTGACAAGTGATGTTTCGTTTGAAGGCTTTCGCTGTGCAGAACCCAAAAAAGATCACTTCGTTTAAAACGGGTCTCATTCCATCGAGTTTAATAGATATTAGCAAAACTTGTCAATTTAAGGTCTTTCTGACAATTAGCCGAAGTTTTTCTATTTAAACAAGAAAGGCCCGACCGAATATTATGAAATATTTTTCTGAGCATTTCTTCGTTAATATTCTTTTTTCGGCACCTCAATGAAGTCGATATAGTTTTTAGTTTGCGCGGTATCTTGCAGTACAAAAATCATAAACGTCGTTTAAACAAAAAACGGTTCGACCGAATTTTATGAAAATCCTTTCCCGTCATATTTTGGTTAATACTCCTCGAACGGCACGTCAACTAAGTCGATATCTTTTATAGTTCGCGCGATATCGTGCAGGTGGCCTCGGTAGTCTAGGGGTAAGGCGCCTGACTGCTATCCCAGAGGTCTCGGGTTCGTATCCCGGCCAGCCCCACGATCCTTTGCCTTTTCCACTTTCCCACCCACATAACTTTCCTTCTTTCTTCTCCCCTCTTTACATTCCTGATTCCCCCTGTCATAGCCATCGCTAGTCCTTCCCCGCTCCACCAAGCGCATGTCATCGGTTAGATGATGAGATTCAACTCGTTTCAGGAGGCATAACACTCCAGCGAGTTGTTTCTCAAATGCCCCGATGCCAGAGTCGCGAAATTGTTGGAGTAAAATATCGCGGCTAAGTTGTGGCAGCTCCTTCCTACTTCTATCTCTTTCTACTCTCTATCTTCCGGCTAGAGCTGCTGTTCGACATTCTATATGAAAAAAATATAGATTGTCGAACAGTACAAAGGGGCTTCCCCTAAGCCTCTAGTCTATCACATAAAAAAAGGTGCAAAAATCATTTATGTCATTTAAACCAAAGAACCGCTCGACCGAATATTATAAAAATCTTTTCAGATTATATGGTACTAATACGCTTCGAACGGCATTTCAAGTAAGTCAATATCTTTCGTGGCTCGGGCGATATCATGCAGGTACAAAAATCACTTACGCCGCTTAAACAAAAAAACGGCTTGACCGAATTTTATGAAAATCTTTTCAAATCATATTTCGGTTAATACGCTTCGAACGACATCTCAACGAAGTCGATATCTTTTTTGGTTCGCGCGATATCGTGTAAGAAAAAAATTTGTTGTCTGTAAAGAGGGTTTACGGACGATAGTTTAACGTGACAACGTCATGAGAAAACATTGATGAAATGATTGCATACTTTTATGAATAAAATTGAATCATTTATATTAAACTAGTAAAAACCCGCGTACGTTGCAACGCCTTTCAATAAAATAAGATTATGAGGACACAGTCTGCGATAGGAAAAAGCTATAGTGAAAAAAGAACAAATCTGGGAAAATTAATTTCGGGAGATGACCGCCATGGACCAAATGATATATTGAGTATACTATATTGCCTATGGTGTTCTACTTATCATACTCTTTCATTTGATACCCATGTCGAAGGGGTTGTGAAGAAAATATTAATCCGCACTCTTGAGATGGCCGCTATGGACCAAACGATATATTGAGTATACTATATTGCATATGGTGTTCTACTTATCATACTCTCTCATTTGATACCCATCTCGAAGGGGTTGTGAAGAAAATGGTAATCCGCCCTCTTGAGATGGCCGCTATGGACCAAACGATATATTGAGTATACTATATTGCTTATATTGTTCTACTTATCATACTCTTTCATTTGATACCCATCTAGAAGGAGTTGTGAAGAAAATGGTAAACCGCCCTTTTGAGATGGCCGCCATGGACCAAATTATAAATTGAGTATACTATATTGCTTATGGTGTTCTACTTTTCATAGCCTTTCATTTGATACCCATGTCTCGGGTGTTGTGAAGAAAATCGCAATCCGCCCTCTTGAGATGGACGCCATGAATCTAAAGACATAGTCTATGGCATTCTTCTTATAATGCCCTTTCATTTGATACCAATGTCGAGGGGGTAGTGAAGAAAATGATCATCCTCCCTCTTGAGATGACCGCCATGGACCAAACGATATATTGAGTATACTATATTGCTTATGGTGTTCTACTTATCATACCCTTTCATTTGAAATCCATATCGAGAGGTGTGAAGATAATGGTAATCCAACCTCTGGAGATGGCCGCTATGGACCAAACGATATATATTGAGTATACTATATTGCTTATGTGTTCTACTTATCATACTCTCTCATTTGATACCCATCTCGAAGGGGTTGTGAAGAAAATGGTAATCCGCCCGCTTGAGATGATCGCCATGGACCAAACGATATATTGAGTATACTTTATTGCCTATGGTGTTCTACTTATCATACTCTTTCATTCGATATCCATGTCGAAGGTGTTGTGAAGAAAATGGTAATCCGCATTCTTGAGGTGGCCGCTATGGACCAAGCGACATATTGAGTATACTATATTGCTTATATTGTTCTACTTATCATACTCTTTCATTGGATACCCATTTCGAATGGGTTGTGAAGAAAATGGTCATCTGCTCTCTTGTGATGACTGCCATGGACCAAACGATATATTGAGTATACTATATTGCTTTTGGTGTTCTACTTACCATAACCTTTCATTTGATAGCCATGTCGAGGGGTTGTAAAGAAAATGGTAATCCGCCCTCTTTAGATGGCTGCTATGGACCAAGCGCCTGCTTTTGAAATTTTTTTGCTATAAACCTCACGGAGCCCGAGACCTTTCCAACGAATGCAAAACCGTGGAAATCGGATCGTGCGTTCTCTAATTATAGCGTCTGGAAGGAAAACCCGACTTATTTTTATATTATAGATAATAACAGTAAACGTCCCACCTTGCGACTTGTGAATGGTAATAGCACAAGCAGGAACGCAAGGAAACTGTTTTCGTTTGCATTTCACAGTTTTCGTCAGTGTAATGTTAACTATTTTCTTATACACCGGCACCCAGTTAGGAGACAGAGTGTTTGGCTTGCTTTGCTTATTGTTGACAATTTGACAATAATTTAATCTAATTAATATTGACAATTTTAATCAAATTTTTAAGATTACTACGATCAAATTTTTAAAATTACTTCGGGAGATAACGGGACATAACGGGACATAACGGGACATAACGGGACATAACGGGACAATGAGTCATCATTTTTCGTGCATGCAGCCGGCGTTCATCGTTTTAATAGACGTTGTCACGTCAAAATGACCACATCCGTAAGCACACACACACACATACACATACACATTGCTTAAAATGATCCTGGGACCTTGAAAGATGAAAATACGTCGAAAATTTCGATTTCGATTTTCGGACCGATTACAATAACTTTCTATACTGGGAAGTTAAAAATGATAGAAATAGAGCGATAGAAACCACTATATTTCTATATGTAGTTTATTACCACTATATGTATTGAGTGAAGTGAAGTGAAAAAACTATTCTAAAGAAAATATCGCCGCATTTCATGCCAAAAAAAGCAGCACTAACCTCATGGTTCATTTTTTTATTAGATTGTTACGACCTCAAAATAGAGAGGCATTAATATTTAATATATATGTAATAATATGTTATAGATACTTACCTATGTGTGTTGTCCCTTAAAGAACATTACTGCTGCTGGATCTCTCTTTTCCGGTCTCTTTTATGATGTTCTTAGTGTCATTCCTTAAATTCAGGACCAACCACCAAAAGCAGAGTAGCCCATAGGCGTTCACCAAAATGGGGAAAAAATAGATATAATTTAATAAATAGTATTAAGAAATAATAGAACTCACCTGTAAATTGAGCCCGTACCGATTTTAATCTCTAAAATAAAATCACTCATAAAATAAATATACTAAACTTCACACCACAAGACTACATAATAATACCAGAAGGCATATTAACCACCAAGGAGTGCTCTAGGGCATGATAAACGGGAGAAATGGGTTAGCCCTGGAAAATCCGGCAAGCATACCCAGACCATATTTCTGGCTTCTTCGCCGTTCGCGAGATTATGCTTGCACGTAGAGTTTTCCCAGGAGTAGCACCCGGCCGCCAAAAATCCAAGGTTCAAGATTTATGAAAAATATTATTGATAATATTTCAAATGTTTACCGATTATAACCGACGTACCAATTCCAACTAACATCATTGGAACGGTCGGAAACAGTATAGTAAACAGTGGGAACCTTTGGAAATAGGGGCCATTTACCAATATAAACATGGTCCCTTGTGTGGTAGCGCGCCTTTTTATACGATAGAGTCCGCGAGTGTGGCAGAGTGAAGTATTATTATAGTATATTATTAACGGGAAAGTTTAACCGCGAAGTAAACCGTATTAACGGCCAGGAAGGAATTGTTTTAAGAAAAGGAGATTAGGGTCGGGGCAAGGCTCAGGAAGAATTCTAGTAAATTTTATTATTGATTAAATTGATTATTACCTCACCAGTATAGGGAAGTTATTGTAATCAGTCCGAAAATCGAAATCGAAATTTTCAACGTATTTTCATTTTTCAAAGTCCCGAGACCATTCCAGCAAAAAATTGGGTGGAAGTATGTGTGTGTGCGTACGTATGTGGTCATTTTTTCCTGCACGTTATCGCACGAACCAAAAAAGATAACGACTTCGTTGAGGTGTGTTTCGAAGCGTATTAACCGAAATATAATCTGAAAAGATTTTTAAAATTGGTCGAGCCGTTTTGTACCTGCGCGATATTGCCCGAACCACAAAAGATACCGACTTACTTGAGGTGCCGTTCGATTTTTATAATATTCGCTCAAGCCGTTTTTTGGCTTAAGCGACATAAGTGATTTTTGCACCTGCATGATAACGCGCGAACCATAAAAGAAATCGACTTAGTTGAGGTGCCGTTCGAAGAGTATTAACCAAATTATGATCTGAAAAGATTTTCATGAAATGCGGTCGAACCGCTAAACATAGGTATTACAATTTTGTAAGAAATCAGTTTATTTCATCTTCGTTCATCATATTGGGAATTTAATCGTGTGGACCGAATGGGTCAAACCCACATCCCAACTAGTTTCTAAATTAAATTGATTATTTAAAGTTAAAGTGAAAATAAAATTACAAATTTATCTGTTCTTCAAGTTTTTTTGTTTTCTTATAATAATCGGTTCATAGACCATTAAAACTACATGGCGCCCAAATATAAAATTTACATACTACCCACACCCAACGCTGCGCATCGCAGAGATTTACGTGAAATTGTGCAAGTAATAAGATAATGCAGAAGTACTCTTTTTTTTAATATTTCTTTTCAGATCTCTCCAGTAAGTGTAGACTTTGTCGTGGTTGGAGAGCCTAAAAGAATTTGCTAATTGTAAATAGTATTATTTGAAAAGGAAAAGGATATTACAAATACACGAAATAAAAACTTTTTCAGAAATGATGATAATAAGTAGGCTTCAAAGACTTGCTTCTTCATTTTAACTTATTCAATTTTATTATAATTATAATGTTATTTCATATATTATATTATAATTTGGAAAGCAAATTCTGAACTAACATACACTTATTAGCATATACGAAACAATGAAACAATCAATTTATACGAAACAATGAAACAACGATTCAATTTTCAATTTGAAGATGTAACATTTGTATTACTAAAATAAGAATAAAGTTATTTTAATACTTTAATGTAAACAATACCTAGTTAGCCTAAAAATATAAATTAGCCATAGTTTCTTGAATATACAAAAACAAAATATCGCCCTCAAGAAGACCAGCCGCTGGTGTGCCCCAATTCAAATATCTTCCCAAGAAAGTTATGCCTAGAAATATAGTATAAAAGTTGAACTAAAATTATTAATTACTGGCTTTATATCATTCTCCAACACGTGTACGAAATGATTTAATCATAAACTTCTCCATGGCTTCTGGACCAACTTTCAATTTCAGCTCCGCTAAAGTTCTTTATATGTAAGTCTCGCTGGAGGTCCTCACAATATTGCACTTTTAAATTTTGTTTGTTTGTTGTTTTTTGCTTTTACTAGCTAAAAGCTAGTGTACCACGAGGGTCTCTTGCTGGTCTGCGCTATATTGACCATGAGTCAATGATGTAAAAAACTTTGGTGGCCTCTAAATTTTCTCTCTAAAAATCTATCCCATGCAGCGTAGCCAAAGCAGCTGGGATATCGTCTTTAATTCAGTTCATATCAATGTCGACAATGTTTGTTGAGGTCTAACCAGGTTTGAAAGGAAATTCATCAGTAATAAAAATGTATTCTTTAAGCCTAGTATCCTGTTCGTGCGGAATTCCTCTGTGTAGGGATTCCATATAACCAGTCTGAATTCCGCTTAGCTGGGAGAGTTATGTAGACAATGTAGATCTGACTGATGTAAAAATGACTGTTTGGCCAGTTGGATAATTTGAAAATGCGCGCAAAAGTAAAAGTTATTACAATGTATAGAAGTTTTCAAACGCCGTGACACAAATAATTTTTGTTCTATCATTTCCCCTCTTTTAACTTAAAACGGCAACAAACGCAGAAAAAATAATTTGGGAAGGGATGTGTGCAAGCCGGATTAATAAAGTTAAGTAGTCTTTATATGTATTGAGCAGAGCAGAGCAGAGAGATACATGTAAAACTCCTGCTCAACCAAGTCAGTTTATCCATCGTAATTTTACTCTAATTATGCTAAATATATCTCATCCCTAAATTTAAAATAAATTAAAAGAATTGCTGGAACATTTTCTTTTAAAGATATGAGCATTTTCATTCATAAATTGAGAGTTCTCCGTAGCCGCAAGCAACACAACCTCCCCAGGCAGAAGCGCGCTTGCGACTGGCGGAAAATGTCAAAAATCTAGTAATCAAAGTGATAAAAACACAAATTTCGTAATTTTTAGTAGAAATTACTACAAATTATTTCTGTAGCATATGTGTAAAATGTAAAAACCTTAAAATAAAAAAAATACATAAAAACGGGTGTTTTTCAGTCATAATTTGTAAATTTTTTAAATAATCATTGAAGTCCCAGAAAAATACACCTCCCTTTAGCAATACCCAGTCGCGACTGATTACATGGCAGCAAGTGATTTGATAGGAGGAGTTAAGTGAAGCTTTTGTCTGAACTTTTAAACATTTTTAAGAGCTTAGCTGGGGAACATGCGCCGGATGTCACGAGGTTTGAAAACAACTATACTTTGTCGCGCTTCTACGGTATTATAAGATTAAAAAAAGAAGTCGAGAAATTGGCCTGCCTATTGGGTAAATTCCTATTTGAAAAAAGGAAAGATGTATGTTTTGTATATCCTCGTACCTATATTTTATTGAGCACTACATTTTATTTTAATAACAGTTGGAAGAATTGAAAAAACACAAAACCGCTTTCACTGAAAATTTCCATATAGATTTAAATATCCTCGAGAACTTGTTTCTTCGAGGAAAAGCACCTTATTTGCAAAAAAGGACTAGAAAAGATGAGATTAGTCCTAAAGAGAAATTTGTATCAGTAATTGAGTAAGTCATCTATGCATTTAATCCATTTCATATCACGAGGCCTGCAATTACGTTATTTTGCAGATCTTTAGCCTCAGGAACTTTGCAACGTCACATATCATCCCTTTACCGAATCAGTAAGCAGCGCTTTGGAAGAATTATTGATTCAGTATGTGATGCTATTATTAAGGAACTGAAACCCGAGATTCCTGAAATGAATGAGCAGATATTTTTAAAAATTGCTGATGCTTTCACCGAAAAATGGAACTTCCCCAATTGTCTAGGAGCCATTGATGACAAGCATGTTACTATAAAAGCTCCTTCCAAATCTGGTACATAGTTTATTCTATAACTATAAGGGAGAGGCCAATTTTAGCAATATATATAATTCAAATAATTGCGATTTGTTTTTCGTAGGGCTTTTTTTCATTAGTATGTATGGCTATTAGAGATGCAGAATAGCGATTTACCTATTTGGATATTGGAGCTTTTGGTAGCGAAGGGGATTCCAATATTTTGTTATAATCAAATTTTGGAAAACGGCTGCTAAACGAATATCTTAATTTTCCAGCGAATAAGGTCCTTGATGAGGAAGAGTTACCATTTTATTTTATTGGCGATGGTGCATTTCTTTTAGCGAAAAGGATGATGAAGCCGTTTAGTGCCAAAGCACAATTTACAGAAGAACAAAGGGTTTTCTATTACAGACTAAGCAGAGCTAGAAGATGTGTTGAAAATAATTCCCTGCACTTAGTGACTTAAAGAAAACATTATTTTGTCATCCTGAAAGAGCACAAAATATCATAACCACTACTTGCTTACTCCACAATTATTTATTAAATGTGTCGCCGAGCAAATATATGTATTTCTAAAGGTGCCTGTAAACGAGCAACACTTGTGGCCGGCAATACTGGCTGAACGACATTGCTCAAAATTCAGCACTATTTCCATCAATATGTTCAAACTTGTCGACAATATATCCGTATAGCCCGACGATACTGGCCATATTGCTAATACTGGCCGGCATGTTGCTTTTGATATCGGTCGTAGGGCGAAAAATTTAAACATTGCCGGCTATTTAAAAATGATTTCGAAATTTTCTTTAAACTAGAAGTATGTATGTAGTACATATGCCCTAAAAATGGCATAGTCGTGGGCGGTGTAGGGTGTACATTTTCTGGGTTCGGGATCCATGAACCTATAGTTCAGAGTTCCACTAAGTTGACTTGGTTAATGTAAGATTCAAAAGTGACTGTCAGCATTGCAACCCCGTATTCGGATTGCATATTTTTTCTTGCAGGAGATCGCTAAAGTTGTGAAAATAGGTTATTTCCTATTTCAAAACCATTAATTATTAATAAGCTAAAATACGTATGAGTATTTGGACCCCTTTCAAGGGGCAGGGGATCCAGGGTTTCTTGTATCATTGCTCTCTAATAAATCTATAGCTTCTATAGATTTAAAAGAACTATAAAAATTTATTGAAATACTACTAAAATACAAATGAATAATAATATTATATTATACCATCTTTTTTTGGAGATATCCGGAAGGAATTCTAATTCATTTAGGATTGAAAAACTATCAGGAGAATAATCTACTGTGAAATCGCCAAAAGGTTCGCCACCAGGATCTCCAGATTTCTTTTTGACCTCTTTTTTCTTATTGAGGGCGTATCGTCGTGCTTCTCGCAGCGATCGCCAATTGCTTTGCATTCCGTCACTAAATACAATATTTAGTTAATTCTAGCATAACATAAAAACGTGTTACCCAATTACTTGACTTAGACATTTTTAGGCTAATTTTCTCCCAATCTCTATTTATGAAAATGTTATTGGTTTTCATGGCCCAAGCCATAAATTTCAGGGAACTTTTTTACTTTTTGGATAAGAGCATGCCTTTCCTCCGAACTAAACGTGCTTTTCTTTTTCTTGTTGGTTTTGCCATGTTTTTTTTGTTACTTGTTTGTTTTTTAATAGGGATGGCATTTTCAACAACGGTATCACTACAAGACACGAAATCGCGACCTTCAAAAACATCGATTTCTAACTATTCTTCCTCATAATATTCGCAATCTACTGCGCTAGCTAATTGGAATTGGAGCTAGCTAATTGGAATTCAAAATATAGTTATTCTTGAATAGCAGTAGATTAATCTAAATGAAAGAATTAAATATGACTACCTAAAACATTAATTTATAAAAGAAAGCAAAATGAAGAAAGAAGAAATTTTGCATTTTAAAAGGTTAAAAAAACACAAATTATAATTAAATAATATTTATTGACACGTACATTTGCTAATGTCACACTTTTTAATCTCATGTACAAAAGCAAAAATGAACCGTCAAAATTTCTGCTCATGAAAACAGAAAATACATTTCTTGAGCTAAGTGTCCTGCGGAAAATGAAACGAGAAGTCTCCATAAAGAAAAAAACGCCATCTATTTTCTAGATTACAAAGTTCATTTACAGGTCTGAATTCCGCACAAAGTGGATACTCGACTTTATGGACGTAGTTCAGACCGGCTTCTAAACTGAATTCCTCCCACATTTTTTACATGCATTTTAAAGGGGAGTTTGAATTCCGCACGAACAGGATACTAGGCGTGAATCTTAATTTTATATACAGTGTAGGACTAAAGTCTACATACATTTTATGAAATATGCTGTATGTAGACTTTTGTCAAGTTATTTTTTGTTTATTGTACATTTTTTTATGTAAAAGTGAAATAGTTTGTGTTTGTTTTTCTTTAAATAACGAGATATACAACTATAACCGAACTGCATCACTATTTTTTCTCCAATATTAATAGCCGTGTTTTTTTAATGAACTATATAGTTCTTTCATCGAGTTCATTAAAAAAACGACAAGGGAAATTTCATCTAGCGCCTACTTCGATGCTTAAAAATTTCAAAATTAAACGGAAGTGTTATTTATTTTTTGCACTGTTACACGAAATCCTCGCTAGAAAATAATAAATATGTTTCTAAAAAATCAATTATTTGTTATAAATTTGCTCTCATCACTTTCCTGTAGACTTTAGACCTTCACTGCTGTATGTAGCCTTTAGCCCTACACTGTACATATATTAGAGATTGACCCTTACTACCCTTTCATGAATTACCATCGTTACTTTTGGTTAACTTCAAAGATAAGAAAAAAGAAAACATACCAAGATTTGTGAGCCCTTGTTAACTAAAGAATGAAGCTCTAGTGCATAAAAACAGGTGCTACAGACTCTGATCCAGAGATATAAAATTGACATCTTCTTTGGCAAATGATCTAACATATATTGACTTTATATCATTTTTATAACACACACTTTCAAATCACTTTTACATCACTTTTATAAATCACTATTGCCTGCTCAGAGCCGGCCTATGTCGGGCGCGTCGCGGTCGGCTCTTAAAGCCAAAATTCTTTATAATTTAAAATTAAACACAAATTAATAATTTTCGAGCACAAAGACGTATATTTTAAAAATAAAAATGTAAATAATTACTTAAAACCCGACTTTGATGCCATTAAATTGAGAACTGTCCAAATATTTCCAGTTCACATCCCAGTCACCTCCCCTTTATTTTTATCTTGCTTCCACACACTTTGCGTGTTGTGTGAAAGGAACTCAACCTCCTTTTATCCTAGATATTACTTCTTTGATATTTTCACTTTTTCACTCGCATTGAACTTTATATCAGCTGATTTCAATTTGTTCTAGCTCATCACTCTTATTATTATTGCTCGCTGCTAGTAGCCTTGGAAAGGCCATCGTGTGTAAAATCCGTGTAGTTGCTTGTTAGTTGACTGTCGACTTTTATATTGTTCCCGCGTTCGGTTTCGTACTTAATTTAAAACGTGTTTTTTATATAATTAACTTATAGTTTTTTTTTTTTTTTTTTTTTTTTTTCAAAACTAATTTTATAAAAAAAAATAAAGTTGAAACAATTTATTTTAAGTGCAATTAAAGTTTTTTCGAGTGAATTTTCAGTGAAAAAAGGAACAATAAAGTGTGCAGTTTGTGGATGCAGGAATAAATCTAAATTTCCGCGTGGAATATCCTTTTTCAGGTAAGTTTGCCAATTAAAATACTTCCTAAACACAAATATTACATATTTTCATTAATAAAGTTATAATAACCTGTTAAAGTTATAATTTTATTAAAATGAGTGATAAGTTTTATCAGTTATAATATAATTTATTGACACTATATTTCTAACTAAAGTAAAACAAAAATTACACGATTCTTTCGGATAAATATTTAACAGCGAACGAGCTACAACGCTTCCGGTCTCCATGATACTTAAGAAGAAGAAGAAAGCTGAGAAAAAAGTAAAAAGAACATCAATTTTCAGGTTCCACCACTTTCATTTCCGATCTCAGAGTCTTAAATCTTTCAGCGGATAGAGCCGTTGTGCATATATCTGCAACTTGATTTTCACCTGGTACATGTTGAACATCGATTTCTCCACTTTGGTATTTTTCACTCACAAAATAATATCGAATTTCAATATGTTTCGATCTCTTATGAAACCCAGGGTTGTGTATAAGTTTGATAGCACTGGCATTATCAATATGTATAAAGTTGGCTTACACTGTTTTCCATATATTTCTTCCAGAAGCCTTCCTAGCCAAATTGCCTGCTTGGCTCCTTCACTAGCTGCTACGAGTTCGGCTTCAGTCGCCGATAGAGCTACTGATTTTTGTTTTTGGCTTGACCAAGTTATGGTTGCACTACCATGCATTGCAGCAACCCCTGAGGTTGATCTTCGGTCGACCAAATGACCAGCATAATCGGAATCTGTAAATATATTAAGATTATCTGTATCATAATTATGGTATAGAAGTCCATTATTGTAGCTTCCCCTCAAATAGCGAAAAATACGTTTCACGGCCGTCCAGTCGGACAATGAAGGGTTCTCCAAATTTCTAGAAACCTTACCAATTGCAAACGAAATATCAGGTTTGGTTGCTGTCATCAAGTACATCAAGCTGCCTACAGCTTCATGATATGGAATTTTCTTTGGATCTTTGTCAGATTCCGAGCCAGAACTTGCATCACCCATTGCTAATGGTGTTGAAACCTTATTGCTACCTACCATATTAAATCTTCGTAGTATTTTTTCAATGTACTGTTGTTAATGAATAAATATTGCACCATCCTTTTTCTGCTCTATTTGAATTCCAAGAAACGAATTAAATTCCCCTGATGTAGCTTTGAACACGGAACCGAGATGTTTCAAAAAATCTTCCACCATTTTTCCATCGCTGCCTGCAACTATACCGTCGTCAACATTTATAGTAACCAGTAACCTTGAGTTTGCATCAGTTTTAATAAACAGACACGGATCTGCGTTAGAGACTTTTAAACCGTAGTCGTTGAGGAATTTCTTAAATCGAGAATTCCAACACCTTGGCGACTGTTTAAGTCCATGCAAGCTTCTAGTCAGTTTACATACTCTACCACTTCCGTCATTGTAGCATTCGGGTTGTTTTGGATAAACCTCCTCCATTAGCTCTCCATACAAAAAAGTTGTCTTTATGTCAAATTGCCGCAGCAACAACCTTTCCTTTGCAGCCACACTCAATACTGTTCTTATGGAGTCGAATCTAGCAACAGGGCTAAACGTTTCATCCTAGTCTCTCCCGTATTTTTGTACATGTCTTCTGGCCACTAATTTGTCCACCGTTCCATCTGGTTTTCTTTTCACTTCCTTCACCCATCTAGTGGCGATTAGTTTTTTATTTTCTGGAGCATCCACAAGTTTCCAAACTTCATTTTTTCAAGAGATGCCGTTTCTTCACCCATTGCTTTTTTCCATTCTTTTGCTTCGACGAGTTTAAGGCCTCTTATACAATTTTAGGATCGTCTCCCGAATCATTATGAGCTCCCATTAATACGTAGTCTTGAAAATATGATGGTTTACTTATTTGTCTTCTGTCTCTAAATCCATAGTTGATATTTTCGTCAACCATTTGTTTATTTTGGTGTTCACTTTCTGTATCATTAAAAATTTCAATATTTTCATCAATATGAGATTTGTCACATTCCTCTTCACTTGCAGAGGAAGAAAGTGATATTTAGTGACATTATCATTTTCTTTTAGTAAAACATATGTTGAGTTATTCGGAACAAACCTAACATCGCTACTCAGCATTATTTTTCGTGATTTTTCTTCATAAATCCGGTATCCGTCTTTTTCTCCAGAATATCCTTCAAAAATTCCTTAATGCTTTAAGGTTCCCATTTTGTTCTTCTTTGTTTCGGAACATGAACATAGCAAATTTACGTACGGGGGGAATAGGTTATGGGGTTCGAAGGGGTGTTGAAGAAGGTGGCGATGAACCCTGCATTTGAACTCTTGGATGTTGTAGGAGCTCGGAAATACTGACTACGAGAGATTATTCCACAGTCGAGTTGTTCTATTTACAAACGAATTCATATCTTGTTGAGTGCGTGAAAAGGGTAGTTGCAGGTGAAGGGAATGAGACGAGTGGGCTAATCTGGTGTTGGGGGTATAAGATTGCCGTGTAGGCAGGAGAGCGTTTATTTCGGAGGAACAGTCGCTAAAATAGTAGTGATAAAAACTGCACGGTGTCGTCATCAATTAATTTAAGTGCCCTTTTTTGCACCTTATCTAACCATGCCAAGGTGGTTATCGACGCGCCGCCCCAAACGAGGGAGTTGTATTCGAGAAGAGGCCGAATGTAGGATTTATAAATAACAGCACGGGCCGATCGCTGGAGGAGGAACTTGCACCTCTTAAGAAATCCCAAGCACTGGGATGCTTGTTTGGCGATTTGGAATATATGGTCATTTCATCGCAAGTCTTTGGCTAATGTCACGCCTAAGATGTGTAGGGATGGGTCAGCCATTAGTTCAACTTCATCCACTGTCAAGGTTGGAGAGGTGTTGAACTTTTTTTTGGAGATAAGACAGTACTTGGTTTTTTCGGGGTTAAATTCAACACGATTCTTCTTTCCCCACTCTAGAATGAGCTTAATGTCGTTATTAATAGAACTGGACATTAATTTATGATCAAGACAGGATCTGGCATGAGTCTGTCTTGTATCGAAGCTGTAAGAGTAACGCAGGGTACCGTCGTCAGCGAAGCTGAGAAGTGGGTTGGAGGGGATTGAAAGTAGGTCATTTATAAAGATAAGAAATAGGGCCGGTGATAAAATTGACCCCTGGGGGACCCCCGCAGAGATGGGGTGAGATTCAGATTTGACGCCATCCAATACTACCTTAATTGAACGGCCGGAAAGGAAACTCTCAATCCACTTCTGTAAAAGTGAGTCGATTCCAATAGCTTTGAGTTTAGCTAACAAGGCCCTCGGTAGTCTAAGGGTAAGGCGCCTGACCACTATCCCAGAGGTCCCGGGTTCGATTCCCGGCGGTGCCACGGTCCTAGCCTTTCCCAATTTCCCACCTACATAACTTTCCTTCTTTCTTCTTCCCTCTTTGCATTCCTGATTCCTCCTGTCATAGCCTTCACTAGTTGTTCCCCGCTCCACCAAGCGCTTGTCATCGGTTGGTTGATGAGATTCAACTCGTTTCAGGAGGCATAACACTCCAGCGAGTTGTTCTCGATGCCCCGATGTCAGAGTCGCAAAATGGTTGGGAGTAGGTGAAATGAAATACCGCAGCTAGGGTATGACAGTTCTTTCCTTCACTTCTCTCTCTATCTTCCGACTAGAGCTGCTGTTCGACATTTAAAAAAAAAGAGTGGGTGTGTGTACTTATGTACACGCATTAGAAGTTATACTTCTTTGGCGTGATTTTAATACTAATTTTTAATTTCTACACAAATATTTTATTTATTTCTATTTTCGTGCGTTGGAAGGTGCAAGCTTTATGATGCCGACACGCTCAAGGCTGTCGGTTATACCGTATTCTAATCCTAACTAAAATCACCAACTAGTTGGGTCATTAGGCCTAATTACCAATTATCTTAAGATGGGCTTAAGATGCTTCATGAAATTCTCTTAAGACTGGCTAATTTTCTACCAAAACGTAATGAATGTTAAACTCAATATGCGTCGCAAGCTGGATCAGCAGTTATTTACCTGATAATACTACTGGTACTTCTAAGCCCAACTCACTTCTTTTTTGTTCATTTCCGCCTTAGCTTCTGATTGAGGAATTTAGCTTCTCCTCCACTTTAGTCAGTAGATCAAACAATCGTACCATTATAGTCTAAGACCTTCGTTGCTCTCAGCCGTGCCTTTAGCTGTAGGTTACAGTGCAGCAGTTTGCTCGGCTAATCTCCGGCAATCCAAAAGGACATCGTCTGTGTCCTCTGTCACAATGAGGAATTCCAGGCGTTGCGTAGACTCATTTTGCCGGTATGCTCTCGTAACTCACCTGTGGGTTCATCGACCTTGGGTAGATTCATTCTACTTCCTTTGCCACTACTGAAATAAACGTCACTTCCAAATTCTGTTCACTTCCCTAGCTTCTTCTTTTAGTTGTTACTCAATTAAATTGAGTGGGTTAGGGTAATTGAAATATGATACGAAGAGTTTCATACTAAGGACATTAATGTATCAGCATCAACCATTCCAACGTTTGAGTGACAACACTCCGAACCTGTCCAAACACCATCGTTGGACGCTTGACATTGGACATTCGTAGTTCGAGTAGTGGCCCCACAATGCGTTCTACCATTAAACGTCCAACGTTGGAAAGTGCTCATAGCATCGTTTAGAGCCGGCTTTAGCTGAAAACTAGGATATGTAATTTATTTCCCTCCATAGCCTCTGGGTAAAAACCTCCTCACCCATGGACATCGTGAACGGGCTTTTGCTACGAATTTTCATATGCAAATATAATAATAAACTTAATAGCTAAAGGATTGGAGTTGCAATGCTTGCCCTTTATAACTTCTACCCCTTCGCCTATATCATCCGCAGGCCGTATCAGAACATCAAAATTGGCAACGTGCAGTAAACTAGGGCATGAGATAAAAATGCAGCACGCTGCAATCAAAAGTATTTCAATTGGCTGAGGCTGGTAAAATGACAAGCAAAGCAGCGTGCTGCAGGTTCATATCATGTCTTAAATTTGCAGTACGCTGCATATTTGAGGTTCTGATAGGGCCTCCAGCAAATCCATCGTAGCTACAGGCCTGGAAGCAGCCGGTGCCGATTCTACATTTGCTTGAATGGAGGACATTTCTCGTGTAACAACATAGTGGAGCCAAGTTTTTAAGTTTATTTTTGCAATAAAAAGTTGTAAAATATTGTATTTTATCACTTTTTTTTGCACCTGGATTACCAGTGATTAGTGTTTCAGTGATTGAATTAAAACAATTTCAAAAAATTGTGTGAACCAATATGTTTTAATGGTTTAATTGTGAAGGTGACCAATTTTGTTTACATTCGCTGTGGTTTTGTCGAGTTATTTTAGGGTAAAAATGTTGAATTTGTGTGGTTATTGAGTTAAAAGTGAATTTAAAGTGATTAAAGCTTTTAATATTTTTAAAAATATTAAATCAGAAAAATGTGTAGGAAAAAGTACAAAATTTTTGTTATTCATCTTGTGTGGTGGTACTTGCACTTATGTTTTAATAACTATTCCGTAATAATTTTTAACCATTTTAAATTCACTTTTAATTTCATTACCACATAAATCCAACATTTTTTCCCTAAATTAAAACGAAAAAACCACCATGAATGTAAACAAAACTGGTCACGTTATCAATTTATTCACTCGGATCACTAACTAACTTATCACCGGTAATGCACGTGCAAAAAATGTTAAAATACAATATTTTGCCACTTTTTACAAGTTAAAAACTTGGCACGTCTATGATATTACACTACGGGTTAGAGAAATTGCCTTCCATCCAGTAAAACCCCTCACCCACAAACAGCACACAATAAATACTACGAATCTTCCTATGCCCACGAAAAACCAAACATACGCTTAACTGATGCCTCAAACATGAAATTTATTTCCCTCCATAGCCTCAGCATAAAAACCCCCTCACCTATCGACATCGTGAACCGGCATCGGCTGCGAGTTTTCATATGCCCATAGTAATCACGGTATTCAGAAACAAGGTAATGTAAAAGACTGTATACCGTATACGGTATTTTAGTGGTGATGTCACGTGGGGGCACTACCCATATAAAATCGAAGCTGTTTTTGTTGTTTCAGGGGTGGTAGCACAAAAGTTGTTTCAATCGACCTCTTTATACAAAAATTCAACATTTTTGTATGGAGAGGTCGATTGAAACAACTTACGTGCTACTACATCAGCATTACGGCTGACGTCACCAGGCGCCCATTTTTTAAGTCATTCGAAGCTGCCGTCGCTTTTACATTACCTTCGTTTACTGCATACCGTGCATAATAATGATAATCTCAGTGCGCATGAAGAACGGAAGTTGAAATGCTTGCCCTCCATTGCCTCCACCCCTTCGCCCATATCCTCCGTTGCGTTACGTTGCGAATTCGTCAAAATTCACTCTCATAATATTTTTCAAAACGCGCCTTAAGAAGTATAACTTCAAAAATAAATAAATACATGGTCGATAGTACAAAGGAGCCTTCCCTAAGTCTCTAGTGTGTCACATAAAAAAAAGTGCCAAACTCTATCAAAAGCCTTGGAGATATCCAAAGCAACAAGACTGGATTCTCCTGATCCATGCAAACTTCGGCTGAGGTGTTCTGTAAGACAGACTTGAAGTCAGCCATTTTGCGTTGTGAACATTGAAATCACCCGGAACGATGATTTCACACTCAGGATTGGACGACAAAAATCCCGAGATTTGTTCGGAAATAGTATCAAAAGACTTCTGTATAGGAAGCAGAAGAATATGACGTGGCTTTGGAAAATGATTTTAATCCAAAGATAATTAAAATCTGAAGTCTTGCTTGAATATATTTTATAATAAGACACGTCGTCCCTAACATAAATGCCAATACCCCTGTTGACGTGACAAGTATAAATAAATGGTGACAAATAAATTAATTAATTTTGAGTTGACAGGAAAGCAAAGCATCCTATATATGGCAGTTCTAATACTATAAAAATTATAGTAAAAGTTATCAAAAGCTCGCCTACTAAAATATCAGAGCGAGCTTGAATCAAGGAAACAGTATAAAAGGCGAGTCCCAGGATATACAAATTATTCTTTACCTACAAGTGGGACTAACCACACCGGGTAAGGAATCCTATACACCGTTAGGGTTAGATACGGTTTGGGATTTACCAAATCGTCACAGAGGCTTAGAGACAAGAAGTAACATCAAGATAACGCTATTCCGTGTTTATAATTCCATTGTCCATTTAATATTGTTTATTAATAAAAATCAACCTTTCCATTTAATATCTTTTTTTATTTCCTCAACATAAATCATACTTACAAACACAAATAGTGATTATCCGTAAAAAGAGAAGTCACACGCAAAATCATTGGTCCTTCGAGCCGGATCTGGCCAGCAACTTATCATCAACAAAAGCAATCAACTTGGGTGGCCAGTGATCACAAGACTATTTTCGTGAATCAACATACAAGAAGCGAAAATGGCCGAACTAAGCAAATTGAAGAAACAACGGGCTTATATTATTTCAACCATAACAATCTTAAGAAATATTCTCGACAAATGGGATACAGACGCGACCAATCGCAACATTTACTAGTGAAAACAACCCTTGATACGATGGAAAGGGCTTTTGAGAAGTTTGAAGAACTACAAACTAATATAGAAGAAATTGATGAAACGGAAGAAAATCGTCGTATTGAAATTATTGAGAGTTACAATTTGGAAAGAAGTCGAGTACTACAAATACAGGAGCATTATGGAGAGAGAACCAATAATGCTGAAACATCATCAGGTTCATCTGTGCATAAAATCAACAATTCTGCAGTGATTTTACCACCGATTCCATTACCGACTTTCGACGGAACGGTCGAAAAATGGGCTTCATTTTACAGTCCCTTTAGTACGCTCATTGACCAAGAAGATTTGCCAGAGGTAAAGAAACTCCAGTATCTGCGCTTATCTCTCACAGGAAGAGCTGCTAAAGTAATAGAAGCTTTAGAGACTAATGAAGAAAACTACAAAACCGCCTTGAATATCTTGAAAGAAAAATTCGAATGTACAAGTAGAACATTGCGTCGCCATTGGGCAATATTGCGAGAATATCCGAAGCTACAAAAGGATACACCTTCGGCTATAAACAGTTTAGTTGACACTTTCCAACAGCATACTAGAGCCTTAGAAAATTTAAAGGCACCAGTGTCTCATTGGGACATACCGTTAATTGATTTAATATTATCAAAATTGAACACCAGCACGGTATTACAATGGGAATTGTCGTTTAATGGGAAGGATATGCCTTCATATATCGAACTACTCAAATTTCTGGAAAGGCGAGCCATTTGCGTAGCAAATGTTACAACTGAACAACTAAGCTGCAGGTCTTCAAGACAAGGAAATGAGGCCATTGGTACAGCTAAATTTCGTGACCGTTCGCAAACGTTTACGACAATAGATAAAAGCAATAAAAATTTAGGTATCATGTGTCCAATGTGTAATGAATCCCACAGGATTTATACCTGTAATAAATTTCGTGAGTTGACAACAGTGAAAAGACAAGAGGTAGTTTCTAAAGCTCGTTTATGTTTCAATTGTTTTGGCAAAGGACATGGAGTAAATCAGTGTAAATCAAGGACATCTTGTCAAAGGTGCAAGAAACGTCACAACACATTACTACATATCGAAGTTGATCAGAACAAAATCAACACCATCCCATCAGAAAGGTGTAAATTAGAATCAGAAACATGATTAATGCAGAATGCTATACCGAGTCAAAGAAACCCAACTAGTTTGGTTATAAACTCGGTGGCAAACGATATCATGGTAACGGCTATGCTAAACATTTTGGACAAGGACACTCAACCGATACAATGCCGAGCTTTATTGGACACCTGTTCCACCACCAATTTTATAACAGAGAATTTAGCCAACACTTTAGATTTGAAAAGGAGTATCTGCCAGATACCCGTAGGCATGCTAAACGAAACGACAACATATGCAAAGGAGATGGTAATCACAACCATTCAATCATGTAGAAATAATTATGAAAGAACATTGACCTTCTTAATTATACCGACCATCTCTCAAGCAATACCAGAACAACAAATCAAGATCGAAACTGGTTGTATACCAAAGAATCTCAAACTAGCAGACCCTAAGTTTTACCAACCAGCACCAATCGATATCCTATTAGGAGCAGGAACAACGCTCTCAGTACTATCAGTAGAGCAAATACGAATTCAACTACCAGAGAAGCAAGAGTTCTTATTACAAAAGACATTGCTTGGTTGGATTGTCGGAGGCGCCGCGCCGACTATCAAATCATCACGTAAACATCATGCCTGTCATCTCACAACATCCTTACAATTTAACTTGAGCAAATTTTGGGAGATAGAAGAGTGTCCAAGGGAAAACAAGTTCTCTTTGGAAGAAGAGTTATGTGAACAACATTTTCAAAAACATGTCAAACGAACATCTAACGGAAGATATATTGTAGCATTACCTTTCAAATCACAAGTTACTAATTTAGGAAGTTCTTACCAATGTGCATTAAAGCGACTTGAGAGTGTCGAACGAAAGTTGAGTAAGGATACAAGGCTTCAGAATCAATATAATGACGTTCTGAAAGAATATTTAACATTGGGTCATATGTCACCAGTGAATGATGAATCGAGTTTGGTAACAACTTATTATTTACCACATCATGCAGTTATAAAGGAATCCAGTATGACTACAAAGGTTCGAGTTGTTTTTGATGCATCTGCCAAAACAAGTACAGGTGTGTCTTTAAATGATAGTCTCTTGGTGGGTCCAACTATTCAGTCCAATCTGTTTTCTCTGTTGATACGGTTTCGAAGGTATCCGATTGTGTTAACCGGAGATATAGAGAAAATGTATAGACAATTTTTAGTCCGAAAAGAAGATAGAAAATATCAACGCATTTTATGGAGAGACGATAACAAAAGGCTACAGACTTATGAATTAAATACGGTGACATTTGGTGTCTCATCTGCTCCATATCTAGCAATTCGATGTCTTCATCAACTCGCCGACGATGAAGGTCAACCTTATTTAAGAGCCGCACAAGCACTCAAGGAAGATTTCTATGTAGATGACGTTCTTACCGGAGCAAATAAAAGGGAGGAGGCTATAAAACTCAGAAGAGAATTGACAGAAGTTCTGTTAAAGGCAGGTCTATCGATTCGTCAATGGGCATCAAATGACTTATCAGTGTTAGAAGATATTCCTAAAGCTGATGTTCACCTTAAGTTACAACTTGGAGAGGATACAACCTTAAAAACATTAGGTGTATTTTGGAATTCTAGTTCTGATTCAATGATGTATACAGTGAAATTTTCGAAAATTCCAATAAAGATTACAAAGAGATATATTCTATCAGAAGTAGCAAAAATTTTCGATCCATTAGGATTATTAGCACCTGTGGTTGTTGTAGCTAAAATGCTATTACAAAAATTATGGACTATAAAGGTACATTGGGATGAGTCTCTCTCTAATGATATTCACACAGAGTGGCAGGGATATTATAATCAACTTCAAATCCTGAACAAATTGTCCTTTCCACGGACTATTGTTACATCTGACTTGAAGGATGTACAATTGCATGGATTTTCTGATGCCAGCGAAAGGGCTTATGGAGCATGTATATACCTGAGAATAATCGATAAGGATAACAAAATTATAACGCAATTGTTGTGTGCCAAATCACGAGTAGCACCATTGAAAACTCAAAGTATACCGAGATTAGAATTATGTGGTGCTCAATTATTGGCGATCTTAACCAATACAGTAATCTCAGCGATTAAATTGGAAATCAATCAAGTATTTTATTAGACAGATTCTACAATTGTTTTGCATTGGTTACATACCTCACCTCATCAATTGAAAACCTTTGTAGCAAATCGTGTTTCTCATATCCAAGGATTATCAGCTGCAAAGGATTGGCATCATGTGCGGACGAAAGATAATCCGGCCGACCTCATTTCTGGAGGCCAATTACCAGAAGTGTTTATTTCATCATCTATATGGAAGGTAGGACCAGCATGGTTAATGAAGTCAGAAGAAGTTTGGCCTCAGTCGGAGTTCACACAAATTTATGAATTACCTGAACAACGTCAATCTATGTGTTTATCAACAAGTGTAATAAAACTACAAGCAAGTATAATATTTGAAAGATTTGGTTCCATAGGAAGATTGACACGGTTCCTTGCTTATTGCTTTAGATTTAGCCGTAATTCAAGGGTAAAGGGTCCATTAAGGGCTTGTGAACCACAAGATGTATTGAAGAAAGTAATAAAGGTCATTCAAAATCAGAGCTTTAATCAGGAAATACAAGCATTAAATAAAGGAAATTTAGAGAAATTAAAATCACCATTATCAAATTTGAATCCTTTCATCGATCAGGAAGGATTCTTAAGAGTAGGAGGACGTTTGTCATTTTCGAATTTATCATATGTATGATTCAAAACATCCAATATTATTACCAAAGGATAATCATGTTACAAAATTGATAATAGAAAATGAACATAAAATTCATTTGCATGCTGGTACACAACAAACCTTGTATGCTATAAGAAGGAAATATTGGATTATTGACGGGCGAAGTCAAGTATGGAAAATCATTAAACATTGTGTAAAATGTTTTAAATTAAGTCCATCACCAATAAATTATTTAATGAGTGAATTACCAAGAGGAAGAGTGAATCAATCTCGACCATTTAGTCAAGTGGGAGTCGATTATGGTGGTCCATTCTTATTGAAAGAAAAGAAATTTCGAAATAAGATTGGAATCAAAGCATATGTTGTAGTATTTGTTTGTTTAGCTGTAAAGGCAATACATTTAGAATTAGTAACTGATTTGACAACTGAGGGATTTATTTCAGCGCTCCGCCGATTCATGTCCAGACGAGGTCCATGTGAAGATATTTACAGCGATAATGGAGCAAATTTTATCGGTGCTAATAATTCATTGAAGGAATTGTACACAATGTTGAATGATCAAAGGAACCAAGAAATCATCCAAGGATATTTGACTACGAAAAATATACAATGGCATTTCATTCCACCACATGCTCCTCATGTAGGAGGTTTGTGGGAAGCCGCAGTAAAATCCTTCAAAAGGCATTTGAAACACGTAGCTGGATATGATATGTTGTTTACCTATGAACAGTTTAATACGTTAATAATTGAAATCGAAGCTATATTGAATTCTAGACCATTGACACATATTTCAACAGATGCAAATGATCCACTTGTATTAAGCCCTGGACATTTTCTAATAGGTGATTCTTTGACTAACTTACGGGATCGTGATTTTCAAACAAAGGGTATGAATTTATTGACAAAATGGGAACATATTCAAAAGGTGAAGCAACATTTTTGGAAGCGTTGGAGCCGAGAGTATCTGAATGAGCTAACTAAACGAATCAAATGGATTTATCAACAATCAAATATAGCTATTGGAGCTATCGTACTCTTGAAAGAAGATAATTTGCCACCAGCACATTGGGCCATGGGACGAGTGATAGAATGTTATCCAGGTAGCGATGGTGTGATTCGCACTGTTTTAGTAAAAACAGCTAAAACTAGTTTAAAAAGAAATGTTCGGAAACTTGCAATTTTACCGATTGAGAATAATGAACTTATAGTAGACGTAGTAAAATAACATAGTAGGGCCGAGGTAATAATTTGTAAGTTGTCTAGTTCTAGAAAGGACGACGAAATAACGCGACATTTAAAAAAAAAATAAATAAATAATTGAAAATATATATAAATATATATGTTAAATTTTGCATAAGTCATTAGCTTATAAATGAGGTATTATCATAGAAGAATCTATCAATTAATTTAATTGTGTTGAATTTGTTGATTTTAATATGTTTTATTATAGATGAATTCAGAAGTTGACTTGGCAGGATTAGAAGAAATATATTGTAGGACTCCTGGGAGAAGAACAGGAGAGTGGTCTATTACCACACCGCCAACTCCACACGAAGAACGGAATAAAGAACGAAGCGAATCCCCGACAAATCTAATATTGAGCGAACAAGATAAAGAAAAGGACGAATTACCTATCACCCCTGGAAAAAATATAAATTGGGAAGAGATGGATGTCCAAAATGAGCAGGAGAATGGTTTAATTAATATAATAACGAAGACTAAAACAGAGAATACAAATTATACGTTAATGACCAAAGAAGGTAAAAGCTTTACCATATCCTTTGAAGAACTGCAAGCTATACCGTGGAAACGTATCCGAGCCACCGTCAGGAAGCGATATACCATGTTTTTATCTGGAGAGCGTAGTGTGAGGATTTCCATTCGTAAAAACAAAATTATCTGGTCAAATTTAAAATATGCAAAACCTAAAATTAATTAATATTAATAAAATTTAAAAATAAAATAATACCAAATGAGTTGAAAAATTAATTTCTCAACGGGGGGAGAATGTTGACGTGACAAGTATAAATAAATGGTGACAAATAAATTAATTAATTTTGAGTTGACAGGAAAGCAAAGCATCCTATATATGGCAGTTCTAATACTATAAAAATTATAGTAAAAGTTATCAAAAGCTCGCCTACTAAAATATCAGAGCGAGCTTGAATCAAGGAAACAGTATAAAAGGCGAGTCCCAGGATATACAAATTATTCTTTACCTACAAGTGGGACTAACCACACCGGGTAAGGAATCCTATACACCGTTAGGGTTAGATACGGTTTGGGATTTACCAAATCGTCACAGAGGCTTAGAGACAAGAAGTAACATCAAGATAACGCTATTCCGTGTTTATAATTCCATTGTCCATTTAATATTGTTTATTAATAAAAATCAACCTTTCCATTTAATATCTTTTTTTATTTCCTCAACATAAATCATACTTACAAACACAAATAGTGATTATCCGTAAAAAGAGAAGTCACACGCAAAAACAACCCCTATGAGGGGAGAGATTGTGCACTAAAGTGTATCCCTACACCTGGTGATGACCTAAGTCATATCGGGCCATATTTGGGTTTCACTAAGTGCGAAGATTGGGGGTTTATAATTAGATAAGTGGCACTCAACAAAAGAGAAATTCGCATGAAGTCCACGAATGCTACAAAAGTCAATATCAAAACTTGACTTGTAACGGGACTTCGGTTGCGCGGGCTCAATCGCCACGTTTTCGGGGATATTTCTCGGCATTGCATTTGCCGCAACCATCAACTTTAACAGAAGTTGGACCAGTCCTATTTATGACACGAGTTGCTGTGTTTACTGCTTCTGCCCATAATTCTGTTTGAAGATTTTTATTATAGATCATCGCACGAGCGCTTTCAACTAACGTTCTGTTTTCTTTCTCTACCCCACCATTTTGTTCTAGGGTGTATGGCATTGATAGTCTCACATCAATACCTTGCGATTCAAGTATGTGTCTAACTTCTTTATTATCGAACTCCTTTCCACCGCCAGACAAGAACTGTTCAACGTTATGCCCTCGTTTTCGAACTTTAGCCAGGAAATATTTTAATTTTTCAGCTACTTGGATTTTTGCGTCAAAAAATAAACGCTACGAAATCTTGAAAAGTCATCTCTAAAACATACGAAGTATTTTGATCCACCCACAGATGGAATTGCCATGGGACCATTGACATCACCACTTATAATTTCACCAGGTTTTGTAGCTCTAACCTTTCTTGTGTGGTAAGTTCTTCTGTGTTGTTTTCCATATACACACCCTTCGCAGAATTCATTTATACTTTGTTAAGCTTTATAAGTACTCCTTTCCTTCAGCATTTTCCGAACGTGTTCCTTATTTTGGTTAGCAAATTTTTCGTGATAATTTTGCAGACTTTCAGATGCTGAAACAGACAAATCAGACACATTTTTTTAGACATAATAGTAACCATATTTAACATAATAAAACCGCCTGATTATTTCCCAGTTAATTAAATTTTTCCCTTTTTTAAACACAGTATTTCATTTTCCGCAATTTTCCAGTGATATCCTTTTTCCAAAGATCTTGATAATGAAAATAAATTTACACCAATTTTAGGCACATGCAACACATCTTTCAAACAGCTGATTATTTCTTCTCCATTTACATAAGATGTCACCTCAACTGTTCCTTGTCCAATTGCTTCTGTGCATCTTCCATCAGCCAATTTTACATATTTAACCTCATATAACTTTTTATATGTTGTAAAACTTATTGGACACCATGTGCATTGTGGCTCCGCTGTCATTAACCCAGGTTTCATCATTTAATTTTACAGATTTTGCAGTAAAAAATGTTTCAGCTATAAAAGAACTAGAATTAAATGTGTTTGAACTTGATTTTTTAACCTTATCTCCGTCAGATTCCGGGCAGTTTTTTTTTTTTTTCAAATTACCAATTTTATGACATTTGTAGAATCTTGGTTGTCTCATATTCTTTCTTGGTGCTTTTGTATACGATGAGAATGGTTCTTCAGAATTTCTTGACGAGAAAGCAACAGTTGTAGATTGTTTTCCAGATGACATAATGAGATTCAGTCATTCTCAATCTTTCCACTAGCTTTTCCATCGTACGCTGCTTTAGATTTGTGGATTCCCAAACTTCCCTAAAATTTCTATAATCTGGTGGCAATGTTGATGTAATCCTCAGCATCAATAATTCTTCAGGTAGCTTTACGCTTAAATTTCGTCGGATAACTCCTTAAAGTTGCTCTGCATTAATGAAATGCAATCCAGAATTCCAACATGTTGCTCCTTCCTTGACACGAAAAACTGCTCTGCCAACCTGTCAAGCCGCTGTCCAGAACTCTGTTCAAAGACCGAAATCAATCTTCGCCATGCTTCCGCGGATGTATTTATTACTCCGAGTTTATTGTATGTATCCTCGGACATTGCCCCCATGATTAACAATTGCGCCTGCGCATCCTTCTTTGCGAGCGACTCACCCCCATATTTCTTCTCATCTGAAGACTTCTCCTCATTACCAGTTACAACGTCAATTAGCTCACAGTACTTTAATGCTAAGAGCATCTGGTGTTTCCATCGGCTTCAGTTTTCATTCCCCGTTAACTGAAAGATTTTCACTTTTAATTCACTCATTTTATGCCCATGCGTTCTGGGCCCATAACCTATTGCAAGTTATTGGGTAGTGTGAATAAAAACTGAGTGTACACTTACGGTGAACACTTCTAACTGGAGTGATTCGTTAAAAATGAACACTCGATTTGATGTGAATAAAAATATCCTCATTCAAATGCCATTCACTCAGGGGATATTTTTTGGATTCAAGTGTTCAAGTGTCAATGTTGTACGTTAAGTAATAGTCAAAGTAGGCAAAATTTTTATTTTTATCAAAAAGCAAAGTAGAACAGGTAAAATACTAAAAATAGCGAAAATGATTGGGTAGAGGCTGAAACTTAACAGAGAACTTCATTTTAGGGTGCTTAATAAGAAGTTATAAGGGCATTAGGCTCAAGGGTTGGGGCTTTGGCTCAAAATATCAGTTTTTCGGAAATTTTATCGCTAAATAATGTTTACAAATTTTGTAGGTTATGCGATTATCTACAAAAAAAGTTAATATACATTTACCCGAAGGAATTGCAATTCATAAAATTTAAATATTTAAAATACTCATATGCTCTCATTTGGAACTGTTATAGGTCATCAGACGTTCAATAAATCCGTTGTCTTTGTAAATGATAAAAAACGAAGAAAATTTTTATTTTGCTCATGCTTTCCACCTAAATGGACTCTAGTTTTTGCTCTTTATACTTAACAAAGAAAACACATGTACATGAAAGATGAGCCTAAGTATGTTGCTTTACCATAATTAGTCTGGGTGGTGTGAATAAAAACTGAGTGCAAGTGTTCACTCCCATTTTTGCAGGGAACACTTAGTTTGGCGTGAATAAAAATAACCTTCGTTAGGTTTCGTTAAGTACTTCACTCTGTCATTTCCCCATATCAAGTGAACACTTCTTTTTGGTGTGAATAAAATTATGTTTTTACATTTGTTTGCGAGTGAACGCTCGTAAAAATTAAGGGTAGTGGCGAGGAGCTTTGAAACGAAAAATGTATGATGTAATTGATTTTTTGGATGAAATAGATGAAGAGATAATCGATGGAGTAAAAAAGTAAAAAGGAAAGTTCAACTTCAACAATTTTGTCAATTTATTAAAACTATGCTTTGTGGATAAATGCCATGTGTATAATCCAGAGCACCAATTGCACTAGGCAATTTATTTTTTGCCAACCATTCCTTTATTTCTTCACGTGAAGTCGGAGAGTTGATCCATTTCTCTCTAGTACTACAGACCTCCCAAATTATTTTGCCAATATTATTCTATGGATGCCAAGATATTCACCGACTTGAAAGCCTGGATCACCTACATGTCTTAAGAAAGTTTTAATTTTTTCAAGCTTTGGTATAGTGCCACCACGAGTTTCTTCCTTATTGTTATAAACAACGACTTCAAGTTATCACCGGAATCACCGCTGACCGTGACTTTCTTTTCCGAGGATTAATATTCAAAAACGTGTTAATTCCCTTTTTAAGTAAGGAAAATAGGCCGAAAAAAGAAATAGCGAAATAGCGGAAATGATTGGGTACAGGCTGAAACTTGGCAGAGAGCTTCCTTTTAATTCGGGACTTGTACAGGTCATCAGACGTTGGATGAATCCTTTGTGGGACTACGTAGCTAATATATTTATGGGTCATTCCTGGATGTATTTTGATGAAATGAAATTTGAAAGAGATAATCGATGGAGAAAGTTAAAAAGGAAACTTTCAACTTAAAGGACAGTTTCCTCATTTTATTAAAAGTATGTTTATCCATGTTTTACGCATAAAAGTCATGCATTCAATCCAGAGCATCAATTTCACTAGGAAATTTATTTTTTGCCAACCATTTCTTCTTTGCCTTCTTCATTTCTTCACGTGAAATCGGAAACTTGAGCCATTTATCTGCTCTTGTGCATGTAGTATTACACACCTCCCAAATTATTTTGCCGCTGCTGTTTTATGGATGCAAAGATCTTCACCGACTTGAAAGCTCGGAAAACCTACATATCTTAAGAAGGTTTCAATTTTTCCAAGCTTTGGTATAGCACCCACCACTTTTACAAACTTCAATCTATACAGCTATCATCGGAATCACCAAATCACCGCCCTTTGTTGGAATACGTAGCTAATATTTTCACGGGGGATTCCTGGATATATTTGGAGGACAAAATTGTTCTAGAGTGGGCTATCCACATTATCCACTAAGATACAGGGTGCTTACGAAGAATTGTATTTATTTTAAATTTACTTAAAGTTGAATAACTCGTAGACTAATTATGGTAAAGCAACATACTTAGGCTCATCTTTTATGTACATGTGAACATCTATGTCAAGTTGCGAATGAGGGCGTATGAGTATTTCAAATCTTTAAAACGGTGATATGGTCATATCTTATGAATGGCATTTCGTTCGGGTTAATGTATAATAACTTTTTCTGTAGATGATCTTCAAAACTTTGTGAACATTATTTTTCGATATAATTACCAACTGATATTTTGAGCCTAAAGCCCTTCCCTTGAGCCTAAACCCCTTATAACTCCTTATTAGGCACCCTAAAAGGAAGATCTCTGTAACCTTTGCAGCATGCACCCAATCATTTTCGCTATTTTTAGTATTTTACCTGTACTACTTTGCTTTTTGATAAAAATAAAAAGTTTGCCTGCTTTGATTCTTACTTGACGTACAACTTTGACACTTCAACACTTGAATCCCAAAATTTCCCATGAGTGAATTGCATTTGAATGAGGAAATTTTTATTCTCACCAAATCGAGTGTTCATTTTTAACGAATCACTCCACTCAGAAGTGTTCACCGTAAGTGAACACTAAGTTTTTATTCACACCGCCCTAGGAGTTATTCCACTTTAAATAAATTTAAAAAAAAAAAAAATTTTTTCGTAAACTCTCTAGAACAATTTTTTCTTCCAAATATATGCAGGAATGACCCATGAAAATATCCAACAAAGGATTCATCGAACGTCTGATGACCTGTACAAGTTCTGAATTAAAAGGAACGGTGAGGGGAGGAGGCAAAGAAGGAATGGTTGGCAAAGAATAAATTGCCTAGTGCAATTGGTGCTATGGGTACACATGGCTTTTATCCATAAAGCATAATTTTAATAAATTGACAAAATTGTTGAAATTGAACTTTCCTTTTTAATTTTTCGCTCCATCGATTATGTCTTCATCTATTTCATCCAAAAAATCAATTTCATCACACATTTGTCGTTTTAAATAAGTAACCTCATGCCTCCACGGCAACATTTTTCCCGCAACACAAGACTTGCCCGCTCGGCTCACCCCCACAGTTTACAGCCCTTATCTTCGCGCACACTCCGATCTAGAAATTCGTTTATAACAAGAACCACTCGTCTGTGGAACAACCTTCCAAAGACAGTATTCCCGAACTCATACAACATCCAAGAGTTCAAACGCAAGGTTCATCGCCACTTTCTGCAACACCCCCTTGACTCCCCCTAACCTATTATGTCCTTCTCTCTATCTTTCGAGCTAAGCTTACTACTGGACATTGCACCATGACCTAAACGACATGACGTACTAGTAGTACAAAGGGTGACACCTGAGCTTAGACTCTCACATAAAAAAAAAAAAAAAGAGCTCCTCGCCACTACCCTTAACTTTTACGAGCGTTCACTCACAAACAAACGGAAAAACTTAATTTTATTCACACCAAAATGAAGTGTTCACTTTATATGAAGAAATGACAGAGTGAAGTACTTAACGAAACTTAACGAAGGTTATTTTTATTCACGCCAAACTAAGTGCTCACTGCAAAAATAGGAGTGAACGCTTGCACTCAGTTTTTATTCACGCCACCCATTATAACCTGTTAAAGTTATTATTTTATTGAAATGAGTGATTAGTCCACTTATCAGTTATAATATATATTGACACTATATTTCTAACTAAAGTAAAACAAAAATTACACGATTCTTTCGGATAAATATTTAACAAAAAAACAAAAGCGAACGAGCTACAACTCGTCCGGTCTCCATGATACTTAAAGGCTGAGAAAAAAGTAAGAAGAAGATAGAAAGCCTTGAAAATTGTTCCCTTCAACAATAATTATGAAAATCAATGCCATAAATACTCGAAATAATATAAATTTTGTTTGCTTGGGGTACTTTGTACCAACCCAACGCGAAATTTAAGGGGATCAGCTGATTAGAATGCGGATAGTGACGGCGTTCATGTAGAGTTTATTTTTAGATAATAGATCATTGTAAATTTAATTTAGTATAATAAAGTAGACTAGTTATAAATTAGTAGAACTTAAACATAAAACAAATTTATAATAATTTATGTTTACTACATACATAAGAGGTACATTATAATAAATAAGTATAGCTCTATGTATAAATCTGTATTATATATAGATATTGAATAAAATCATTTTAGAGTCCAGTTAGATTTTTAGGTCAAAGTATAAACGTTGTTTTAATTTGGGCTTAAAATCCGTTTCTCAGTGTTCAAACAGTGATGAAAAAACGATTGTTTTGACAATAGTTCGAATGCAGCCAGCGAACATTGTATGAAATAGAAAAAGTTCCATAATATGCATTTTAATAGAATGGGGAATAATTGTGCTTTGGCGTATGCGTTACATTTTTTTAGTTTTCCTAAGGAGCAGAATTTAGCACGATTGTGGCTGGAGTCTATTGGACATACCGAATACATCCCCAAGAAATGGCTGGTAGTTTGCGAAGGCCATTTTTCAGATAACACCATCCTTCGCCTTCCCGAAAGGAATTTTTTAAGCGAAGGGGCAGTACCAGAGATAACATAATACTCTTTTCATTTTAACTAATATGACTCTTTATCAAAAATGATCACACTGTACCATAGATGAAAGGAGAAGTCGAGATGATAGGAATAACTATCTCCACTACGACTTTCATCGACGAAGTTCGAGAGGAACCTTCTTTCCTACTTACAGTAAGTAAGAATTTTAGAAATTTTTGGAGAGTAGAAACTTATATGTTCATTTGCATTAGGACAACTCGAAAAACAATTTAACCATCCAGCAGTGCATGAAAACAACAGATGAAAGTTGTTTTGACCAAACGGAGACCATTTTACATAAAAAGACAAAGTTGAAAACACTAAGGAAATGTATCTGCGCAAAAGACAACTCAATCAAAAGATTGCTGCAAAGGAACTACAGGAAAAATAAGAAAACTGTCCGAATTAAAAGTGTTATCAAGGAACTTCAAGAAAGGAATTTAATAGGCGTAGACCAGGGAAATACTTCGTCTGAATTAGTAAGTCCTTGCAAAGATATGATCCTAAACTTTTTGAAGAAAATGCAGGGAAATTCAGTACCAAGGACATATAACCCTCAAATAAGAACTTTTGCCTTAAATTTAAACTTAATGTCTCCAAAAGCTTATTCATATGTAAGAGAGATGTTTATGAGTTCTTTGCCACACCCCAGAACAATAAGGATCAGGTATCAGGTTCTTGATTGTAATCCTGGATTTACTAGCGAGGCTTTTCTCGCAATTAAAAAAGCGTACGAAGAAGAAGCCAACAGGTCAACAGCTATGTATGAATGTGGTTTTGGACGAAATTGTAATTAGAAATAATGTGGATTGGATCGAGATCCTTTGGATATGTTGACATGGGGGATGGTGGTAGGAGCGAAATAATGGCAACACAAATTTTAGTGCTAATGGCAGTTCGGTCCTGGAAGATTCCAATTGCCTTCTTCCTAATTTGCTCTATGACAGCTGAGCAAAAAGCCAACATCATTACATTTACTCTGGAAGAACTGAAGGAAACTGGTGTTAAATAATAGGATTAACTTTCGATGGAGCAGCACCTATTTGAAGCACCGTTAACATTCTCGGTTGTGACATTCAGGATATTGGAAAGCCTACTTATTTTTTTAGAAATAATAATAAGTGTATAGTGCAGCCTAACCCGTACCATATGATTAACCTTGTGAGGAATACTTTATAGGGGATTCACACTGACACCCAAAACATGTTTTATGAATCAGCCGTTTTTAAAAGCTCAAAAGCGTTCACCCTGAATTCGACGTATTTTAAAATGTTTTCAAGTGTTAGTTTTAGTTTTTTTTTAGTTTTTAAAAAAAAATTTAGTAGCTTCTGTTTTTTTTTTACAAAGTTCTTACAATAATGAATGGCTGACTTGGTTTGTGTCTGAGCTACAATAATTCTTAAATTCTAAGATGGACCTTGGTCCGACAGGTTTTTTTTACTCTTCAAGTTCACTAGACTTTTGCCTGTCATGGCTTTCCGGCTGCTCCGCCGATGCCAACTTCACTTTGCCTTTATGGCGTAAAACTTAACAATGATAACAAATAATAAAGTAAAAAGGAAAAGAAAAGAAAGTATATATATACATATTTGTACATATTATCACATACGCATATGAACATATATACCTTTACAGAACATACATTTTCTGTGTCTAAAAAAAATAAAATTCAAGGCGAACTACCCGGGGGTGTTTTACTTCGCATTACCTTTCTATGAAGTACCTAGCAGTGACTTATCTTTACATTGTACTTAGTTATAATTCTTATTTCACTTAGATTATAATTTATATTTATTAAGTGTATTTTATCTAAAGAGGTACAAATATTCAAAAAAAAGAACATACATATTATATCACACTTCATGTGTTGTATCTAAAAGAAAAAATTCATTTCAAGGCAAACTACACGGTGGTGTGTTTATAAATCACATTACCCCCGCGATTCTAGATGTTAGGTTTTTGTTAGATCTAACAACTCTTCCCCAGATTACGAAAAGAGCTTTCGCGTTAAGCTTTCCCTCTATTTTGGAGACTTTGAATAATCAGACTTCCCCTTCAGCTGTCCGATGATTGCGATTAATAAATAAAATCAAGGTAAGTAAAATGCGAATTAAAAAATATTTTTAGGCTCGTATTCACTGACCTGGATAATAAATATTAAATAAATAATTATTAAATATATAAATATTTTATGTTTTGAATTTTCATTCACAATTTTCTTCAATTTTGAAAATTCGAAACTTCTGAGGTTAAAAATCAGCGGATTAAGTTATTTCCAGGGCGGAGCTGGTATTAACTTTATCCGTGTACCCAAAATCACTGGGAGATCCTGGTCGGACCTGTTGTCGTGATAAACAGAGTCCACTGGATGAAAACTATTTCCGCCCTATGTCCCATGAGGGATTAAGGGAGCGCAATGATGATGATGATGATTTATCTGGTGGGAGATATAGGAAGTCAATTGAAATGTTAAACCGTTGAAAAAACTCCAATGTGTTCATCGTAATGAAATACTCCTTTCAAAATCGCCGTAAATACGAAATATCCACGATATTTATTATCCAGGTCGGTGAATACGCTGATTCTATAATTAATGAGATTAAAGATATTCTACATTACGCCCTAACGATGGATATATGGACCGAAACTATGAATACAAACAGCTATTTAGGTATTACGTTACACTATATAAAAGAAAGGGAATCCGGTCTTGCAATGAAAAAAATAATTCTAGGTAAGTTTCATTTTTTACATGTCTATTTGTATTTTTTAATCTTCAGTTTTATATTTGTATTGGGATTATAAGTAAAAAAAATATTTAAAAAAGCGTATTTAGTTCTGTTTTAGGGTGTTTTTGACGTAGAAGAAAGACACACGAGTGATTATATAAGAGAAATGCTCAATGATATAATATACAAATGGGGAATTGATACCGAAAAAATTACTTGTGTTGTTACTGACGGAAGGTAGCAATATTGTTAATGCTTGCCAAACATTATTTGAACAAAAACAATTCCACTGTTTTGCACATACATTAAATCTTGTTATGAGGCATATTTTCGATACGAATCCAAAAGGGAAAAGCACCGGAATTGTCAATGCTGCATAATATTACTACAAAGGTAAAAAAAATTGTGCAGTTTTTCCGCATGTCCGTTAGAGCTTCCGATGAATTAAAGAAGTTAATTGCGCTAAAATTAATTCAAAGTGTCAGAACACGATGGAATTCGGAATATGATATGTTGCAAAGATATTGCGATATATCTGATAATGTTAACAGCGTGTTAATAAAAATACCAGGATCACCTGATATTCTAAAAGCGGATGAATACATAATTTTAAAAGATATACTTCAACTTTTAGCAATATGTATTTAACAATATAACAGAGGATGCATCTGCAGATACAAATATAACGATAAGTAAACTAATCCCTTACGTAGATTTCCTACTCACGAAGGTTGAAGAAACGTCAACAAACACGGACATTGGGTTAAGTAAAGTAAAAGAGATAATTATGATAGAATTGCGGAAAAGGTTTGCAAGCATTGAGCAACATTATGTTACCCGTATTGCCGCGGTATAAGAAACTGCATTTCAAAAATCCACTTAATGTCTCCAAAGGTAAAAAGAAAATACTTAGTAATATTATCAATAAATACTTACTAGTGTAATAATAATATTTCATTTTTTAGGAATTGACTGTATTAAAAGACTACTACCTGCCACAGTAGAAACATTACGCATTAGTAATAGGCGAGAAGAAAATCTCGAGGAAAGCTCTCTCACAAAATTTACATCACAGAAAGCCCCAACTACAGAATGATATTCACATGGAGGATCCTTCAGAAATAAGTAGGTACTTAAAATCACCCACTAGTTCTCCAACAATTAGTCCACTTGATTTTTGGTGGATAAATAAAAACATTTATCCAAAACTGTATGAGGTAACTTAATTTATAAATTAAATTTATATCAATTATTTAAGAACGTATTTTGCAGATTTCTAAGAAATTTTTGTGCGTGCCGTCAACATTAACACCTTCAGAGCCTTTATTATGAGTGCACCGAATCCCATTACACCATCTGAAGTGGGTAAATGCCAGTCCACCATCTGAAGTGGTAAATGCCAGTCCACCATCTGAAGTGGTAAATGCCAGTCCACCATCTGAAGTGGTAAATGCCAGTCCACCATCTGAAGTGGTAAATGCAAATATATTGGGGTTAAATAGTTATAAAAGAATAATAATTTTAGCAATAATAATAATAATTTTAATAATAATAATAATAATTATAATATAATATTATAATATTTAGTAATATTTAGTTGTCCTTTATTATTTATTTATTGTCCTTTAAAAAAAATCCATGTTTAATTAGCATTTTCTTAAAAAAATATCTACCTTTAAACGAATTGCAATAACTCCTTCTAAATTCCTCTTAATTAAATATGACTTGGGTACCTTTTCAGCCATGATAGATATAAACAAAATTGTATACAAGGTGTAAAGATTCTACACACAGGCAGACACACATCGTCCTATTCACAACAACAATCCACTGTGCCACTGATTTCACTGTTTATTTTTTCACTGCCTACATGATCTATGCACGGGATCAACTAACATTTTGAAAAAGAAACTTACACAGATACTGCTGATAGTATTAGAGTACTTACAAATAGCCAACAACTCAAAACAAAAACTGCAGGTAGTCAGCCGGCGACAGGAACATTCCCAATAATAAAAAAAGGGTCAAGTTTATATGACAAATTGTTTCTTTTCGCTAGATGCATAAACTATTGAGACAGCTACGGACTAATGTTCAAAACATATAATACATTTTATTAAGTGAAAAAAGAAATGTTTTTTCCTCAAACGAACAGCAATAAGTTCAACTGCGTAAAGTTTTGAATGGGAACTCCGTCGCGGAATTGACTTAAAAGAACCCATACTTTTGCTTTAACATACTTAATATTGGTATAAAACGTTATTCATTTGACGAAAGTGAATTCTCTCCAATTCCCTGGCGGACTTGGTACAATTTTTGTTTTTTTCTCAGTGTAGTATAATATGGTAAAACAACTAACTGTTAAGCAGTGTATGGAGTCTTCTGAGGAAGACTGCATGCAACCAGCAATGGTGATAAAAAAAAGCAAAATTAAGAAAGTGTGTTTAAAAAAAAAGTAATAAATGGGCTGCGTCAAAAATTAAAACGGAAAAATAAGAAGGAAATGAGAATGGATGCTGTGTTTAAACAATTGAGGGAAAGAAACTTGATTGGAGAAGATACTCAAACTAGTTTAACACAAATAGTCTTTTTAGTAGATATTTTTCGCAGGCTAGGGGCGAGAAAAATCCAAAGGCATACAATGAACGTATACGTTCATTTCCTTTAAATTTAAATTTTTTATCACCTAAGGCGTATTCATACGTTAGGGAAACTTTTTCCAATTGTTTACCTCATTCCAGAACCATAAGGGAATGGTATAAGGTTGTTGGGTGCTCTCCTGGTTTTACTCAAGAAGCATATATTGCTATTAAAGCTGCTTGTGAAGAAGCTGGCAAAAAGGATGATCAATTATTTGTGAATGTGGTTTTTGATGAAATGCACATTAGACAACACATAGATTGGGATGGTCAAAATTGTTTCGGGTATGTCGATGCCGGCGATGGAGGGAAAAGCGAGATTCCAGCTAATCAGGTCTTAGTGCTAATGGCGGTTTGTATAAATCGTGCTTGGAAAATTCCAATAGCCTTTTTCACAATAGCATCAATGAATGCCGAACATAAGGCCAATATAATTCGATTAGCCTTAGATGAGGTCAAAGAAAGAGGTGCCAAAATTGTAGGACTAACCTTTGACGGAGCCGCAGTAAATATTAATGCCGTTAAACTGTTAGGATGCGACTTAAAAAATTTTAATGGTAAGAGTTACCTCCAATTAGAAAATTCGGATGAAAAATATTTGGTTTACCCTGATCCATGCCATATGGTTAAACTATGCAGAAATTTGTGGGGCGATATGAAAACTATAATAAATATCAAAGGAGGTAAAATTGAATGGAAATATTTAAAAAGTCTAGTGGATTTACAAGAAACTCAGCAGCTCCATTTAGGAAAAAAATTGAGGTCGGCACACATTTATTTTGCTAAAAAGAAGATGAATGTCAAAGTAGCGGTTCAAGTGCTAAGTAAATCCGTGGCAGACTCAATAGACTTCTGTAGAGAGGTATTGCAGCTACCACAATTTAGTGAGAGCAAACACACAACAGAGTTTATTCGAGTTCTCAATGACGTATTTGACAATCTAAACTGCAGAAAAATATCTACATTCGAATATAAAAAACGAGCATTATGTATCGATAATCAAGTTGAAATTAATGAATTTTCTAAAGTTGCTATTGAATATTAAGCAAAATTAAAGCTGGTGACTGGACAGTTAGTTATAGATAGCAATCGAAAAATGGGTGTTATTGGGTTAATAGCTTGCTTAAAAAACATAGAAATACTGTACGAACGATTTATATCAACTAAGCAGCTAATATTCATCCCATTATATAAATTAAATCAAGACCATTTAGAATTAATTAATTTTTTAGTTCAATTAGGTCACATTTGGGAAGAAATAACAACCCGCCTGTAAAACAATTTATTGCGGCTTATAAAAAAAACTCCTCGCTAAGTGTCAGATTAGAGAAGGTGGAATTGGGAATTGTGTTCCATTAGAACATTAAATATAAAACCCAAAAATATAGAGGTCACAGATCCTGCAGAAGATATCAACAATACTGTTGAGAGGCACCATATGATTGAAGGCAACGAATTTATTACGGATAGCGATTCCCAGGATCAGCAATTTTTAGAAGAATATTGCTATGCTGACTATCCCGCCAAATTATCGGAGTTTGTTGAGCACGTTGTCAGTTATATAGCCGGATTTGTTGTTTTTAAAATAAATAAGATTTTGAAATGTCAAGAATGTTTAGCAGCATTGCAAGGAACGTATTCCCAACTAACACTTAATGCATACAAAACTAGAGGAAGATTACAAATACCTTCGGATAGTGTGGTAGAAATATGTAAAAAGGCCGAAAGTGCACTGCGGAGCAGAATTCATATCTCTGAAGGGTATGCCAACATATTGACCAAAGATGTGCTTTTAAAAATTGTAACTGAGGTGCAAAATAGTTTATTGAATAAAAACTTATTTAGAGATCAGGATATACATATGAGTAGCAACAGTCATTACAGTTCTCTAATAAAATTAATAGCTGAGAAATGCCTTCATACAAGATATTATTTTATCGCCAAAAAATCCTCAGAAAAAATTTCACTTCGACAACATTTAACAGAGATGGTAATTTTCCAAGGTATGTAAATTAATGTATTCCACCATAGATAGCACCCAAAACAAAAAATAATAACTGTAATAACTGTTGGGGACGTGTAAGAAATTCGCGCAAATAGTTGAATGTTGATATATTTGTATTGCACATAAATAATGCTAGCATGCGCTACACTCTTACTTTCAAACACCTACCTCCTCGTGGTCGTTCCTGGAAACACAATGCTAATAAACATATTCACAAAGTTTATTGTGTTATGGCTAAAGGTGTAAGTTTACATAATTTTAATCTTTATTTTCTAAAATTTTGCAATTCCAGCTGTCTGTTCGTTTTCCAAGTAAAAATATACATTTTGTAATACTTTTATACAAATGTTGTCGCCAGTATCTATAACAATTTTAATTTACTTCGTAATACTTTCTTTATTGCATAGTTAGTAACTTTAACTGCCTTACGATAATTGTAGCATTCGTTAAGAAAACGTTCTCGAACAAAGGTTAATAAAAGTAAGGAAACTAATCAAATTCATATTTTTTATAGAATCGACAAATTGAGTTAATTTTAGGCTCCTAAGTTCACTTAATGTAATCATACTCAACACAGCGCCATTTCGCGATTTTTTTTGTATTAAACAGGTTTATTTTCCTATTTTCCAGCAAAATCAAACCTTCCAAATTTGTTTTAAAACACCCCACTAATTATTTCTACATATTTACGCCTGCACTGCCTGACCACTACTAGCCCAATGAATTCAAACACATGAGCAATTCTGGTACGCTTATTTGGCTTACAGCCATTCCATGTTTAGTTTATATTTCTACAGTAGAGGAAATAATTATAAAATCGTTTCCAATATCTTCTTATCCATATCCACAAAAGTTTCTGGGCTTCAGTTTTATTTTGGGAAATTCTTGGAATTATTTCCACATTTAGACCCTTCATGATAAGTACCGTTACACTTCTTCAAATTCCCTTATGGAAGTAGGAGCATCTCATTTGTGTTTTAAATTCGAAATTAAGAGATTCGACAGCGGAAACAATTATAAAATCGGTTAATAATATTGCAGCAATTCTTCCAAATCTTGCAGATTGTTTAATTAAGGTAAATTGATTTTGTTGAAGTAATACGTCATTCTTTTTATTGATTAAAGTTTAACCGCATATCTTTAATGAAAAATAGTTTTTCACATAATGCCAAGAGGAAATACCCTAACAGAAGAGGAAAAAGGGAAAATATCCGCTTACAAGGACGTAGGAAAATCTATGAAGGAAATTGCAAGGTTGATTGGAAGATCTTTCACTGTAGTGAGAAATTTTATAATTTTGGGTGATAAATATCACACAATAAGGCGACCGGGAGCTCCTCCGAAATTATCATCACGACATAAAAGGCGCATTGTAGCTCAGGTACTGAGGGGAAAAACCGTAGCGGCCAAAATAAAAAAGGATTTGAATTTGCCTGTCACCAGTAGACGTGTACGGCAAATTTTAACCCAATCGAATCGGGTTGCATGGAGAAAAAGAATGGCCCGGCCTGCACTGACCCAGAACCATAAAGATAGGAGATTGGAATTCGCCAAAAATCACATGTCTTGGACCGATGAATGGAAGCAGGTAATTTTTAGTGAGGAAAAAGAGTTTAACTTAGATGGTCCGGACAGCTGCCAATTTTATTGGCAGGATTTAAGAATGGAACCGGAAAGCACGATGAGTCGAAATTTTGGCGGCGGATCAGTAATGGTTTGGGCAGCCTTTTCTTTTTATGGGTCTACACCAATTTGTTTCATTTCCAATAAAATGAACTCCCAAAATTATTTTGAGCTCCTTGAAAACGTTTTATTTGACTTTGCTGAGAATTTTCACGGAGAAAATTGGATATATCAGCAAGATAATGCAACGATCCACACCTCTAGGTATACGAAGGAAAAATATTCCTATTTTGAGTTGGCCCGCACGTAGTCCCGACTTAAATCCCATAGAAAATCTATGGGGGATACTTGCGAGGATGTTATAGAAATAAAACACGCTTGTTACATTAACTACGACTTTATTACAGCGATCAAGTAAGAGCCAGAGTCACGTATGAACTGAGCTCATCTCCTATAACTAGACTCTGTCGAGCCCAGTCACTAACGGTTATCTATACAATAGAGATGATACAGATTAGAGTAATCTGTATTACCTCAAATCTCCCTTTTTTTTAATTAATAACAATTCAATTAGTAACAATTTTAAGTTTTCTCATACATATACTTGAAAGGTTCAAATTCAAATGTTTCATAATTAATTCTACTTATGGTAATCCACTATTACAATTACTTCACTTACTTAAATGTCTACTTATCAATTCATTTTACTTTTCGAGTACTTATTAAAGTTTACCAATAATTCAAACTTCTATTTAACTACCAAGCTTACAAACTATAACACAAATTCAATATGTATGTGTACATTTTATTTAACATTCTTTTTTTTTTTAATGTTTATTATATTATTTTCTAACTACAATAATTGCTAAAGTACTAATTTCAACCTACTCTAAACCTTTGCCAAATTTCACAGAGAGGAGAGTCTCGAGTTTGTTTTACAGCACACTATACTAAATTTTCAGTTTTTGTCATGTGTCTAAGAAAACGAGAATTACGCCTCAGTGTGGGTCCATTCAATACTTTAATCCAATACGATCTAGGACTTTTCTCCTTGCTCATCACCATGGCCGGAATCCATTTCTTGTTTTCATTCCTATACCATATCTTCTCTCCCTCCATAAAAATGTCTTCATTTTTCGATGCACCCCTGTCATAATAGTACTTGGCTTTTGCTTTCTTCTTTTCCAACGTACTTTCAAACTTCTTTTGAGTAATGTTTTGGAAAAGCGTAAGTTTCCCGGGTAGATTCGACCTCGTTTTCCGGCCAAATATTAGTTCTGCAGGTGACAGGAGGCTTCCTTTAATTGGGGTATTTCGGAATTCTAATAATACCTTCCACAATTCTACTTTACTATCTTTAGATTTCTGTATTAGTGATTTTGCAATTTGAACATTTCGTTCTGCCCAACCATTTGATTGTGGGTATCGGGGGCTTGTGGTAGTTACTTCTATGACGTTTTCTGCTGCGAAATTTCTAAATTGAAATGACCCGAAAGGTACATTGTCTGCAATGATCTGCCTTGGGATACCATGGGTTGAAAATACTTCTTGCAGCTTCCTTAGGACTTCTGCAGTGCTTTTGTTTCGGAGTGGTAGAATGTCTTGATATTTCGAGAAATAGTCTGCTACTATTAAAAATGCTTTGCCTGCGAACTCCATGATATCCATACCTATTTTAAAATATGGATACGGCGGCGTCTCATGTCCTAGTAATGGCTCTTTTTGTTTCGCTTGCCTATGTTTTTGACATATATTACAAGCGGATATTAATTCTTCTATTTCCGCGTTACAGCCTGGCCAATACAATAAACTTCTTGCTCTTGCCTTTGTCTTTTCGATGCCTAGATGGGCATTGTGTAATATTTTCAACATATCAGTTCTTAGGGACACTGGTATTATTACTCGTTCTTTGAAAAATAATAATCCATCCTCCATAGTAATTTCGTTTCGGTGCTTCCAAAAAAATTTCAGAGATTCTTTTAAGTGACTCTTCGTAGATGGCCATCCATCTTTTACTACTCCCAGTAATTCCCTCAGCACCGGGTCTCTTGCAGTTTCTTTTTTAAACAATTCCCGCTTTGTATCACTTACGTTTATCGAGTGGATGACTTCATTTACATCTTTTATTTCTGGTTCCCCAGTATTCTCAACAAAATTTCTCGAAAGAAGATCAGCAATTAACATTCTCTTACCGGGTATAAATTGAAAGTTTAAGTTATATTTTAGAAGGCGTAGCTGCATTCTTTGCAACCGCGCTGATGGAATCTTGCCAATATCTTTGTGAGCTAGCCCTAAAAGCGGTTTATGGTCGGTCATGATTGTTACACTTCGACCGTAGATAAACTTGTGAAACTTCTCACGTGCAAATATTATTGCCAACAGCTCTTTCTCTATCTGAGCATAGTTGCACTCCGCTGGTGATAAACTACGGGAGGCATAGTAAATGGGTTTCTTTTCCTGTATGAGGCAGCAGCCTATGCCGTATTGAGATGCATCGGCTTGAATTGATATCTCTTTTCTATCATCGAAAGCTTTTAGAGCAGGGGCTTCAGCTATGGTTTCCTTAAGTTTGTTCAAGCAGGTGTCATGTATTGGTAGCCATTGAAAGACAACGTTCTTCTTAAGCAGTTCACGCAATGGCTGTGACACTTCTGCCAGGTTAGGAATGTATTCTCTTATATAGTTTATCATTCCGTATAATATTTGTAATTCTTTTTTATTGTTTGGAGGTTTAAGTTTTTAATAGCTTCAAAATATGCAGGGTCATAACGAATACCCTCACCAGAAATTACATGGCCTAGATAACGGACTTCTGGTACCCTATATTGAATCTTGTCTTTGTTAAATTTTATATTTTCATCTCGGGCCCGCTTCATCACAAGTTCTACAATTTTGTCATGTTCTTCAACAGAATTCGCAGCTATTAGGATATCATCAATATATATTAATACCCCTGGGATATTAGCAAAAGTTTCATAATTTAGTCTTTGGAACAGTTCTGGAGCTGTTTTTATGCCAAAAGGTAACCGATTGAATCGAAAAACTCCAAATGGAGTCGAAAAAGAGCATAATTTTGACGAAAACTCATCCAAAGGCACCTGCAAGTACCCCTGTTTTAAATCAAGTACCGTGAATACTTGTTTACCAGCAAGTTGTGCAGAAATTTCTGCGAAAGACGGAATTACAAATGGTTCTTCGACTAACGCTTCGTTAAGTGCCTTTGGATCTAGGCACAACCGCAGTGACTTGTCTTTCTTTTCTACTATTACAAGGTTGGAAATCCATTCTGTAGGTTCTGACACTTTAGTTATAATTTGTTGTTTGCACAACTTCTCTAATTCTATCTTAAGTGGCTCCATTATTGCCAACGGTACACGCCTGGCTGCCCTAACAACTGGCTGAGAGTTGGATTTCAACTTAAGTTTTCCTTCTTTCCTAAATTTCCCTAGTCCGTCAAAAACATCCGAATATTTTTCTATAAATGTTGCCACTTCATCAACTATTGTATTAACTCTCTTAACTCTTTGCACTAACCCAAGCTCTTCACAACTCTTTAGTCCCCGTAGTGGCCCTGATCCGTTCTTAACTATAACAAAGTTATGCCTCACCCGTTTACCATTTATTTCGCACCATAACATCGCACTTCCCATAGCATTTAATTTAATTCCACCATACAATTCTAAAACAATTTTCCTTTTATTCAAGTACGCGCCTTTACATTTCTCAAAAATATTGAATGGAACCACATTGGTCTCTGCTCCCGTGTCTAATTTAAAATTTACCACCAAATCATTTATTTTATTTGTTCATACCATGCATTACTACTCTGTCCCTCATTTGACCGTGAGACAGAATCGATAAATACTGTATCAAAATCATCTACTATTTTCACATGACGTACCTTTCTCTTATCACATGTAGCTGCAAAGTGGCTTGATTGTCCACATTTAAAACATTTTTTTCTCCAAGCAGGACACTTTCCTCTCTGGTGACTCTTTCGGCAGAAATTACACGACATAATTATATTACTATCCTGATTATTATACTTATTTTCATGTTTCCTAACGGCATCCACTCCCAAATCTTGTTCTCCATTACGCCCATGTATTCTTGATGTTTGCTGCTTTGCCACTTCTGTTGATCGCGCCACGCTGATGGCCTTTTCCGCATCGATGTTCTCCGTTTCCAGCAACCGTTTTTGCAGACTTTTGTCTGCCACCCCCAGTATAATCCGATCGCGTAACATTCTGTCTTCATATTCTCCAAACCCGCAATCTTTAATCAATTTTTTTATTTCCATTAGAAAATTGTCAAATGGTTCTGATGGCCCCTGATTCCTGTTATGAAATATAAAACTAGCATATGCCTCGTTTCTTTTCGGCTTGCAGAACTGTTCAAACGCACTCACTATTTCTTCGTAGCTGTTTCTTTGTTCCTCCGTTAATGAGAACGTGTTGAATACATCAACGGCATCTTGACCGATTGCATTAGGGTAGAAATTTCTCAAGTGAGCTCATGATTTTCGACGTTGAAAGCAAAATTAAAACCAAGCTGCAAAAAATAATCTACTTGGTAGTCTCAAGTCACGCCATGAATATTTTTGGAAAAAATTAATTTGTTTATGAATAATGGTGGATTGAATATTTTGGCATCGATTGATTGTAAAATTATTTTCTCGTAAACGATACGATGAAAATTATTGAAAATTTGGGAAAATGATGTGAAATAAATACGATTTACTTTAGTGTGCGGAACAACATAATAATTTATTATTGTTACTAATTTTTATCATTTTTTTATAAACAAATACTGATTTGGCCCTGTTCTCAATGCAATATTCGAAATTTTTTTCGAGGAGTGTAATCTATGAAGGATCACGATTAAAATACCGTTTCAAACTTTTTGTGATCGCTCTTCGGGCTGGTAAAAAATACTATTGTTTATAGTCCATTCAAAACGCGAAGGGGGTGTTCCAAAATAACACCGTTAAGAAAATCGAACCCTAAAGGTTTTTGGGTTCGCTGATCACGAAAATCGAGGTCCCGCGGTCCTAAAATTAGGGCGTCACCCTTAAAAATGCAAAAAACACCCCTTTTTAGGGGGTTTTCGCGATTTGTTCAGTAATAATGAAAACTAATGCGATGAAATGCACTTTTTTAATATTTATTTGCGAAGGTGGTTGATTTATACTAAATTAAGGCGAACTTTATGGTAAAGGGTACCCCTAAGGTTTAACTCCTTCAAGAGGGTTAAAAAATTTCCAAATGTTTTAATAATATTTCATCAAATATAAAATTTTAATGCAAAGCAATAACTTTCAATTGGTTCCAATTACAATTTTAATGTGAGGGTAGTTTTACCCCCTTAAGAGTTGAAAAAATTAATTTGCTGATAATACCTTTTGAACCAAATTTCAAACAAAAAGCAAAAAAAAATGTTTGCAATTTTTTTTATATTAAGTTGTTTTTATTATAGTAGGGGTAGTTTTAACCCCTTAAGGTTTGAAAATAATGTATTTTTGCCTGACAGTACGCCCACAATCGAATTTGAAGCATAAACTTGAAAAAAAAAAATGTTTACAATTTTTGCCATTTTTGGCCGATTTTGGGGTAGTTTAAACCCTTTAGGAGTACCCCTTACCATAAAGTTCACCTTAATTTAGTATAAATCAACCACCTTCGCAAATAAATATTAAAAAAAGTGCATTTCATCGCATTAGTTTTCATTATTACTGAAGTAATCGCGAAAAACCCCTAAAAAGGGGTGTTTTTTGCATTTTTAGGGGTGGCGCCCTAATTTTAGGACCGCGGGACCTCGATTTTCGTGATCAGCGAACCCAAAAACCTTTAGGGTTCGATTTTCTTAACGGTGTTATTTTGGAACACCCCCTTCGCGTTTTGAATGGACTATAAACAATAGTATTTTGTACCAGCCCGAAGAGCGATCACAAAAAGTTTGAAACGGTGTTTTAATCGTGATCCTTCATAGATTGCACTCCTCGAAAAAAATTTCGAATATTGCATTGAGAACAGGGCCAAATCAGTATTTGTTTATAAAAAAATGATAAAAATTAGTAACAATAATAAATTATTATGTTGTTCCGCACACTAAAGTAAATCGTATTTATTTCACATCATTTTCCCAAATTTTCAATAATTTTCATCGTATCGTTTACGAGAAAATAATTTTACAATCAATCGATGCCAAAATATTCAATCCACCATTATTCATAAGCAAATTAATTTTTTCCAAAAATATTCATGGCGTGACTTGAGACTACCAAGTAGATTATTTTTTGCAGCTTGGTTTTAATTTTGCTTTCAACGTCGAAAATCCTGAGCTCACTTGAGAAATTTCTACCCATTAAGAAAAATCGCCGCTTGCACTGAATTTGGCTTTTTCATCAGTTCTGCTGCCGTGTGGAAGTAGCCAAAATTCTGTTTAAACTTTTTCCAGTTTTCATCAATATTGCCGTCTAGGATAAGGGGATCCACTTTCTTGAGAAAATCCATATTTGTCGGCACTGTTATCGTCACAATACGTGTTCTAGGAGGTCTACCACGAGGTCGTTGTTCTGCTATACTTCTATTTTTCTTGCTAATTCCCATTTACTGCATTCACTGCATATCACTTTTGCTACGATTTTCACCAATTTTCAATTTTAACTATTTTTAATTAAATCCTCGTCGCCATGTTATAGAAATAAAACACGCTTGTTACATTAACTACGACTTTATTACAGCGATCAAGTAAGAGCCAGAGTCACGTATGAACTGAGCTCATCTCCTATAACTAGACTCTGTCGAGCCCAGTCACTAACGGTTATCTATACAATAGAGATGATACAGATTAGAGTAATCTGTATTATCTCACAGGTGTATGAAAATGGCCGACAATTTAATAACATTACTGAGCAATAAGTGAAGAATGGAAAGCAATAGATGAATAAATTAAAAAAAAATTAATAATTTCAATGAAAAAAAGAATATTTCTGGTTATTAAGAATAGAGGAAGTAATATAGACTATTAGATACACTTTTATAATTGAACTAAATATATTTAACTGCGAAAAAGCGTTAACGATTTTATAATTATTTCCCCGACTGTATGTTCGACACCCACCATGAAACCAGGTTCTCACAAGGTGTCTCACAAGAATGGAAAAGGTTGATATTTGTATTCAGTTTTTTTTGCGTGTACAAACTTGTTTCTTTTTTGTTTCAAATTAAAATTAATAATTGACATTTTTTAGCTGACATTTTGGAAATTAAAACTACTTCGGCTATCAACTCTTCTGTAGTCAAGAAAAAAGGTGCAGACGATTTTTCAAAAGAAGCTTCAACTTCACTAAAAGGTATAGTTAGAAATAAAACATCAAGTTGAAATAGAAACACAGTTTTTTTACTTATATTCAATTTTGTTCAATTAGGAGGTGATGGACAATTATTTTATGACAGCATCCACAGTCCGAATAAAAACATTAATATCAACAATGAAGGTGAGAATCTGTAAAATCTTGAATCTAAAAAATATGTATATATAATTTTCTATTTTACAATACTTGTATTCAAATTTCAGAATGTGCAAATTCCTTGAACAGAACCGAGAGTGAAGATGAAAGATTCGATACATTGAATCTATCAATGATCAATTCTCCGCCAGAACAAACTCAATCAGTCGGTACAGGTAGGATTCGAAATCCATCTAACATCTGATCTATCATTTACAAAACATTTTTCGTTAAAATGAAATTTATTCTTAAACAGAAAATTCAAAAAATTCCTTGGAGACTTCTCCAAAAAGTCTTGTGCAGAAAAAAATATCGACTTTATACAAAGGACGAGCTGACTCCGAAAAATCTTCCGATGGTATAAAAAATGAACTATTATTACTTTTACACATAAGTGATTATTAATAATTTTGACTTGACATGAAATGAAATTTGATTTCTAATTCCAGAATATGTTACTGACGAATCACCGATATCAGAACAAAATCCCGCTAAGGATCCTGAAAAGGGAAAGAATAGTAGTTCACGAAGATCCACAATTGCCCTAACTTGTCCTTCGAACTTGAACGGAAACGCTCCTCGAAAAAAAAGACCTCAGAGGATGGTGAGAACGGAATATGTATATTTATTCGTTACCTCCCATTTTAAAAAGAAAGTCTCTTTTAAAAACGTCAGTGAAAAAAATCTTGTTTCGATTTATCACTGAAGATTGTCTCGTTCCAAAATATTACCAAGAGCTGTGTTGTTTCAAAATATTAATGAGACAAGACTTATTTTGAAATATCATTGAAAATTATCTCGATTCAAGATGAGGCAGTTTCAATGATTTTTTTAAATAAGTCGTTTCTCACTAATACTTTGGAACGAGATAATTGTCGGTAATATTATGAAACAAGTCGATTTTCATTGGTATTTTCAAACTAGATCGTTCTTATGAATTTGGCGAATTTAGAGTAGTTATAAATAATTGTTATGAGCACGTGCATTTGCGTTTAATCTTTGATCTAATCTTACTTATGTAATTATATTTTCGCAGGTGGCGATTTTTGTCCACAGAAAAAGTTAAAGAACAGCGTTGAAATTAACAGTGATGAAGTTACTTGATAACAAGTTTTTTTCTAATTTAATGAATCAATTTGTTCATAAAAATATGATTTCAGAGGTGTCGAATGCCAGGGGATCCAGGCCGCAATGTGAAGAACTTTCGGGTAGAATTGTAATTATGTGTTTTTTCATTAGAAATATTGGCATTTCAATTAGGATAAAAACTTAAATTTTTTTCTAGACGGCGAAAGACACATTCTAAGATATCTTCAGAAAATAGGTATTTATGTTTTCATAATTGTAAGATTCATTTTTTAGAATGTTTATAAGTAAACTTTATTTATACAACTTGAATGCTTGCAGAAAAAAAGATTGACAATTTTACAAAAGACATGATGATAGTCTGCAAAAACAAAAAAGAAGTTTGGCATACGATATGACAAACATGAAACAGGACATTATTCAAGTTCAACTGCATCAAAGTGAGGAATTGAGAGAAAGCCTAGTATGTATATGTTAAAAATGTCGGAAACTCAAATTTTAAAATACTGTCAATCGGATGTCAAAAAACAAATTTAATCACGTTTTAACTCAAATGTGCCACGAACAAATGAATATTTATAAACAAATGGCCATAAACAAATAGAAGTTAATCATTTTGTGATTTCAAAGTTTTGTACGATTTTACACCATGGAGGATGTTGCGAGACAAGATTACATAATCACTGTTATAACAAATTTACAAAACATTTTTAGCAAAATTTTACTTTTTATAACAAAATGTCTATAATATAATATGATTATTTATATGAATATTAGATATTTATTTATATACTCATTTGTATTTACTTATTTCTTTATTCACGTTGCAGATTCGACTGATGGTTACGTATTGCCAAACGAAAGTAGATTTCAAAGAGCCAACTCGTAAAATTTTGGCTACGATTATGGATCAAAAAATTCAGGAAAAGTATTGCGCTCAAGGAAGAACAACGGGGAAGGAAAATTTTTCACAGACTGAAGTTTTCAAAAGTTTGGGTTGTGAGTACAATAAACAGAAATTTCGATTCCCTATTTTGTAACATTTTCATATAATTGCTATGTCCAATATTTTAGGTGCCATCAAATCGGCGTAACCCGATAAAGTCACAAAAGATATGCTGATTGGGTACGTAAGCAAATGGCTTATCGGTGCAAAGGACCGAAACAGCGGGCGTAAAAAACGTGAAGCAGAAAAGAATAGAACTTAATCAGATTTTTCAGCCATTCGTTATTTGCAAAAGTGATTCCTATCGTATTGCGACTTTACTTATAATATATACTTATTATATGATTCGATTCATGAAACGTAATGTGTAAGATTAAAGCTATAATTTATTTTAATATATAAATAATAAATAAATACGACAATAACAGCATTGTTTATGCTTTTACAATTTTTAAACGAAATTCCACGTTAGCTGCCATTTATATGACAAATGTAGGCTTCATATATGTGACAAAGGCACTTGACGTCGGGCTGATGGTGGCATTTAGTATCAGGGTAACGCTGGTATACAATGCAGGATCAATGTTGGCATGCAATAAAGAACCGTTGGCATACGATAAGGGTTCAACGTTCACATACGATAACGGTTTAACTTTGGCATACGATAACGGTTCAACGTTGCCAAAAGATGTTGGCGTTGCGACACATCCCACAGTTGACCCATAGTTGGCGCGACATTTTCGAACAACGTTGTTACCGAAGTAATTTCCTACCTGGGTTTACTTATTGAATGACCCTCGTATATATATTGGGTACATTATTTTCGGGTCGCCGTTTCACCCCAAGTTTTTTTTTACATGCACCCCAATTCGATTTATTTCGATTAGTATTTGATACTTTCTTTCTTTTACCCCTTCCTATAAAAACGTTGCGACAATGTCAAACACAGAGGAACAAGACGTTCACATGGGAACATCACAATCAGAAGGATCAAAACTCGGACATTTGGGAGTCGACGCCACTTCGGTATCAAAATTGGACATTCCGAAGTTCTGGGTACATAAGCCCGCCTCCTGGATTTTCCAGGCTGAGATTATGTTTCAAATGGCGGGGTGCAAGTCAGATAAGGCCAAGATTTATAATGTAATGGCTACCCTAACGGAAGAGGCGGTAACGTCGATGCGACTCAGCATCGTAGACCATACCTCCTCTTACGAAGAACTTAAAGGGCACCTGCTTGAGAAGTACGGCACTTCGGAGAAGCGCCGGCTCGAGCAGCTGCTATCTGTGCAAGAGCCTGGAGATCGAAAACCTTCCGAGTTTCTCCAGTCTCTAAAGGCACTAGCTGGCGGATCGACATCAGTCACTGATGACCTGATCCGGAACCTGTGGGAGCGGAGGCTTCCTCAGGCCATCGAGGTAACATTGGCCACTGCTGCCGACCAAACATTGACAGGACAGGACTGGCTGCAACGGCGGATAAAGTATGGGAGGTACTTCCACAAGGAGGCACCTCATACGAGTTATAGAAGTTTTCAAACGCCGTGACACAAATAATTTGAAGGGTTCTGCGCACCTCGTTGCCCAATTTCATAAATTTTGTTCTATCATTTCCCCTCTTTTAACTTAAAAAGGCAACAAACGCAGAAAAAACTCAACAAAATAATTTGGGAAGGGATGTGCATGCCGGATGAATAAAGTTAAGTAATCTTTATATGTATTGAGCAGAGCTTTTAAATACATGTAAAACTCCTGCTCAACAAAGGCAGTTTATCCATCGTAATAAGCATAATTTTACTATAATTATGCTAAATATTTCTCATCCCTAAATTTAAAATAAATTAAAAGAATTGCAGGAAAAATTTCTTTTAAAGATATGAGCATTTTCATTCATAAATTGAGAGTTCCCCGCAACCGCAGGCAACACAACCTCCGCAGGCAGAAGCGCGCTTGCGACTGGCGGAAAATGTCAAAAATCTAGTAATCAAAGTGATAAAAACACAAATATCGTATTTTTTAGTAGAAATTACTACAAATTATTTCTGTGGCATATGTGTAAAATATAAAAACCTTAAAATAAAAAAAATATATAAAAACGGGTATTTTTCAGTCATAATTTGTAAATTTTTTAAATAATCATTGAAGTCCCAGAAAGATACACCTCCCGGTAGCAATACGCAGTCGCGACTGATTACATGCCATACATGGCAACAAGTGATTTGATAGGAGTTAACTGAAGCTTTTGTCTGAACTTTTAAACATTTTTAAGAGCTTAGCTGGGGAACATGCGCCGGAAGTCACGAGGTTTGAAAACAACTATACATACATTGAATTAAAATCAGACATAACAAAATCCGAGACACCGGATACATTGCAAATTGCAACAAGACCAAAGCCACACTGACAGAAAAAACCATAGTAAAATTACCTAATATCCCTGATTAAAAGTATCTAATTTGTAAAGGCTTTGGGCATTAGTTTTGGTGTAAACATTTCTTTCACAATCCACTGATGTTGGTTTTATGGTCAGAAGTGCTTGGTATAATTGTTCCAAACGTGTGTTCTATGACCGTCGAAATAAATGGAAAAAAAGCCGTTCTAGGTTTTGAGTATAAACTAAAGATAAAAGTTACACAACTTGTTTGGCACGGGTGGCTAGTTTTACCGGGTAGTTGCTGGAAATTAACACAAAAGTAAGCATTTTGCTACTTAAATAAACTAAGAATGTGCTGTTCATTTTGTTTTTTCATTTTGTGTGTGAAAAAGTTAGCTAATGTACCAGCCCGAGTACCTATTCTGCAAAAAAACCCGGTTATTAAGTTACTCCAAATTTGCTTATTACTCGAAATACGCGGGTACCCGATACCGTATTCCCCATTCTACTTTGCTATTATCGATTTGAAATTTTTGATTTGATAAAAATGATTTATAAAGTTATATTTTGTGTTCTTAATTTAATTTAACTTTCATTTTTTCAGCAACCTGTAACGGCCGCCTGAGAAAATTCCATTAAATCAAAACTTATTTGCGAATTAAAATAACAAAATAAACTGCGGCAACCCCGACAATGACCAAGCAACAAAATTCGGCACCAATACCACGAAGAAAAAATCACGAAGTCAACTCCAACGGCGCGATAATTAGGAGAACAAAAACGGCCTCAGGAATGCAGCATAACGGCGCGTTTTTTTCCTGGCTGGAGGAGATCGCCTGTTCAGGCTTGGAGGATGATGAGATTGGGAATTCGGAAGAGGCAGTTGAGAGATAGTGTCGTTGTAGTTTGGTCGTGACCTGAGACAGATTTTGTTTTTTTGGATGGTGAAATTAATATCCACAAAAAGGGCTACAGATCTGGAGTAGAAAGTGCTGGATAAATAAAAATTAAATTAAGGGAGATCCTACAGGAATTCCAGGTGAACTTTTTTTGTTTAGAATCAGGTATATCTTACATTTTAGGTATTGAGGAACAGTTAAGGATGGCCGACTAAGATTTAAATGAACGGCTAGAAAAAAAGAAAAAGGGGAACTTCTGTTAAGGCCCCCAAATGCACAACGTGCATGTAAATTTTAGTGGAAATTGCGAGGACTCTTCCTTTAAACATACGAATTGTTCGTTCAATGCTCAGGACGGCTACTTAGTAAGACAAGAAAGTGCATACGGAGAATAGTGCCAAGGTAAACGATAGTGCCTTCCAAGGTAATCAAAAATATTCTTTTAATTTTTGTTGGGGCTAATACAATTTATACAAAAAAAAAACAATTTTGGTTTGGGCTTGGTCATAGAAAAGAAAAGCTAGGAATACTAGCTAAGTGTATAGAATAGATGATATGATAGTGATGAAGTCAGAGAGGACGTGACCGAGTGTGGCGGTGTACGGTGCTACGAAGTTACCCAGAAGACCTCGGTTTTCGTTTTCGTATTTAATATCTTTATAACTTGTCGGTTCTTAATTAAATAATTAGAAACAGTGTGTAGTACGGGGATTCTGCGATTACCCCAATTGTGGTTGATTGGACAAATAGTGTCGGGGCGAAAACGTGTCGCCAAGCCGGATTTGTTTACGATGTAACCGTTGTCGATTCATGTATATCATGTATAGAGATATAGTGGTGGTTATATAGAAGGACCTGAAAAGGTGGCCTCACCAGCGAGCATTTTTTTTTTGAATTGTGTTAACCTCATTAGCATGGATAAAGCCCAGGGTGGTTAATAGGTAAATAATTGTAATACGGTTAGTTTGGTATGGAATTTTTTTTTTCTCCTCGATCTTTTGTGGAAAATTTTTGTTGACTGGTACGTCTATAACAAGGACGGAAGGCGTTTTTAGAAAAGGTAAAGTTTATTAACCGAGTTAAATACTTCCACTGGAAGAGCAAAGACAGAAATGTCATGCACAAAAAGGAATCCTTAAATTGCTTTATTTCATATTATAAAACGTTCTTATATTCATATGGATAAATATATATATATTTGAATTGTTTTATTACATATTATCTTATTTGCTTATATTCATATATATAACTATATATTATCAAATCGTTTTATTACACATTATCATATTTTATAATATTCATATAGAGAAATATATATTACTAAATACGAGGATAAAGCTCCCCACAAGATAACTCGATCCAATTTAAACGCGTTCATATGCATATGGATTTTGCTTCTTCGCGTAACTTATTGCAATAAGGCTTCGTAACTTGCTCTTTATATCCTGAGATCTTCAGCGTATTAGGTTCGAATTAAGATATACGGAACAAGTTCTTCTGATTACGGTATAAGGTAGGTCACCGGCTTTCGGTTCTTTCTGAATTTTGGTTGGTTGCGCGCTTAAGTTGGTGCGGGAAGTTTGAATACATTCGATGCGAAAAGAATTGTAGTTTTGGGTTTTTATAGTACGGTATTGGCAAAATGAGGCCACTCCAAAGAGTCTGGTTAAGGGATTGATGATTGGAAGTAATAGTAAATGGTAAATAGCACCCAAATAAAGTGAAATAATACATGACCCACAAACTGTAATAAATAAGAAACCCAATAATCAAGGCAAGCGGTAGTTTGCCGAGTTCGTAAGGGCAAACAGCTAATGCCTTATTTACGCCTAAACATAGAAAACAAGGTGTTTTTTTTATAAAATTATGCGATTTATCACCTTTTTATAAGCAATATAAGTAATTTTTCATTTGTAACCGATAACCAAAATATAAATAATTTATTATTCCATGAGTTTTTTTCCTATCATTCTTCGTTTTCTTTATTTTTACATTTTTTACATTTCGAATCGAACTTTTTTCTTCTCCTTCAGTCTAAAAAAGTGGGTACTCAAAATTATTCTGTCAGATGGCGCTCTAAGTTATTTCAATTGCTCAATAAATGAGATGGTGCTACTAGTTAGTCGAAAAGTGTTTACTCGAACTGTTGATGCTAGATGGCATTAGATGATTAATTTTTTTTAATTTTAAAGAAGAATTTTTATTGAGCATCATTTCTTATTATACATGGTTCTTACTCTATGACATTAGAGGCCGACTTCGCTATATGTCAGGGCCTTATACACTCACTTACATTTCTAGTTGGACCTTAGTCCGTACATCCATTTATTCAATTCTACAACTATAAGCAATTAAAATTCTCATGGTTTTGCGCCTGCTCTTCGGCACCACCACTATCACCTTGCCTATTAGATGATTAACAAAATGTATTCATTTAAAGTGGTTAGTCGCAACTATGGTATCAGATTGCGTTAGGTACTATAAAAAACATGTAGTTCACAGTACAAATGTACAGTAAAATTTTGAAATACTGAATGCCGAGATCGTAATCGCAATTTATTTCTAAAAATATGACATATTCGTTACAAGTTAGTCAAATCCAGCACTGTTGATGTCAAAAAGCATTTCCTATCATTTCGATGATAAACAAACAGTGTACGCATGGTACGCGTCTCAAGAGGGCGGATTACCATTTTCTTCACAACCCCCTCGACATGGGTATCAAATGAAACGGTATGATAAGTAGAATACAATAAGCAATATAGTATACTCAATAAAAAGTTAGATCCACCGAGGCCACCTCAAGAGGACGCAGTACCATTTTCTTCACAACCCCCTCGACATGGGTATCAAACGAAGGGGTATGATAAGTAGAATACAAAAAGCTATGTCTTTATATCCATGGCGGCCCTCTCAAGAGGGCGGACTACCATTTCTTCACCACAACCTCGACATAGGTATAAATTGAAAGGGTATCATAAGTAGAATACCATAAGCGATATAATATACTCAATATCTGGTTAGATCCATTCCGGTCATCTCAAGAGGTCGGGTTACCATTTTCTTCTCAACCCCCTCGACATGGGTATCAAATGAAAGGGTATGATAAGTAGAATACAATAAGTTATGTCTTTATATCCATGGCGGCCGTCTCAAGAGGGCGGACTACCATTTCTTCACCACCACCTCGACATAGGTATCAATTGAAAGGGTATCATAAGTAGAATACCATAAGCGATATAATATACTCAATATCTGGTTAGATCCATAGCGGTCATCTCAAGAGGGCGGATTACCATTTTCTTCACAACCCCCTCGACATGGGTATCAAATGAAAGGGTATGATAAGTAGAAGACAATAAGCAATATAGTATACTCAATAAATAGTTAGATCCACCGAGCCCACCTCAAGAGGACGCATTACCATTTTCTTCACAACCCCCTCGACATGGGTATCAAATGAAAGGGTATAATAAGTAGAATACAATAAGCTATGTCTTTATATCCATGGCGGCTGTCTCAAGAGGGCGGACTACCATTTCTTCACCACCACCTCGACATAGGTATCAATTGAAAGGGTATCATAAGTAGACTACCATAAGCGATATAATATACTCAATATCTGATTAGATCCATGGCGGTCATCTCAAGAGGGCGGATTACCATTTTCTTCACAACCCCCTCGACATGGGTATCAAATGAAAGGGTATGATAAGTAGAAGACAATAAGCAATATAGTATACTCAATAAATAGTTAGATCCACCGAGGCAACCTGAAGAGGACGCATTACCATTTTCTTCACAACCCCCACGACATGGGTATCAAATGAAAGGGTATGATAAGTAGAATACAATAAGCAATATAGTATACTCAATAAAAAGTTAGATCCACCGAGGCCACCTCAAGAGGACGCAGTACCATTTTCTTCACAACCCCCTCGACATGGGTATCAAACGAAAGGGTATGATAAGTAGAATACAATAAGCTATGTCTTTATATCCATGGCGGCCGTCTCAAGAGGGCGGACTACCATTTCTTCACCACCACCTCGACATAGGTATCAATTGAAAAGGTATCATAAGTAGAATACCATAAACGATATAATATACTCAATATCTGGTTAGATCCATGGCGGTCATCTCAAGAGGGCGGATTACCATTTTCTTCACAACCCCCTCGACATGGGTATCAAATGAAAGGGTATGATAAGTAGAAGACAATAAGCAATATAGTATACTCAATAAATAGTTAGATCCACCGAGGCCACCTCAAGAGGACGCATTACCATTTTCTTCACAACCCCCTCGACATGGGTATCAAATGAAAGGGTATTATAAGTAGAATACAATAAGCTATGTATGTCTTTATATCCATGGCGGCTGTCTCAAGAGGGCGGACTACCATTTCTTCAACACCACCTCGACATAGGTATCGATTGAAAGGGTATCATAAGTAGAATACCATAAGCGATATAATATACTCAATATCTGGTTAGATCCATGGCGGTCATCTCAAGAGGGCGGATTACCATTTTCTTCACAACCCCCTCGACATGGGTATCAAATGAAAGGGTATGATAAGTAGAAGACAATAAGCAATATTGTATACTCAATAAATAGTTAGATCCACCGAGGCCACCTCAAGAGGACGCATTACCAATTTCTTCACAACCCCCTCGACATGGGTATCAAATGAAAGGGTGTGATAAGTAGAATACAATAAGCTATGTCTTTATATCCATGGCGGCTGTCTCAAGAGGGCGGACTACCATTTCTTCACCACCACCTCGACATAGGTATCAATTGAAAGGGTATCATAAGTAGAATACCATAAGCGATATAATATACTCAATATATGGTTAAATCCATGGCTGTCATCTCAAGAGGGCGGATTACCATTTTCTTCTCAACCCCCTCGACATGGGTATCAAATGAAAGGGTATGATAAGTAGAATACAATAAGCAAAATAGTATACTCAATAAATAGTTAGATCCACCGAGGCTACCTCAAGAGGACGCAGTACCATTTTCTACACAACCCCCACGACATGGGTATCAAATGAAAGGGTATCTTAAGTAGAAGACAATAAGCAATATAGTATACTCAATATATGGTTAGATCCACGGCGGTCATCTCAAGAGGGCGGATTACCATTTTCTTTACAACCCCTTCGACATGGGTATCAAATGAATGGGTATGATAAGTGGAATACAATAAGCTATGTCTTTATATCCATGGCGGCCGTCTCAAGAGGGCGGACTACCATTTCTTCACCACCACCTCGACATAGGTATCAATTGAAAAGGTATCATAAGTAGAATACCATAAACGATATAATATACTCAATATCTGGTTAGATCCATGGCGGTCATCTCAAGAGGGCGGATTACCATTTTCTTCACATCCCCCTCGACATGGGTATCAAATGAAAGGGTATGATAAGTAGAATACAAAAAGCAATATAGTATACTCAATAAATAGTTAGATCCACCGAGGCCACCTCAAGAGGACGCATTACCATTATCTTCACAACCCCCTCGACATGGCATCTTATTGATCATGAATTTGGAAAACGAGTAACCCTGAGTGGTCAATGTAAAAATTGTTTGTACACTCAAAAGATTCGTAAATCGGAAATGATTTCGGCAGCACTTGTTCTCATAATACAACTGAAATTATTCGAACTGAAAAATAAAAAGTTTATTAAAATTGAGCAGTGCGATATCAAAGCTGTCACTTCTGCAAAATTTCATATAGGAGGTCCAAATTATAAAGTGATTAGTGCTATATTCCATACAGGAACACTCGAACAAGGTCATTACATCAGCATGTTGAAACAAAAATCGAGCTGGTTATGGATCAATGATTCCATAGTGCAGAAAAAATCTTGGCCGAGAAACTCAAAAGGAGCTTATGTTTTTTTTTTACAAAGACAATAATATTAGTTTGAATTCCTGCATTTTGCTATTTTGTTATTACCTACTTATAAAATAAATGAAAAAATATAATGAACAATTAAATACATAATATCAAGGCAAGCGGTAGTTTGCCGAGTTCGTAAGGGCAAACAGCTAATGCCTTATTTACGCCTAAACATAGAAAACAAGGTGTTTTTTTATAAAATTATGCGATTTATCACCTTTTTATAAGCAATATAAGTAATTTTTCATTTGTAACCGATAACCAAAATATAAATAATTTATTATTCCATGAGTTTTTTTCCTATCATTCTTCGTTTTCTTTATTTTTACATTTTTTACATTTCGAATCGAACTTTTTTCTTCTCCTTCAGTCTAAAAAAGTGGGTACTCAAAATTATTCTGTCAGATGGCGCTCTAAGTTATTTCAATTGCTCAATAAATGAGATGGTGCTACTAGTTAGTCGAAAAGTGTTTACTCGAACTGTTGATGCTAGATGGCATTAGATGATTAACAAAATGTATTCATTTAAAGTGGTTAGTCGCAACTATGGTATCAGATTGCGTTAGGTACTATAAAAAACATGTAGTTCACAGTACAAATGTACAGTAAAATTTTGAAATACTGAATGCCGAGATCGTAATCGCAATTTATTTCTAAAAATATGACATATTCGTTACAAGTTAGTCAAATCCAGCACTGTTGATGTCAAATAGCATTTCCCATCATTTCGATGATAAACAAAAAGTGTACGCATGGTACGCGTCTCAAGAGGGCGGATTACCATTTTCTTCACAACCCCCTCGACATGGGTATCAAATGAAACGGTATGATAAGTAGAATACAAGAAGCGATATAGTATACTCAATAAAAAGTTAGATCCACCGAGGCCACCTCAAGAGGACGCATTACCATTTTCTTCACAACCCCCTCGACATGGGTATCAAACGAAAGGGTATGATAAGTAGAATACAATAAGCTATGTCTTTATATCCATGGCGGCTGTCTCAAGAGGGCGGACTACCATTTCTTCACCACCACCTCGACATAGGTATAAATTGAAAGGGTATCATAAGTAGAATACCATAAGCGATATAATGTACTCAATATCTGGTTAGATCCATGGCGGTCATATCAAGAGGGCGGATTACCATTTTCTTCACAACCCCCTCGACATGGGTATCAAATGAAAGGGTATGATAAGTAGAATACAATAAGCAATATAGTATACTCAATAAAAAGTTAGATCCACCGAGGCCACCTCAAGAGTACGCAGTACCATTTTCTTCACAACTCCCTCGACATGGGTATCAAACGAAAGGGTATGATAAGTAGAATACAATAAGCTATGTCTTTATATCCATGGCGGCCGTCTCAAGAGGGCGGACTACCATTTCTTCACCACCACCTCGACATAGGTATCAATTGAAAGGGTATCATAAGTAGAATACCATAAACGATATAATATACTCAATATCTGGTTAGATCCATGGCGGTCATCTCAAGAGGGCGGATTACCATTTTCTTCACAACCCCCTCGACATGGGTATCAAATGAAAGGGTATGATAAGTAGAATACAATAAGCTATGTCTTTATATCCATGGCGGCTGTCTCAAGAGGGCGGACTACCATTTCTTCACCACCACCTCGACATAGGTATCAATTGAAAGGGTATCATAAGTAGAATACCATAAGCGATATAATATACTCAATATCTGGTTAGATCCATGGCGGTCATCTCAAGAGGGCGGATTACCATTTTCTTCACAACCCCCTCGACATGGGTATCAAATGAAAGGGTATGATAAGTAGAAGACAATAAGCAATATAGTATACTCAATAAATAGTTAGATCCACCGAGGCCACCTCAAGAGGACGCATTACCATTTTCTTCACAACCCCCTCAACATGGGTATCAAATGAAAGGGTATGACAAGTAGAATACAATAAGCTATGTCTTTATATCCATGGCGGCTGTCTCAAGAGGGCGGACTACCATTTCTTCACCACCACCTCGACATAGGTATCAATTGAAAGGGTATCATAAGTAGAATACCATAAGCAATATAATATACTCAATATATGGTTAGATCCATGGCTGTCATCTCAAGAGGGCGGATTACCATTTTCTTCTCAACCTCCTCGAAATGGGTATCAAATAAAAGGGTATGATAAGTAGAATACAATAAGCAATATATTATACTCAATAAATAGCTAGATCCACCGAGGCCACCTCAAGAGGACGCAGTACCATTTTCTACACAACCCCCACGACATGGGTATCAAATGAAAGGGTATCTTAAGTAGAAGACAATAAGCAATATAGTATACTCAATATCTGGTTAGATCCACGGCGGTCATCTCAAGAGGGCGGATTACAATTTTCTTTACAACCCCTTCGACGTGGGTATCAAATGAATGGGTATGATAAGTAGAATACAATAAGCTATGTCTTTATATCCATGGCGGCCGTCTCAAGAGGGCGGACTACCATTTCTTCGCCACCTCCTCGACATAGGTATCAGTTGAAAGGGTATCATAAGTAGAATACCATAAGCGATATAATATACTCAATATCTGGTTAGATCCATGGCGGTCATCTCAAGAGAGCGGATTACCATTTTCTTCACAACCCCCTCGACATGGGTATCAAATGAAAGGGTATGATAAGTAGAATACAATAAGCAATATAGTATACTCAATAAATAGTTAGATCCACCGAGGCCACCTCAAGAGGACGCATTACCATTATCTTCACAACCCCCTCGACATGGCAACTTATTGATCATGAATTTGGAAAACGAGTAACCCTGAGTGGTCAATGTAAAAATTGTTCGTACACTCAAAAGATTCGTAAATCGGAAATGATTTCGGCAGCACTTGTTCTCATAATACAACTGAAATTATTCGAACTGAAAAATAAAAAGTTTATTAAAATTGAGCAATGCGATATCAAAGCTGTCACTTCTGCAAAATTGCATATAGGAGGTCCAAATTATAAAGTGATTAGTGCTATATTCCATACAGGAACACTCGAACAAGGTCATTACATCAGCATGTTGAAACAAAAATCGAGCTGGTTATGGATCAATGATTTCATAGTGCAGAAAAAATCTTGGCCGAGAAACTCAAAAGGAGCTTATGTTTTTTTTACAAAGACAATAATATTAGTTTGAATTCCTGCATTTTGCTATTTTGTTATTACCTACTTATAAAATAAATAGAAAAATATAATGAACAATTAAATACATAATATTTCTTTATACAGAAGATTATTTACTTTTATTTTAGAATGTATTAAAACAAAAAAGAGTGATATCCCACCAAAAAAACATTAAAAATGTGAATTAGAAGTTCGTGGGCGCGGACATTATTTATTGGGACAGTTTAAAACACACTTATAACAAAAAGAAGTGATATGGATTAGTCAAGATGTACTATCGTTAATAGCATGAAATAATTAAACACGTGCATTTACGAACGAATTCAAAGGAATTATACAACTGCCAATTTTTATTTAAAACTCAAAAAAGTAAGTATTATAATACTTTATTGAGTTTTAAATAAAAATTGGCAGTTGTATAATTCCTTTGAATTCGTTCGTAAATGCACGTGTTTAATTATTTCATGCTATTAACGATACATCTTGACTAATCCATATCACTTCTTTTTGTTATAAGTGTGTTTTAAACTGTCCCAATAAATAATTTCCGCGCCCACGAACTTCTAATTCACATTTTTAATGTTTTTTTGGTGGGATAACTAACACATGAAATAAAAGATAAACAAGTAATAAAAAAAAGGATGAATACTACGATCTAATAACTGAAATAAAACTATAATAAATACGAGAAATGATAAGAAATAATAATAATAAGTACCTGTTTTTCCGAATGATGATCAAGTATGTAAAATATACAATTCTGAGGAAAAACAAATAATTAAATGAGTTAATGAAATAAACTAAGAAATAAAAAGTATAAACATTTAAAACAAATAATTAAATGAGTTAATGAAATAAACTAAGAAATAAAAAGTATAAACACTTAAAACAAATAATTAAATGAGTTAATGAAATAAACTAAGAAATAAAAAGTATAAACATTTAAAACAAATAATTAAATGAGTTAATGAAATAAACTAAGAAATAAAAAGTATAAACATTTAAAACAATAAATAAAAAGGTAATGAAATGAACTAAGAAATAAGAAGTATGATCATTTAAACCAAATAAATAAATCCGTTAATGAAATAAACTAAAATTAAAGGAAGTCTAAACGTTTAAAACCAATAAGCAGCTAAATTAATAAAGTAAGCCAAGATAACAGAACTATAAACATTTAACGGATGGCAGTTTGAATCGTTGTGAAGATGGCCGGATAAAAACCTCCCCCGCGAGGTCCTCTGGGACAATGACGCCTCCACACAGGGGGAGTTCCTTCCGTTGGATACCCGCGGGCACTTAGCTGTTTCGGGGATGACCGTTTCTCGTTGACCAATACCCCCCATCGGACCCTTTTGATCAGCCCCCTCTCGCTGACCTCGGTAGGCTCGGTTCTCTCCGCCGCCGCCTCTTTTCTCAATTTCGTATTAGGCACGAGTTTTTTTTTATAGTTATAAACTGTCTCACTTCCGCATCCCTGTACCGCGAACCCCACCCCCATCCGGCGAGCTAGTTTGTGCACGGCACGTCGTGCCGACGATCGGTGCAGCGGATGCATACATTTTCGGCGATAATCCTTGGCGGTCGAGCCCCTCCAGCCACCCTCTGGTCTGTCCCCTTTTGTTTTTTTTTTGAGCTTCTCTAGTTTTGTGACGATGGTCGTTTATCTAACTTGTTTAGATTTGCTTTCTTTTATTTCGTGCTATGGCACACATATTCCCGACAGTTACAAACCTTTGTATCTGTCCGGGGTTGAGGTTTTCTTTTTTCTATTTTTTTTTGTAGTTTGTTCTGCTTCAATACGCTTTTTTGCTTATTTTATATTTTATTAGAATTTGCTTGTGTTTCGTATAGTTCTTAGTTCGCACAGAAATGCCTCTTCATTGTTGTGTCCCTAGGTGTAATTCAAATTATACAACATATAGAAGAAATAATGGCTCCGTCTCCATTTTTCAATTTCCCAAAAATGAGGAATTGCGCGCTAAATGGGTGAAGGCAATACATCGCGAAAATTTCATACCGACTGCATCATCAAGAGTGTGCGCAAAACATTTTCGGTTGTCGGATTTTAAGAAAAATGAGTGCGGCGTACCCTTGAAAGTTCCCCGGCTGCAAAATACTGCCATCCCATCAATTTTTCCAGACCTGCCAGCGTACCTGACTATTCCTGAATCCTGTAGTACTAGTAGACATGATCCTTATTCCCGCAGAGAAAGGGAACAAGCTCGCATAGAAGTGCTAAACGAGCAATTTCTGCAAAACGATTACATCAAATCGTTTGAAGAATTTAGGGACTATTTTAAGGAAAGGCTAGATTTAGACACTTGGAATATTTTAGTAATACATCCAAAGTTGTCTTTTATAGGGTAGATATCTGCAGTGAAGGTGGTTGCGCTTTCTCGGTTCGTGTCATCGTATACGAAAATTTAAGATTACAAATTTTCGTCGGTGAATCGGAAATTTCGTTTAAAGATTTAAGTTGGGTGCACATTTACCCTTTGGTCTCAAATGATTAATATTTTGTCGCGCTATAAGTTCGAGACAAACTCCTTTAGGCAAGATCGTGATTTTTATTTAGAACTTGCATCTAATCATTTAAAGCTGGCCACCGAATGTGATGAGGATTTTGATTACATAGGAAATTTATATTCCGTCGGAAACGGAAAAGGTATGACACTGCGACAATAATAATTTCTTTTCTCATTTATAGTCAGTCCGCTTCGACTTATGAGATTTTGAAGAAATTTTTAGTCCTCCCTTGTAAAAGGTACCTGCAGCACATTTCATCTTCGCTGCACATTTCTTCCGATTACAAAAACCCATGCAATGACGAGCATTATTTAGGGCATGCAGTTCATAGTTTACAGGACCGTGAAAAGTATGCCGCGCTTTTAATAGACGAAATATACGTAAGTAAGGGGATTACTTACAAGGCGAATGATTTGTCTGGGATGGCAGCAAACAATCCGTCTCAAAAAGCCAGTAAAGTAATGGCTTTCATGATAAAATCTGTATATGGTTCCTTCAAGGAAATTGTTCGCCTGCTACCAATATCAAATATTATTGGATCCCAATTGCGCGAGTATACTTTGGGCGTTATATCTTGTGTTCAAATGTTAGGTTTTCATGTTCTTGTTATTATTACAGACGATAACAGGATAAATCAATCGCTTTTTAAATTGCTAACTCAAACCGTAGAGAATAGCAATGAAAGCGATGCGCATTTTTGCAATAGTTTTAATAACCACACCTTTCCCAACGAAAAGACATTATGTCCTTTTTGATAGCGTACATTTATTTAAAAATTTTAGAAATAATTGGTTAAATTTGCATAATGTGGAGAACACATTTTTCTATCCTGATTTTGAAACAGGTGAAGTGAAAAATGCATCATTTTCTCACTTAAGACAAATTTTTGAACAAGAATTTGGTTTATTAGTCAGGCAGGCTTATAAATTAAATTTAAAGTCCATTCAACCAAATAGCTTGGAGCGACAAAGCGTTAATTTGGTTGATAATATTTCATGCTTCAACAATTTCAGCATTAAAAATAGCGGGCGGCGAAATGCAGGGAACAGCAGAGTTTTGCGAAATTATTCGTAAATGGTGGGATGTACTTAATACTAAAAATACCTTAGACACCTACATAAAGCGGGATGACTGGAGAAGACCTTTTTATGATAGTATGGATACGGATAGTATGAAATTATGGTTTCGTCTCGTAAATGATTGGTTTTATGTTCTTTTTATTTATATATTTTTTTGTTTTTTTTTTATTTATTTTTAATTTTTTTTGTTTATTATTGTCTTTCGCTTTTTATAACGATGTTTTTTTAAACGGATTAATTTGATTGAATGATAGTTTATTTATTCAAATGACAGGTACGTGTAAGAATGTAAATTGAGTGTAGTAATAAATGAAAACATTTTTTGGAGTGTAGCTCTGAAGAGGCATAAGCGGATTATGCGAAACGTTAGTGGAAATAATAAATAATAAGTCCTAAGTGGTGAGGTTTTAATTCTCATACCCGTTCCTCATGGTCACAGGATAAGGAAAAGTCGTTCTGATATTGGTTTACAAGGAACATCCTTAGGCATTGTTTTATTCAGTTATTTGATGATTTCGACCGAAAAATGACGCACACAGTAGGCACTGGTTTTTTCCAATCGCTCTCCAACAACTACGATGGAACTACAAATGACGACATCGGCTGCCTCTCAAAACATCAACATGAGGTGATGAAACTTCGACAACAACTTACCTTTTTGGAACGGTGCAAGGCTAATGGTGTTTTTCCTAAACACATTGAGAATTTACACTTTAGTTTTGCTTTTCAATCAGATAAAGTTAAGGAAAAGTATTTGTTGTTTGTAAAAACCATAAAAAGTAATCTTCTTGATTTTGAAATCAACGACGCTTATTTATTTATTAGTAAACTCAATAAAAAAATTATCTGTTTGAAAAATAACAACCGTAATATCATCAACGCTCAGGACTATATTCGCCTTATGAACATTCTTAAAGATAAATGCAAAAGATCGAAAATCAAACTGCGAAAAAAACTACAAAATAAATTTTTGATTGTTAGCAGGGAACAGATAACAGTGAGAGAAAGAATATTCTCTTTTGATCATAGTAAATGGCTAGTAAATCTTAGCAATGTTGTTATTCCTACTGATATCGAAAAGTTTTTGAGTCTCGGACCGAACTTTGGTTTACCATATAACAACGTTAACATACCTGTTGAAAAAATAGTGTCGGATATAGAAAGCGGTCTGTATAACACCGATGTAACTGAACATGACAGCATTCGCAGTGACATCTGTAACATATTAAAGAACGCGAGGAACAGCACTCGTGTAAGTCGAGAAGTTCGGTTTATTACTGAGTTAGCTGAAAAATGCCGCCGATTTCTAGTTAAATATAAAAAAACTATTTTTGGCACAAAAGCTGATAAAGGAAACGTTACGGTAATAATGAATAAAAATGATTATATCTTGAAATGTACCGAACTCTTGTGTGATACTAGTACTTATCGCGTTTTAAAGAAAGATCCTACGGTAGCGAATCAAAACAAACTTAACTGCGTTATAAAAAGTTGGTTTGAAAAAGGCTACATAACTGAACAACAAAAGAAATTTTTAGTTTGCGAAAATGGTGTCATTCCCAAGTTTTATGCACTCCCCAAAATTCACAAACACAATAACCCTTTGAGACCGATTGTTTCTGCGATTGGAAGTCCAACTTACAATATCGGAAAATTCTATCATGGTATTCTACACAAAATCACTGGCACATTGCCCAGCTATGTGAAAAATAGTGTTCATTTTAGGGAGCAAATTGATAACCAGTTTATTTCGAGGAATCACACTTTAATCTCTTTGGACGTTTCATCTCTCTTCACTAACATCCCTTTGAAAAGAATCACGGACATATGATAAAAAATGGTCGGAAATCAAGAATCATACCAACATTCCAAAAAAGCAGTTTTTGAATGGGCTAGCTCTGCTTTTTGATAATACACATTTTTCGTTCAATAACAACATCTATGAGCAAACTTATGGAACTGCTATGGGTGCCCCTTTGAGTCTTGTGCTCGCGGAGCTTATCATGGAGGATCTGGAGTTAACTTGTATGAAAAATCTGGGTTTCAGACTTCCATTTTTTAAAAGATACGTAGATGATATAATTACTTGTTGTCCAAAAAGAAAAATTAACATCTTACTTAATACCTTCAATAATTACCATCCGCGTCTAAAATTCACGACTGAATTAGAAAAAATTGCGATGGTTTTCAATTTGGTTGATAAAGCTATTGATTTGTCGAACGAAAAATATCATACTGAGAACCTAGAAATTGTAAAAGACACTCTGCGTAATAATAATTATCCTGATGACTTTGTAGAAAAATACGTTGGATCGAGAATTGCCATGAAACAGAGAACAGTAGAAACAAAAAAATCACAAAATGATATAGAAAAAAGACAAACAGTTTCATTACCATATATTAACAGGACCTCACAAAAATAAGTCAATCTTTGAGGAAATATAATGTTAGTACAGTTTTTACAAACAGTAACAAAAATAGCATATTTTTTGACAAACTCAAGGATAAAACTGAAACACAGTTTGAATCGAATGCGGTATATAAGATTAATTGTAAAGATTGCGAAAAAGTTTACATAGGACAAACAAAAAGATATCTCAGGAAAAGAATATATGAACACAAGTACAATATTAGACAAGAACCAGAAAAACATACTTCGTTAACAAAACATAGAATCGAATACAACCATAACATTGATTACGATGGTATAAAAATAGTAGAAAAAGAGAAACATTATAGAAAAAGGCTAACGAAGGAAATGATTAACATTGTTAAGTGTGAGAACGCAATGAATGAGAGAAGTGATGTGGATGGGTTGAGTGTAATCTATCACAGCCTTTTGAAGTGAGAAGAGGATTCCTGACTTGCTGACTTGTCAGATTTAAAATTTCTTGTCTCATTCGTAATAGTGAGCATAGCATTGTAGCGTAGCATTGTCGACATTATTCGTCATTCTCTCAATGTTCTACACATTGAATACTTACTTCCCGGAAAATTCCAGAGTGACGGTATTGAAGCACGGTTTCGCCTATACCGCGGCCTTGAAGGGTATAGCTATAAACTGTCGTATAAACAAGTTGTGGAAGCTGAAAAGAAGATTCGCATCCACAATATTTTTGCTCACTACCAGAGAGATTTTGAGAAGCTTTCGCAGGAAACTTCCGAAAATTCTCTGAATGAGCCTGTAGTTTTATCGGATTATTCTAATTTTAGAGTCCGATTACTTAATCAACGTAAATGTTGATGATTCGGCAAATTTATATACTGCTGGTTTTGCTGCCCAAGCTGTTGCGCGTAAGCTAAATTGTGTGCATTGTAAAAGTAAGGTTGTGGCAAGTAAAGGGGCTATTACCGAAGATGCCTACTTTGATGAGCTACACGGAGCCCACTTCATCCGTAAAGTATTTATTATTTCATATGTGCGCTATCCTTCAGCACATTCTTAACGTTAAGAATGTGAAAGAGAAGTTTTACGGGGGGGGGTTAATCATAAAGGTATTTTGTGTCAATTGGCACTTGTTAGTATAGCCTCATGCGACGATGTACATTTAGATAGTGTATGCCAATGTGGGGCTAAAGAATTAGATATTTTTATGCTTGTGGGGTATAGATTTGCCAACGTGCTTTTAAATAATCATACAAAGCACGTTCGCGACAAGGAAAATAGCAGCCGCGAAATTAACACAAGGAAATTAGCAAATTTTCGAAGCTAATTAAACCTTTTTTTATAGTTCAGATTGTTGTTTTTTATTTTATTTGTTAAAGTTTCTATAATATGAATTTGAATTTGAATTTGTTACATTTTTTTATATCTTTTATTTGTTAAGTTTTTTATAATATTTGTATATACATATATATATTTAATAGTTGCATGAAAATAATTTGAAGGTTTGTTTTTATTTTTTATATTTATATTTTTATTACATAATTCTACAGTGTGTATTTTTTTTTTTTGCATTTCATGTCCCCCGGGAAAAAATGGTAATAGGCCTATTGGGGAAACCAGCCATTAAAAATAATTGGTTAACGCGCCCTACAGCGATACCTCTAGAGGTGGTGTGGAAAGTCGCTTTTTATTTTTTTAGAATCAACAGAATAAGACTTTAGCAAGATTTCGAGGATAATGATTCTTCTTAAGAGATTCCAATGATTTAAAGTGTTGTTCTGGGCGCAGGTATTATTTGCACCTAAAGATCGTGCACCTAAAAAGTCTATCCAAACGGGATAAAATTTTATACATCAAACATCTCTTCGCTCGTTCCACGATGCGTATCGCGAAAGTGTGCTGCTAAGGAGTCTTCAGATGAAACAGTTGGAACATGGTTTGCTAGAATTATGAAAAAATAAAAAATACATCAAAAATATATTGAGCACAAAATTATTTGCACCTGCAACATGAGTAAGTATTGTATCTGTAACAATGCACATATCACCACCAGGGAAACCCAGAATCAAACACCAATCTTCCTTCTTGTAAAGAATGCAGCGACTGGGCTAAATCAGCTCGAGATCCCATTTCTCGAATATTTGTTAAACCAAACCGTGATATTTTTATTTGCATTGTCTTCGGACGATCTCTTTGAGTAGTAGCATCGGCTGGCGATTCTATAATAATTCGTGGCTTTATCGCTTCTACTTTATACATAAAATTAGCTTCAGGTGTTTGCGGTGAATTTGTACCACGCGGAAAATACTTTCTTCTTTAACAAATGTTTTCGATACATGTCTGCAGTTTTTCCTTTTAAGAGCTATTCAATTTCTAATCCCTTTAATCGCAATACATTTTAGGAAGCGCCGACGACAAAATTCAATGCATTTTTTATTATTAACTTCCCAGTATAGGAAGTTATTGTAATCGGTCCGAAAATCGAAATCGAAAATTTCAACGTATTTTCATCTTTCAAGGTCCCAGGAGCATTTTAAGCAAAAAATTGGGAGGAAGTATGTGTGTGTGTATGTGCGTACGAATGTGGTCATTATTTCCTGCACGATATCGCGCGAACCAAAACTGATATCGACTTCGATGAGGTGTCGTTCGAAGCGTATTAGCCGAAATATGATCTGAAAAGATTTTCATGAAATTCGGTCCAGCCGTTTTTTTGTTTAAGCGACGTAAGTGATTTTTGTACCTGCACGATATAGCACGAACCACACATGATACCGATATTTTTGAAGTGCCGATCGTACAGTTTGAAAAGATTTTCATAAAATTCGATCGAGCGGTATCTATGGTTAAAGGGCGTAAGTGATTTTTGTACATGCTCTATAGAACACAAACCAAAAATAATATTGACTTCATTGAGGTGTCGTTCGAAGCGTATAAACCGAAATATGATCTGAAAAGATTTTCATGAAATTCGGTCCATCCGTTTTTTTGTTTAAGCGACGTAAGTGATTTTTGTACATGCACGATATAGCACGAACCAACCATGATACCGACTTCTTTGAGGTGCCGATCGTAGCGTATTACCGAAAGTACACTTTGAAAAGATTTTCATAAAATTCGATCAAGCGGTATCTATGTTTAAAGGGCGTAAGTGATTTTTGTACATGCTCTATGCTCAAACCAAAAATGATATTGACTTCATCGAGGTGCCGATCGAAGCGTTGGAATGACACCCGTTCAAAATAAAGTTCACTTTTATGGATTCAGCCGAGCAATAGCTTCCCAAAGAGTCATCACTCATAAAAATCCGAGTTTTCTTTAAAAACCATTCAACAAATACGTTAACCATTACAAACATGACGAAATTTTCAAACTTTAGTTCAGAACTGATTGAACGGCGGATTGCTTTCCATGTCCTACAGTTTTGGGAATTAAGTTCATCGCGGGATTTTCAGTGATTACAGTTTGGCCTTTTTGGACAAGTTTGACAAATCCGTTACATTGATTAATTTTGGTACTATCTCCTGAAATCGTTCGAATTTAAAATGAAGTTTTTACCATTGCAGTTTATCATCAGCGCGCTCAAAATGAATTCGCTTTATAGTGTAGCGAACGAAGTGCCAGGAACATGTCTGTTTGCTACTGTTCAACAAAAAAAAAGTTCTGTAGAAAAGCCTTGCGGATTTACCATTCTTATCGTTATTTCAAAGAGCTTCCTTCCATCATACTGCGAAGTTCATCGTGTGGACCGAAAGGGTCGAACCCACATCCCAACTAGTTTTCTAAATATCTCAGGTTCTCGTTCCTTTTGTATTTTTGCTAACTTTTTCTGCTTTCTTTTTTCTTTTAAAGCCTCTATCCTTTGTTTTTTCGCTTATTCATCATCTAATCGCTAAAGAACTACATACTAGAGATTACATTTTATTATTAATTAAGATTTTTACCTTGGCTTCTTCTGCTGCAGTTTTTGCTGCTTCTCTTTCTGCTCCTAGCTACAAACGCCACTGACTTGCTTGCTCGTGATTGATACTACGTTGTAGCGCCCTTTCTTGCATTTTAGCTAAAAAATTTGGCATCAAAAGGGCTTTCTCCTGCAGTCTTGCGAATTCATCATCGTCTTCATCACGAAGATTTGCAACTAGCTGGAAATATTTTGCCTTTGAACGATTTTTTTTATCTCCAATCCTTATCACAGATTTTAACTCCGCTTTCATATCCTGCTTGGCCTATCTTGCTTCTTCAGTTAGTTTAGTTAGCTTCAACTCCATTATCATTCTAACTTGTCGCTGCAATTCAATTATATCTTGCTGTATTTTTACCCTTATCACTTTTTTATATTTATCACCTAAAATTATATATGTTTTTATATACTAAATTTTAATTAACACAAGATTTATTATATACTAACCAGGCTCAGTAAAATCACATATAATTTGAAGGCCCATTCGCACTTGTCACTTCGAAGTCTGACACGTCTGACAGCAAATTTGAAGTCCCATGAATCTTTCAATGGGAGTGTTAGATTTTGTTGTGCATGGCTTGTAAATATAGAAGGCTTTGTGTAATACTCAACCAAGTTGAACAACATGTCTCGTTGTTTATGGATGGCATAGTGGACGTTCCACAGCATGCATACTACCTGTAGATATGTCAATGGACAACAAATGGACTCATTAGGAACATCTGTTATCTCTTTTTTATGTGAAAGAGTCTAATCTTAGGTTTCGCCTTTTATACTACAATTTTAAAACAATTTTACAGTATATCCAGGAATCACCCTGAAAATATTAACCACGTAGTCTAACAAGTATTTAATGAACGTCTGATGACCTATACAATTTGCGAATTAGGGAATATGAGTATTTGAAATCTTTAAAAGGGCGCTATCTCACGAACGGCAACTCGTACGAGAAAATGTATAATATCATTTTTTGTAGATAATTGCACGATCTACAAACTTTGTAAACACTATTTTATCATAGAGCTTGCCGTTTAAGAGATATTGGCCTCGATTCCCGAATCCGGCGGATCGGAACTCCCGCCGTGATTGAGACTCCCTTCACGGTTGCTAGCGATTATTTAATACGCCGGCAGTAGTGCCATATTAAACTGCGGATTTAAAACCCCGAAAATAAATCAGATGGTTTTTTGACAAATGGGAAATGTCAAAGTAGACATTTGAAGTTTGTGGGAAATAATTTTCTCTGAGCGTGTTCAATCTCATCAAGCCTTTCCTAAAATATAAATATTAGTTGAAGAATAAAGCGTATAAACATACTTATCATTGAAAACGTTCCACGCATCCATAAATTGTCCCCCAAGTAAAAACAATAATAAATTTGATGGTCGGCTGCATCCATCCTAAAACGAAAATTAATTTACCACAAAGTATCAGTTCTTACCAAACAAAATTACTCACCTGACAACACTGAAGATCCACCACAGCATAACCAAGAGCGCCTACCAGGAACCTGAAAAAATACATATTAAATTAAAATAAAACTCAATAAAATCAAATATCAAAACACTTACCTCACAGCTGATAGAAATGTCAGTTTCCAAGCTTAACACTACTACATACACAGACAAACAACGCAAACTGGAAAGCGGCTTCTGAAGCTCCCCACCAGGTTCCACTGACGCAGCACAGTTCCCGAAGCTCCCCACCAGGTTCCACTGACGCATTACAGTGGAGCAAATAAATATCGGAGCGCGTTGCCCAAAAGCTTCAGATCACTCTTGATCTTCTATACGCTTCTGAGGTAGAAGTCTAGCGATCTCAACTTGGTCACATTAGACGTTTCTGAGCTAATGTGAATTTCTTATTATATTAGCCGCATTGAGCTAATATAAATTCTTAGTTACATTAGTTGCCCTGAGGCTAATGTAAATAGCTATCATCAAATCTATCGATCTCAATTTGGTCACATTAGACGTTTCTGAGCTAATGTGAATTTCTTATTATATTAGCCGCATTGAGCTAATATAAATTCTTAGTTGCATTAGTTGCCCTGAGGCTAATGCAAATATCAAATAAATTAATAAATCAATTTAAATTCCAGCAAGGTTCCGCACCACAGTCAGGGATATCTACAGTCACGACCATCCAAGTTCAAAGGAATATCAACTATACAGGGAAAAAGCTTTTGCAACAACCAAAGGTTCCACAGACACGACTGTCCGAAATTAGAAGAGCAGAGTTAAAGTTTGTAAATTTAAAATCGAAAGATTGAATTGTATTAATAATTTTAGTTAGTAAGTTTAATTGAAGAAGATTATAATAAATTGTTAAATATTGAATTATCAATGCAGTCTTTTTCTCTAACGTCTCATTCATTCACTGAGTTTTTATAAAGAGGCTATCGAAGCCCTAAACATTTTGGTCCTTCGAGCCGGATATAGTCAAGATTCCGGTATAATAAATATACTCAGTGATTTTGATGTGACTTAGAGAACTGCCTGCATCGTCAAGGTCTTAATCAGAGTTTATTGTCGAACTATCGCTGAATCCAATCATGGATAAACTTATAAAAAAGCAAGAATTATTAGTCGAGGATCTACAAAACTCCCTCAGAAATTACGGAAAGGACTCGAAAACACGGAAGACGACCCAGTATCTTAAAAGGCGTCTTGTTCGGGTGAATTCGTTGTGGGAACAAATTTCAATTAATCATTCTACCTTGTTAGATGCGGCTGCAGAGGAAAAACCCATCGAAGCCGTAGCTGACTATGTATCAGGACCAACCTTCATGGAAACAGAGGAAGTCTACCTGCTTCACGTGGGTGAATTGGAAGACCTGATATCATCAGCAGAAGCTTCGAGAAACAACCCTCCTATACAAAATTGTGGTCCATCGGGTTCCCCTGGATCAAACGCAAATATTGATCCAGGAGAAAATACTTCGCTAAAACTCCCTCGTATTTCACTACCAAGTTTTTCCGGAAACTATGCCGAGTGGACGTCATTCCACGATCTTTTTGTAGCCCTCATACATAATAAGAGAAACTTGTCTAATGCCGAAAAACTACATTACTTGAAGGCAAGTACTCACGGTGAGGCTGCGCGACTCATTCAAGGCTTCGCAATCACCGACCTCAATTATGAGACAGCTTGGAATATTTTGAAGGAACGGTTTGACAATAAAAGAATGTTAGTACACGTTCAACTCGATAAATTGTTTAACCAGGCCCAAGCTAGCGAAAACGCCGATTCAGTTAAAAAATTACTCGACACTACCACGGAAAGTGTCCAAAATCTACAAAATCTAGATATACAAGATATCTTTGATCTAATGTTAATTTATATCGTGACTAGGAAATTGCCTAGAGACTCCCTGCAGCTCTGGGAACAACAAATCGCCAGCGATAATAAGCTACCTTCTTTCGACACTCTAAAGCAATTCCTAGAAACTCGCTTTCGTACACTGGAGGCTATCGATTCAACTAAATCAAAACCAATTAGAAGCATCCAGCAAAACAAATCTATCTCGAAAATCCAGTCATTCGTCGTTAATCAAACTTCTACATGTGCGCATTGCGGAAAGGACCATTCATTGAGGAATTGTCCACAGTTCATCGCGCTCCCGTTCACCGAAAAGAACATTATCGTGCGACGTAGTGGTCTATGTATTAACTGCCTAGGACGCGGACATCGTGCCTCAGCCTGTCCTAGTAAACATACCTGCATCCATTGCAAAAAACGGCATCATTCGCTTCTCCATGTTAATCCCACGAAACCAGAGGCAAGTCCTATCCACACGACTCCACATGCGCGAGACATCGCTAATACAACTCAAACGGCTGTTCCGCAAGTCCAAGTAAACGCATTGCATTCCTCAACACACAGAGAAGTCCTTCTCTATACAGCCCTCATAACATTACAAGGAACGCATGGTATACAGCGAACGTTCAGAGCACTCCTTGACCCAGGCTCACAGTCATCATTTATAACTGAATACGCCGTTCAAACATTAGCGTTGCCTAAAAGGCGTATCACCGCACCAATATTCGGAGTAGGACAAGCCGAAGTAGGGACAGCTGAGACCATGGTGGAAACAGCTCTAGTAGTTCCAGCACACAACTTTACGATGGATATGACCGCGTTAGTGCTCAAGAACTTAACCAGTCAATTACCATCCCAACCTATCACATCCACCGAGTGGAATCATATACAAGGGCTCAAGCTGGCTGATCCTACATTTGATCGACCAGGCCGTATCGACGTCATTCTTGGTGCAGAGATTTATGGGTCACTTCTCTTACCCAATCTTCGCAAGGGCCTGAAGGGTCAACCTGTGGCTCAAAATACGATTCTTGGTTGGATACTAAGTGGAGAAACATGTAGAGAGGACTGTCACTCGACCAAGATCAACACATTCTCTTCAATAGTATCACTAACCACTCTCAGCCAACAAATCCAGAAGTTCTGGCTTGTGGAGGAAGTCCCCACAACCACAAATCTCAGCCAAGAAGATCAAGCCTGTGAGACAATATATAAAACCACTCATAAACGCTTGGACAATGGGAAATACTGTGTACGTCTACCATTCATCGATGAATCCCACAAGAGATCGTTAGGATGCTCTCGCGCGACAGCAATTGGAAGTTTTCGAAGCCTCGAGCGAAGATTCATGTCCAACCCATCATTAAAGGACGAATACACCACATGCATACAGGAGTACTTAGAGTTGGGACATATGGTCCCTGCCGAGGAATCTGATGATGAGAAGACATACCAAAACAGCACGTGGTCATGTACCAGCTATTATCTGCCGCATCACGCAGTATTCAAGGACAGTACTTCCACTCACCTCCGAGTGGTGTTTGACGCCTCAAGGAAAAGCAGCTCTGGATACTCCCTCAACGACGTTCTATTTACTGGACCCACGCTACAAAATGAATTGACTGCCGTCCTAAATCGATGGAGGAAATTCAAGGTTGTGCTCATCGCAGACATTGTCAAAATGTATCGACAAATCATGATTCACCCTGATGATACTAAGTATCAAAAAATTATATGGCGAGATTCCCCATCAGAACCCTTAAAGGATTACTGCTTAACCACAGTAACTTTCGGTGTAACCTGCGCCCCGTACCTAGCAATACGAACCATTCAGCAGTTAGCGGAAGATGAACGTGACACCCACCCGGTAGCGTCAAAAATCGCATTAAATGATTTTTATGTTGATGACTTGCTAACTGGAGCCGACTCCGAGCCAGAAGCAACCATCATTTACCAACAGATCGAGACACTTATGAAGCACGGGGGTTTTAAGCTAAAAAAGTGGCTCTCGAACAGCCAGGCTGTTCTAGCTCAAATTCCGGACGACGACAAGGCATTACCCAATTCCGTGAATCTCAGCTTAGACCAAGGTGTCAAATCACTAGGCATTATTTGGCACCCATCATCTGACACCTTCAGCTACCGAATCACCATTTCCTCAGAACGAGTAGTGACTAGCAAACGAGAACTACTTTCTGAAATCGCGAAACTATACGATCCTCTGGGTTGGATTGCCCCAATAATTGTGACCGCAAAAATCCTGATGCAGTCTCTATGGATGCTCGGCTGTGGATGGGACGAATCGGTGCCTCCAAGGATTCAGCAGACATGGTTAACATTAAAGAGTCAATTGCCTCTATTAGAAAAACTACGAATTCCACGATGGTTTGGCACAACTCAGAGAAATATCGACATCCAATTACACGCCTTCAGCGATGCATCACAAAACGCCTACGCAGCGGCATTATATTTAAGGGTTCAATCTCCAGATACCATCGTCAACGTTCATTTAATCGCGTCTAAATCAAAGGTAGCACCAATTAAACAGATATCAATACCCAGATTAGAATTATGCGGTGCGGTATTGGCAGCAAAACTAGCACGGCATACACGAGAAGCTCTTCAACTTAAACACAATATACCAATCCATATGTGGACAGATTCGTCGATTGTACTTTCATGGTTGAAAGGACAACCAAGGAAGTGGGCCACATTCGTGGCAAACCGAACAAGCGAGATTTTCAGCCTAATAGAAAATGCACCATGGCACCACGTATCCTCGTCAGACAACCCTGCAGATCTCGCCTCAAGAGGAGTTTCACCAACCGAATTGCTGAGATCTTCTCTTTGGTGGAACGGACCCAAATGGTTGAGCAAGAATCATGATCATTGGCCTCAACCAGAAGAACCTACCGATACCGAACTAGAGGCCAAAAAACCCGTACAGATCTTCCATGTACAGCCTATATGCAACCCCTTCCTAGCAGAGCTCCTCACCAAGTTTTCGTCCTATCCCAAACTAATTCGAATCACCGCGTACTGCTTTCGAGTTGTTGCACGCGCAAAATCTGAGCATTTGTGGTTAACATCACAAGAATTAACGAAAGCAACACATTTCTGGCTCAAGTTCCATCAACAGACCTATTTTAATAAGGATATTACTCATCTACAAAGGCATAATACTTTATCCACGGATAGTAAACTCCTGAATCTATCCCCATTCCTTGACAAGGAGGGACTTTTAAGGGTTGGTGGACGTCTTCAAAACGCCAATATAAGCTATGATGAACAACATCCAGTCATCCTGGCGAAATCTAACCATCTAAGCACCCTCATCATCGACCACTTCCATCGCTTGAGCTTGCATGGCGGAACCCAGCTAACCTTGTCATTGCTAAGGAAAAAATTCTGGATTTTAGATGGTCGAAACACCGTTCGAAAGCTGCTACTAAAATGCATCATATGTTTTCGCCTCCGCGCTAAACTCGCCACTCAATTAATGGGAAGCTTACCGCAGCCAAGGGTCAACATAGCAAGACCATTTACCAACACCGGTATCGATTACTGTGGCCCCATCAACATCAAAACCAGCAGAAGGAGAGGAGCCCCCGCTACAAAGGGCTACATCGCGGTATTTATATGCTTAGCCGTGAAAGCTATCCATCTAGAACTGGTTAGTGAATTATCCACCCAGGCATTTTTAGCGGCTTTTCAGCGCTTCGTAGGACGACGAGGAACACCTCAACACATATATAGCGACTGCGGCACCAACTTCATAGGAGCCAACGCATACTTGAAGGAAATATCTCGACAACAAAATCAATTTGCCGAACACGTCTCTCATGCCGGTATAACATGGCACTTCAACCCACCACACGCCCCTCACTTCGGCGGTCTTTGGGAGGCCGGAGTCAAATCAACTAAACATCATCTACGTCGAATTGTTGGAAACGTTATTCTAACTTTTGAGGAAATGGCGACAACTCTGTGTCAGATTGAGTCATGCTTAAACTCTCGTCCCTTGTGCCCAATCAGCGAAGACCCAACTGACTTAAATGCATTAACACCAGGACACTTCCTCATCGGCGATGCTCTTCTGGCGCCTCCACAAGCCGATCTAGTCGAAAGAAACATCAATCATCTCAATCGGTGGCAGCTCACTCAGCAACTGGCACAACATTTTTGGAAACGATGGGCTACAGAATATATATCTAGACTACAACAACGCCCCAAATGGTTACAGATCCAACCAAACGTGAAAACAGGAGATTTAGTGTTAGTAAAGGATGATCGCTTATCGCCACTTAATTGGCCATTAGGCCGTGTGGTCAACGTACACCCAGGACCTGACGGCCTAGTACGCACAGCAGACATAAAAATGAAGGACTCAATAAATCGGCGACCAGTAACCAAATTAGCTCTTCTCCCCATAAATAACAGTGAACAGAATACAGCTCCATAATAATAATAATAATCCTCCCATTTAACGATTTTGCAAGTGACACAAACATCTCAAATCATCAAACTAAATCAGGGAACTAGGCTTTAAGCAACTACAAAATACCAAATCATAGATCCAAACCAACTTTAAACAATTTCGAAAACTCACTCTAATATCGACTAGAAAAAACCGTTAACGAAATCGTCAGGAAGCAATCTCCTTCACCTCGTTCATTTCCCGAGCACCGTGCAAGGAATCAACAAGTTTTATTTTATTATTTATTATTTTAATAGTTATCATTATTTTAAAAATGGATTATTTGTGGATTGATGACGTGCCCAAACTATCAACACCGCCGAGACCGGGACCAATCAAGAAAAAATTAAAATCGGCCCCAACCTCACCTCAGCGGCCGTGCAGCAGAAAACCTTTTGAAGCCACAGCATGCGGCCCAGAAATTCGGCGACGGACGCAACCCCAAAAAGTCCCAACATCAAAGGCCAGGACTACATCAAAGGCTACGAAACCTACCCCACGAAGAAGAAAAATCACCCTGGACGAATATCGGACACGCCGCAGCCAACCACCGCCCAATGTGATAGTGGAACCCGCCTTATGGGAGAAAATTAAGGCCCTTCCACTACCATGGACAAAAATTCTAAGCGCCAAAAAATCATATCGCACGGAGTTCGAGGGAAAAATCCTAAGATTCACCCTGAACAAGGAAAGAACGTGCAAGGTGGTACTTCATCCCCCAGGGAAACCCCTTCAGCAAGGGCACTCCACCAACGGACTTAAAAAAGAGCAAAACAAAACCCAAGAACTAAATTTTAAAGTAAAGCAAAAAAAAAACCAAAAAAAACTAAAATGTGAAGTAAAATAATAAAAAAAAAAATAGTTAAACTTTGATTTTTATTAAACAAAAAATCTATATTAACAACAATGTTTTGCACTTCAATATTAAAGCTGACGCTTTAAGGCCCCGGAGGATGTTCAATCTCATCAAGCCTTTCCTAAAATATAAATATTAGTTGAAGAATAAAGCGTATAAACATACTTATCATTGAAAACGTTCCACGCATCCATAAATTGTCCCCCAAGTAAAAACAATAATAAATTTGATGGTCGGCTGCATCCATCCTAAAACGAAAATTAATTTACCACAAAGTATCAGTTCTTACCAAACAAAATTACTCACCTGACAACACTGAAGATCCACCACAGCATAACCAAGAGCGCCTACCAGGAACCTGAAAAAATACATATTAAATTAAAATAAAACTCAATAAAATCAAATATCAAAACACTTACCTCACAGCTGATAGAAATGTCAGTTTCCAAGCTTAACACTACTACATACACAGACAAACAACGCAAACTGGAAAGCGGCTTCTGAAGCTCCCCACCAGGTTCCACTGACGCAGCACAGTTCCCGAAGCTCCCCACCAGGTTCCACTGACGCATTACAGTGGAGCAAATAAATATCGGAGCGCGTTGCCCAAAAGCTTCAGATCACTCTTGATCTTCTATACGCTTCTGAGGTAGAAGTCTAGCGATCTCAACTTGGTCACATTAGACGTTTCTGAGCTAATGTGAATTTCTTATTATATTAGCCGCATTGAGCTAATATAAATTCTTGGTTACATTAGTTGCCCTGAGGCTAATGTAAATAGCTATCATCAAATCTATCGATCTCAATTTGGTCACATTAGACGTTTCTGAGCTAATGTGAATTTCTTATTATATTAGCCGCATTGAGCTAATATAAATTCTTGGTTGCATTAGTTGCCCTGAGGCTAATGCAAATATCAAATAAATTAATAAATCAATTTAAATTCCAGCAAGGTTCCGCACCACAGTCAGGGATATCTACAGTCACGACCATCCAAGTTCAAAGGAATATCAACTATACAGGGAAAAAGCTTTTGCAACAACCAAAGGTTCCACAGACACGACTGTCCGAAATTAGAAGAGCAGAGTTAAAGTTTGTAAATTTAAAATCGAAAGATTGAATTGTATTAATAATTTTAGTTAGTAAGTTTAATTGAAGAAGATTATAATAAATTGTTAAATATTGAATTATCAATGCAGTCTTTTTCTCTAACGTCTCATTCATTCACTGAGTTTTTATAAAGAGGCTATCGAAGCCCTAAACAGAGCGTTTTGCGTGAAAGTTTTACTGAATTTAACTAATTTGTGCCCATTAGTTAATACGTTCGGTCAACGGTGGCTATTATGTGTTTCCCTAGTGTATTCTATAATAGTGCAACTGTTCAGGACAAAAATCTGAAAGTGATTTAATTGGGATACATCCAGAAACGAATCCCTTACATTAAATGGCCACTTAAAAAAAAAAATGATAAGTTGCAAGCAGAGGTAAGCAAAACATTAGCAAGTAATTTTCCCTGTGATGTCTAGAATCTCTTCCCCTATAAAATTCGTTTATGCCCCCCGAGGTTGGGGTGAGGTTCTGGGATGCAAGGCAAAAAGGACTGAGATAATAATTGTTCATGTCCCCCTGGTCAATACAACTTTTTATAAGTGTGTTGCTATGTGATTTCATCGTTTCTATCCTTATTTTCCAACGGTCTATCAAATAAGACATTAGTGGTGTAATATTTACCTCATCATATATTTCCTTATTTGAGTAATATTTATTTCTCGTTTTATATCTCTTAGAGCAACAATGCATAAGAATTCCTCTCTCGATTAATTCTAGATTATTGGCCCAGGTGGTGGAGATTGAGAACCAACAGGGGAAACCGTATGCTAACATTGGTCTTATTAACTGCTTATATAACAAAGTTTTCGACTCTTTATTGAGACTGCTTCTTCTGTTCATAATTGGGTATAGAGCTCCCATAGTTCTCTTTACTTTAACTATTATATTCTTGATATGTGAATTAAATTTGAAAAGGTTGCTAAACGTAACTCCCAGGTATTTCACCTCATTTTTAAGCTTTAGTACTGTGTCCCTGAGTGTTATGCGGAGATCCCTGCTACCCCTGAGCATTTTATTACTGCATTTCCCGCTTGCATTTCTGAAAATGATTGTGGAAGTTTTCTTCTCATTTATGTTAAGTCCCCATTTATTGAAATAGTTATTTTCCACACTGAGGTGTCTGACTAAGTGAACTTTACTTAGCAGTGGTTCATTATCCGAGGCATATATCAGAGTGTCATCGGCGTATAATAACGCTTTCGACTCACCATTCTCTAAACTGTGTGGGAAGTCCTTGAGATAGACATTAAACAGCTTCGGCCCTAAGATAGAGCCCTGCGGCACGCCTGCCTCTACCCTTATTGCCCTGGAAGTCACCTCATCGACCTGTATTTTCAATATTCTATCAGAAAGGAAGCCCAACAGGAGTCTTAGGATCCGATCGTCCAAGCCCGTTTCCTGTAATTTTATTATTAATCCCTTATGCCAGACTGCGTCAAACGCTTTGCTTATGTCAACCGCACACGCTGCTGTAGATCTCCTTTGTCTGAGGCCATTCAGTATTGCTCGGTGCCGCACCAGTAACGCATGTTCCGTAGAGTGACCCTGCCTAAATCCAAATTGCTCATCTGGGGTATTATGTTGTGTTCCTGACAGCACTTATCCAAAGTCTGCGCAATAGCTCTCTCCAGAAGTTTCCCGAGGTTTGACAGCGATATCGAAGATATCGGCCTGTAATTTTCTATACTGTGATTATTCGCCGATTTAGGGATCGGGGTAAGTTTAGCAACCTTCCAACTCTTTGGGAAGTACCCATTGTTAATACAGTTATTTATAATGATACTCAAATATTCCTCAGCTCTAGGTGGCAGTTTCCTAATAATAAAGTTCGAGATACCGTCGAAACCTGACGATTTCTTGTTATTCATGCCATAGATTAAGCTGAAAAGGTTCTCCGTTGTCGTGAAAGGCATCTGCCATTCCCTCACGTCCCTTGAGCCCAGGTCAATTTTTTCAGTATCCGCCCATTGCGTTTTGAGTATCCCATATTTCCTCTTTACCCTTTCAACATTTCCCAGGTCGTAGTTAGGCTCCTTGGGCCTGTAGACTTCCTCAAAATATATACATAGCAAATGCCTCTGCGATATCTCCTGGAGCTTCGTAAGACATCCCATTAGATTCCACCGGCTTTATATTTTTAATTCTGTTTTGGAAGTTCCTATTTAAGTGATTACTGATTAAGTCATCTACAATTTTCGATAAGAGAACCACCCTATTTTCAAGTTCTTTAGTGAATCTATTATGTGTATTCCAATTTCTCTCTAGTAGTCTTTTAAGGGTCAGCCTCCATTTCTTTCTAATGGTGAAGAGGCGTTGTATATTGGGGGGGGGGAGCTTTTCTCGGAACCTCATAGGGTGTCTCAGCGGGGCATGTAAGTCAGTACAAACTCGTATTTTGTCAGATATAAACTCAATTGATTTGTCAATTTCCAGATTACTTAAGTTCCTTTGAGGTATAGGATTATCGTTTAGTAAATTCTCAAGATCTTCGCCAAAGGTATCCCAGTCAACATTCGAAAATGATCTAAAAACCCTTGGGAGTGAAAGAAGCGGGGACAGGTTTGGGATTATTATCTCGGTTTCAACCGCATAATGATCCGAAAAGGTAGGGTACGTAGTGAACCTGAGAGAACTTAAGACATTAGCAAAACCAAGAAAAAGTCGATGCAGCTTATTGATCTCGGAAAAGTTGGACTATTAGGGTGAATTATTTCAAAGTTATTTCCGTGAGGGTTAGCCTCCATCCAATCAAATAAATATTTCCCATTTCTATTAACTACTGAGTTGGCCCACGACGTATGCTTAGCATTAAAATCTCCACCAATTATTATCCCCACATATTTACCTGATTGTTCCAATCTGTTTATTTCTAGCATTAAATCGATGATGTTTTTTCTATCACTGTCAATAGGAATGTAAATGGAAATAATTAGAATTTTTTCTTCCCGACTATTAAGATTGCTCAAGCTCACTTCAGAGTACCTCGTCAGAGTACCTTGTTCCTTGTCATTTCTATGGATTTTATAGCCATCAATGCTAAACTTATGTCTGTATTTAAGATGGGACTCTAGGCAAAGTAGAGCATCATAAGATCTAACATTCACTAAATTTTGGAGCTGCCACCTCCTAGTGTAACTGACAAGGGAGGACGTGTTCAGAGTAACTAGTTTAATGCATGTCTGATCCATTCTTGCATATGGCAAGACTGAACCAGAACGCACCATACATGTTACTCCTTTCCACGTCGTCCCTTGCATTACAGAATTTTTGAACAAAGCTTTGGAGCTTTCCCATATATACTTCGAAACTAATTCCAAAATATTTGTTGGAGAAGTTCATGAAATTTTCAGATTGAGTATCAAATTGACTATTCACTTTATCATTGTACTTATGATGGTGTGGCTCCATTCGATCCCCCCTTACCTTGTCAGCATATGTAGCTCTAACTTCACCTTGTCTTACCACTTGTTTGGAATTCTTAAAAGCCGGGAACTCCTTTAAGTCTAAATCAAATTTCTCCTTCCTAACTGCGGCCTTGGCCTCTTTTTCCTACGATAGGACTCAATCTTTTTCGCGTATACCGGGCAGCCCTTGTAACTTGCCGGGTGGCCTACTTTAGAACAATTTGCACAATATGGCATTTCATCAGGTTCCTTTTTGGAGCCACCAGGTGAGTGGTTCTTGTCACACTTGACGCATTTATACTCATAATTGCAATTGGCTGCAGCGTGACCAAAAGGCTGACAGTTCTTACATTGCAGTATTCCTGCTGACTGAAAATGTTCCCATTTAACCCTATGACACAGAATGTATTTAATTTTTCTTTGTATTTCCCCCACTACTGTATCGGGAGGGAATTGTACCAGAAACATGTCAAGTTTGTAGTCGTTTCTTACCGATTTTGGGGTGGAGAAACGCTTGACGCCATTTAGCTTTAGTGAGAAATTTTTCTCTGTATAATCCCTAACTAAGTCAGGAGAGTAGCCCTGGTCGAGACCTTTCAGAATAAGGGAAATATTTTTTACCCACTTTGGGGTATACGCGTGTGATTCGACCTTGCCGAGCCTAAATTTCTTAAATACCGCATTTCTTTCCTCTAAAACCCTAAAGAAAACCTTAACCACCCCCGTTCGGGTTTTAACGATTTTATGCTCACTATTTGGGAACATTTTAAAATGAAATTGTTTAATTCCACCGTGTCACCGGGGGGCATAATTATTGGGGGACAGTATTTCGGGGTTTTTCCCACAACAGGGCCTTTGTCTGAATTAATCTTCTGGGTCGAAGTCGGGCCCAAATCCGATTGTTCACAATTTAAAATATTATATATATTGTTACTACCACTACTTTTATTTTTATGAAAATTAAGATTAAGATTATGTTCATCTACCTTGTCCATCCTTGGTGACGAGATTCTCCTCCTTTTTCTTCTAACTGTGGCCCATTCGTTTATTTTGGCCGCTTCGTTGGACGCTGTTTCCTGGGACGCCATTGCTTCCACGCTTTCCGCCATTGTTTCTTCATAGCCAAGAGCTTGCGCCCTAACTGTGTTCTCCGGGATTACCTCGTTTTCAGCCTCTGACCATTTGCCAAGGTTCTCATAGATGCTGCGTTTAAAGATTTCGTCACTGGCATACGCCTGTAAATTATCATTAATAAACTGTGTTCCGCTCCCTTGGTTCACGGTAATATTGTTATCCACCAAAAAAACATTAAAAATGTGAATTAGAAGTTCGTGGGCGCGGAAATTATTTATTGGGACAGTTTAAAACACACTTATAACAAAAAGAAGTGATATGGATTAGTCAAGATGTATCGTTAATAGCATGAAATAATTAAACACGTGCATTTACGAACGAATTCAAAGGAATTATACAACTGCCAATTTTTATTTAAAACTCAATAAAGTATTATAATACTTACTTTTTTGAGTTTTAAATAAAAATTGGCAGTTGTATAATTCCTTTGAATTCGTTCGTAAATGCACGTGTTTAATTATTTCATGCTATTAACGATACATCTTGACTAATCCATATCACTTCTTTTTGTTATAAGTGTGTTTTAAACTGTCCCAATAAATAATTCCGCGCCCACGAACTTCTAATTCACATTTTAATGTTTTTTTGGTGGGATATCACTCTTTTTTGTTTTAATACATTCTAAAATAAAAGTAAATAATCTTCTGTATAAAGAAATATTATGTATTTAATTGTTCATTATATTTTTCTATTATTTTATAAGTAGGTAATAACAAAATAGCAAAATGCAGGAATTCAACTAATATTATTGTCTTTGTAAAAAAAACATAAGCTCCTTTTGAGTTTCTCGGCCAAGATTTTTTCTGCACTATGAAATCATTGATCCATAACCAGCTCGATTTTTGTTTCAACATGCTGATGTAATGACCTTGTTCGAGTGTTCCTGTATGGAATATAGCACTAATCACTTTATAATTTGGACCTCCTATATGCAATTTTGCAGAAGTGACAGCTTTGATATCGCATTGCTCAATTTTAATAAACTTTTTATTTTTCAGTTCGAATAATTTCAGTTGTATTATGAGAACAAGTGCTGCCGAAATCATTTCCGATTTACGAATCTTTTGAGTGTACGAACAATTTTTACATTGACCACTCAGGGTTACTCGTTTTCCAAATTCATGATCAATAAGTTGCCATGTCGAGGGGGTTGTGAAGATAATGGTAATGCGTCCTCTTGAGGTGGCCTCGGTGGATCTAACTATTTATTGAGTATACTATATTGCTTATTGTATTCTACTTATCATACCCTTTCATTTGATACCCATGTCGAGGGGGTTGTGAAGAAAATGGTAATCCGCTCTCTTGAGATGACCGCCATGGATCTAACCAGATATTGAGTATATTATATCGCTTATGGTATTCTACTTATGATACCCTTTCAACTGATACCTATGTCGAGGAGGTGGCGAAGAAATGGTAGTCCGCCCTCTTGAGACGGCCGCCATGGATATAAAGACATAGCTTATTGTATTCTACTTATCATACCCATTCATTTGATACCCATGTCGAAGGGGTTGTAAAGAAAATTGTAATCCGCCCTCTTGAGATGACCGCCGTGGATCTAACCAGATATTGAGTATACTATATTGCTTATTGTCTTCTACTTAAGATACCCTTTCATTTGATACCCATGTCGTGGGGGTTGTGTAGAAAATGGTACTGCGTCCTCTTGAGGTAGCCTCGGTGGATCTAACTATTTATTGAGTATACTATTTTGCTTATTGTATTCTACTTATCATACCCTTTCATTTGATACCCATGTCGAGGGGGTTGAGAAGAAAATGGTAATCCGCCCTCTTGAGATGACAGCCATGGATTTAACCATATATTGAGTATATTATATCGCTTATGGTATTCTACTTATGATACCCTTTCAATTGATACCTATGTCGAGGTGGTGGTGAAGAAATGGTAGTCCGCCCTCTTGAGACAGCCGCCATGGATATAAAGACATAGCTTATTGTATTCTACTTATCACACCCTTTCATTTGATACCCATGTCGAGGGGGTTGTGAAGAAATTGGTAATGCGTCCTCTTGAGGTGGCCTCGGTGGATCTAACTATTTATTGAGTATACAATATTGCTTATTGTCTTCTACTTATCATACCCTTTCATTTGATACCCATGTCGAGGGGGTTGTGAAGAAAATGGTAATCCGCCCTCTTGAGATGACCGCCATGGATCTAACCAGATATTGAGTATATTATATCGCTTATGGTATTCTACTTATGATACCCTTTCAATTGATACCTATGTCGAGGTGGTGTTGAAGAAATGGTAGTCCGCCCTCTTGAGACAGCCGCCATGGATATAAAGACATAGCTTATTGTATTCTACTTATAATACCCTTTCATTTGATACCCATGTCGAGGGGGTTGTGAAGAAAATGGTAATGCGTCCTCTTGAGGTGGCCTCGGTGGATCTAACTATTTATTGAGTATACTATATTGCTTATTGTCTTCTACTTATCATACCCTTTCATTTGATACCCATGTCGAGGGGGTTGTGAAGAAAATGGTAATCCGCCCTCTTGAGATGACCGCCATGGATCTAACCAGATATTGAGTATATTATATCGTTTACGGTATTCTACTTATGATACCTTTTCAATTGATACCTATGTCGAGGTGGTGGTGAAGAAATGGTAGTCCGCCCTCTTGAGACGGCCGCCATGGATATAAAGACATAGCTTATTGTATTCTACTTATCATACCCCTTCGTTTGATACCCATGTCGAGGGGGTTGTGAAGAAAATGGTACTGCATCCTCTTGAGGTGGCCTCGGTGGATCTAACTTTTTATTGAGTATACTATATTGCTTATTGTATTCTACTTATCATACCCTTTCATTTGATACCCATGTCGTGGGGGTTGTGAAGAAAATGGTAATGCGTCCTCTTCGGGTTGCCTCGGTGGATCTAACTATTTATTGAGTATACTATATTGCTTATTGTCTTCTACTTATCATACCCTTTCATTTGATACCCATGTCGAGGGGGTTGTGAAGAAAATGGTAATCCGCCCTCTTGAGATGACCGCCATGGATCTAATCAGATATTGAGTATATCATGGATCTAATCAGATATTGAATATATCGCTTATGGTATTCTACTTATGATACCCTTTCAATTGATACCTATGTCGAGGTGGTGGTGAAGGAATGGTAGTCCGCCCTCTTGAGACAGCCGCCATGGATATAAAGACATAGCTTATTGTATTCTACTTATTATACCCTTTCATTTGATACCCATGTCGAGGGGGTTGTGAAGAAAATGGTAATGCGTCCTCTTGAGGTGGGCTCGGTGGATCTAACTATTTATTGAGTATACTATATTGCTTATTGTCTTCTACTTATCATACCCTTTCATTTGATACCCATGTCGAGGGGGTTGTGAAGAAAATGGTAATCCGCCCTCTTGAGATGACCGCTATGGATCTAACCAGATATTTAGTATATTATATCGCTTATGGTATTCTACTTATGATACCCTTTCAATTGATACCTATGTCGAGGTGGTGGTGAAGAAATGGTAGTCCGCCCTCTTGAGACGGCCGCCATGGATATAAAGACATAACTTATTGTATTCTACTTATCATACCCTTTCATTTGATACCCATGTCGAGGGGGTTGAGAAGAAAATGGTAACCCGACCTCTTGAGATGACCGGAATGGATCTAACCAGATATTGAGTATATTATATCGCTTATGGTATTCTACTTATGATACCCCTTCAATTTATACCTATGTCGAGGTTGTGGTGAAGAAATGGTAGTCCGCCCTCTTTAGAGGGCCGCCATGGATATAAAGACATAGCTTTTTGTATTCTACTTATCATACCCCTTCGTTTGATACCCATGTCGAGGGGGTTGTGAAGAAAATGGTACTGCGTCCTCTTGAGGTGGCCTCGGTGGATCTAACTTTTTATTGAGTATACTATATTGCTTATTGTATTCTACTTATCATACCGTTTCATTTGATACCCATGTCGAGGGGGTTGTGAAGAAAATGGTAATCCGCCCTCTTGAGACGCGTACCATGCGTACACTGTTTGTTTATCATCGAAATGATAGGAAATGCTTTTTGACATCAACAGTGCTGGATTTGACTAACTTGTAACGAATATGTCATATTTTTAGAAATAAATTGCGATTACGATCTCGGCATTCAGTATTTCAAAATTTTACTGTACATTTGTACTGTGAACTACATGTTTTTTATAGTACCTAACGCAATCTGATACCATAGTTGCGACTAACCACTTTAAATGAATACATTTTGTTAATCATCTTCGCACGCTTCTCCTCTTAAAGCGACGGAAACTCTCCAACAACACGTAAACCGCATAGCAGAATACCTATACAGATGGAACATAGACATTAATCAGGGGAAGTGCGAACTGATCTGTATCAGAAACCCATATGGTAAAGGGCATAGAAATGCCCCGCGTGAATCAAAGATAATTAGACTAATAATAAACGGGCACGCCTTAACCCCGAAAACTAACATAAAATATCTAGGAGTAAACCTACATCATAGGCTAAAGTGGAACCCACACCTAAAAATAAAAATTAACAAGGCTCGCGCAGCAGTGGCAAGTCTCAAACCCCTAATTAACTCAAAGAACCTATTTAGCAGAACAAAAATACTCTTGTATAAAACGGTAATCAGACCTGTCATCACCTATGCATTCCCAATCTGGTTGTCCATTTCAACAACAGCAGCAAGAGAAGCCCAGAAATTTGAAAGAAAAGTGCTTAGACACGGTACTTCGTTATACATGTCTGAAGAAAACAAATGGTATTCGAACAAAACGCTTTACGACAGGTCTAAGATCACGCCGATTATGCATTACATGATCCAACTGGCGTCTAAGAGGCTAGAAAAGCTATCGTTACATCCAAACGAAAGGATCCAGAAAATATATAATGATAATGTAAGTCAGTCCCTAATTGGTCAAACTTACATTTCTCCAATCCACATCCTACATCGAGATTCCGCCCCGTACCTACAAGCAACGACAGATGATAACCTTCCCTCATTCTACCAAAACAATGCAAACAACAACATCAGGGGGTAGCCCGGTGGGTGAGCCACTCCTGATCCATTAAAAATAGTAATAAGTTAGTACCTAAGCTAGAATAGTAAGTAAATTAAAATTAATAATAATTAAGAATATGTAAATAGCGATCTGAATCCACTTAGTTTAATTTTTTTAGCACTAGTAGTAATAAGGCCAGAAAGGCAAGGTGATAGTGGTGGTGCCGAAGAGCAGGCGCAAAACCATGAGAATTTTAATTGCTTATAGTTGTAGAATTGAATAAATGGATGTACGGACTAAGGTCCAACTAGAAATGTAAGTGAGTGTATAAGGCCCTGACATATAGCGAAGTCGGCCTCTAATGTCATAGAGTAAGAACCATGTATAATAAGAAATGATGCTCAATAAAAATTCTTCTTTAAAATTAAAAAAAATTAATCATCTAATGCCATCTAGCATCAACAGTTCGAGTAAACACTTTTCGACTAACTAGTAGCACCATCTCATTTATTGAGCAATTGAAATAACTTAGAGCGCCATCTGACAGAATAATTTTGAGTACCCACTTTTTTAGACTGAAGGAGAAGAAAAAAGTTCGATTCGAAATGTAAACTAGTTGGGATGTGGGTTTGACCCCTTCGGTCCACACGATCAACTTCCCAGTATGATGAACGAAGATGGAATAAACTGACTTCTTACAAAATAGTTATACCTTTAGCACTGGTGGAAAATTGGCTAGTCTCAGAACTGATGACAAAGCAATCCCGAGAGAAGTTAGTTCAAACAACTATAATAGTAGTATAGTAAATCCATAAGATTTTTCTAGAGAATTTGTTTTTCCTGAACGTTAGCAAACAAACATGTCCTCCGCATTTCGTTCGCTGCACTAAAGCGGGTGCTCAAATTCGTATTAGGCGTGCTGAAGCGCCGTTGACAAACTGGGAAGCCAACGACTTCATTTGGAAATTCCAAAGCTTTCCGGAGATATTAGCAAAACTGTAACTGTTAAATACTTGTCAGACTTGACCAAAAAGAACAATTTTTGCGGTAACTACGGGATAAACCGCAATTTCCTGAAACTGTATCACGCGTAGAAAACAATTCCCCGCCAAAAAGTGCTAATCCAAGGTTTGAAAAATTCGCGCTGTTTGTAAAGCGTAACGAAATTTTTCAAAGGTTGTCGGATTTTGACAAGTGATGTTTTGTTCGAAGGCTATCGCTGTGCAGAACCCAAAAAAGATCACTTCGTTTAGAACGGGTCTCATTCCATCGAGTTTATTAGATATTAGCAAAACTTGTCAATTTAAGGTCTTTCTGTATCAGAACTGATGTTTTTCTATTTAAACAAAAAAGACCCGACCGAATATTATGAAATTTTTTTCAGATCATTTCTTCGTTAATATTCTTTTTTCGACACCTTAATGAAGTCGATATAGTTTTTAGTTCGCGCGGTATCGTGCAGGTACAAAAATCATAAACGTCGGTTAAACAAAAAAAAAAAAAAACGGTTCGACCGAATTTTATGAAAATCTTTTCAGATCATATCTTGGTTAATACTCTTCGAACGGCACGTCAACTAAGTCGATATCTTCTATAGTTCGCGCGATATCGTGCAGGTACAAAAATCACTTATGTCATTTAAACCAAAAAACCGCTCGACCGAATATTATAAAAATCTTTTGAGATTATATTGTCGCCAATACGCTTCGAACGGCACCTCAAGTAAGTCAATATCTTTCGTGGTTCGGGCGATATCGTGCAGGTACAAAAATCACTTACGCCGCTTAAACAAAAAAACGGCTCGACCGAATTTTATGAAAATCTTTTCAGATCATATTTCGGTTAATACGCTTCGAACGACACCTCAACGAAGTCGATATCTTTTTTGGTTCGCGCGATATCGTGCAGGAAAAAATGACCACATCCGTACGCACATACACACACACACACACACACACATACTTCCTCCCAATTTTTTGCTTAAAATGCTCCTGGGACCTTGAAAGATGAAAATACGTCGAAATTTTCGATTTCGATTTTCGGACCGATTACAATAACTTCCTATACTGGGAAGTTAAAAATGTAAAAATAAAGAAAACGAAGAATGATAGGAAAAAAAACTCATGGAATAATAAATTATTTATATTTTGGTTATCGGTTACAAATGAAAAATTACTTATATTGCTTATAAAAAGGTGATAAATCGCATAATTTTATAAAAAAAACACCTTGTTTTCTATGTTTAGGCGTAAATAAGGCATTAGCTGTTTGCCCTTACGAACTCGGCAAACTACCGCTTGCCTTGATTATTAATAACATTTGTATCTGGCTGGGGACCCCTCATGGTGTCCCCGCCATTTTGTGACATTTTTTTTATAATGCCTTTATCGCTGATTTTTTTTTTATATTTACGGGTTTCCAACCAATACTCCGTATAAACAAGCACTATTTTGTAAAATTTGCCACTTTCGGCTGATTTAATAACTAATTAATTTTACTTTCCGCTTGGAAAAGGAAAACAATTATCCGTTAAGTTTTGTCTGCTACTTCTTCACAAATACTTTGTTATGTTCTCATGTATTATAAACCCGATTTTTTGCGGCTTGCTCGAGTGCTATAAGGGTACCTTTCATGTTTTTCAAATTATTTTCCAAGGATAGCATTCTCGTCGGCAAAGGTTAATATTGGCACTATCGTATTAAAGATACACCCTGATGTATTAATCGTTGCATCTCTTACTGCTTTTTCTAATGTCAAGTTGAATAACAAGCAGGAGAGTCCGTCAACTTGCCTTAATTCTATATTTCTCTGAGTGGTGGGGATATTTCATCCTCTATTCTGAATCTCTACACCTTGCATCTTTCTTCGACATTTTCATCAGTTCTACGGTTCCAACTATGGTAAGCATCTTTGTAACATATGGGTGTTAATGTTAAATTTAACACTTTATATGTTGTGTTCAAGAGAGCTATTCCTCCATAGTTGCTAAAATATAGTTGTTTTTTGTGTAAGAGACACAACTATTTTAAAATCAACCAAGTCTTTAGTTAGATAAAAAATTGTATTTGTGTTTGGTTACTACGAAACTTTAATAAGAGAATATTTTAAGAAGAAAACAACTAACCAAAACCAGTTTGCAATGCTGGTAAAAGAAATGAAAAAAAAAATCCCGATATTGCGAAGAACATGACAAGCAGAGCCCCAGAGAGATTGAAAACCTTCTGGTCATGTTTGACGGCAGATCTCAACAGTGCTGGTCCACCAATAAAAGAATCGATGGAATGGAAAAAGGTATATCAATTTCTTATTTATTTGAGAATTATAATCTAAAATTAATTATATTTTTTGATTTATGTTTTTAATTTTAGGTTTGGAGTGACTACAAGTCTGTCATCAGGAAAACACTAGCATTAAATGACAGAGAACAGAAAAGTACGGGTGGTGGTCCCAACAAAGCCATAGTTTTCTCCGCACGGGAGGACGAAGTAGTGAATCTACTAAATTTTAATATATCTACTGGTGGTTTGGAAAATACCAACAGTTTCGGTCTACGTTTAATAGTTTGGCATCCAATGAAACTATCGAAATAAGTTTCATCGCAAATAATCAGAGTGAGCAAAGAAGTATCACGGAGAATACACACAATACAAGAAGTATCACGGAGAACACCACTAAATGCAATACTCTCAGTGAAACTGCACAGACCCCAAGTCGCAGAAAAAGGCCAGCAACCAAGACCCTCTCAACTACAGGCCATGAAGGAGAGTTTTTCGTGGTGTTCAACTCGGTCCTAAAATTCACCGGAGTGACATGGCGGAGAAGCCGTACGCGCCAATTTTTTTTGTATATTTTTGCAGTAAAAAAGTGAATTCGTATTTTATTACTTTTTACTGCAAAAGGATTATCAGTGTTTAGTGATCTAGTGGTGTTGTATTTTATTACAAATCTAGTGATTTAGTTAAGCTAGGTTAAAATATAATTTTTTTTATACAGAAAGGTAAACAAAAATTGAAAATGAAAGTGGAAATATTTGAAGAATTTGAGGTTAATTGTGTGCATAAAATTAATAAATAAAAATTAAAACAAGGAATACTCAATTTTTGGGTAAGTGCTGCAATTATCATTTGTTGGAATAGCTTTGATATATTAATATTTATTGGGACTTTTTCCATGGGTTATCGGGGCCCTTTCTATCGTTTTAATTTATGTTTTCTCATTTAATTTTTTATACAATTCCATAGTTTTGGGTCAAAATATTATAGTATATTGGGGCCTATTCCGTCAGTAAAATTTTATCACAATTTTTAACTTCCCAGTATAGGAAGTTATTGTAGTCGGTCCGAAAATCGAAATCGAAAATTTCAACGTATTTTCATCTTTCAAGGTCCCAGGAGCATTTTAAGCAAAAAATTGGGAGGAAGTATGTGTGTGTGTGTGTATGTGCGTACGGATGTGGTCTTTTTTTCCTGCACGATATCGCGCGAACCAAAACTGATATCGACTTCGTTGAGGTGTTGTTCGAAGCGTATTAACCGAAATATGATCTGAAAAGAATTTCATGAAATTCGGTCCAGCCGTTTTTTTGTTTAAGCGACGTAAGTGATTTTTGTACCTGCACGATATCGCCCGAACTACAAAAGATATTGACTTACTTGAGGTGCCGTTCGAAGCGTATTAGCGACAATATTATCTGAAAAGATTTTTATAATATTCGGTCCAGCGGTTTTTTGGTTTAAATGACTTAAGTGATTTTTGTACCTGCACGATATCGCGCAAACTATAAAAGATATCGACTAAGTTGACGTGCCGTTCGAAGAGTATTAACCTAAATATGATCTGAAAAGAATTTCATGAAATTCGGTCCAGCCGTTTTTTTGTTTGAGCGACGTAAGTGATTTTTGTACCTGCACGATATGGCCCGAACCACAAAAGATATTGACTTACTTGAGGTGCCGTTCGAAGCGTATTAGCGACAATATAATCTGAAAATATTTTTATAATATTCGGTCCAGCGGGTTTTTGGTTTAATTGACTTAAGTGATTTTTGTACCTGCACGATACCGCGCGAACTAAAAACTATATCGACTTCATTGAGGTGCCGAAAAACATTAATACATCAATTTTATATACATTTTCGTCATCCTAATCTTGTAAGTGCGCAAATTTAGTTTGACATTTTAACGAAAATATTGATAAACAATTGTGACAAATTCTCGGTATTATGCATATACATATTCTATATTGCCTATTGTTCATTTATTATTAAAATATCCAATCATACTATTCAACATCCATCATACTGGGAAGTTGATCGTGTGGACCGAAAGGGTCGAACCCACATCCCAACTAGTTTATAATTGTATTATGAAAAATTAAATGAGATCAAAGTAGTGGGAAAAATTTCTGAAACAGCGATTTTTTTCTGTAATTTTCATAATGTACAGGTATTTTATGAAAATGACAGTCAAAAATCGCTTTTTTAGAACTTTCTTCCCACTACTTTGATCTCATTTAATTTTTCATAACATAAAGTGATAAAATTTTACCGACAGAATTGGCCCAATTATGAGGGATTCGAAAAAACTTGGGATCGAAATTATTAGGTATATTTACTTAAATTAGAGAAATAGGCGAAAAAATGTCAAATTTAGATATCGGTTGCATTAAAAGAATACGAATTTTAAAAATAATTTTACGAAGACAAAATTTTATCACAATAAAATAACATAAATTATTATTATGTGAAAAATTTCAAAATAGGGCCCAATATCAGGCAATTCTTTCGATGAAAACTCATCCCAATTTTCAATATCTGCCTAATATGTCTTCTTAAGGATGAACCGAACCTACAAAATTAGGACTGTCCTCCATAAAGGAGAACGATTGGACACCTTATAACTGTGGAAATAAAGAAGTCATTTTTGCGGATTTATTTAGATTCTTTATATTTAAATTTTGAGTTTTTGTTTGAGCGTTGGGTTGAAATAGTAGTCATTTTGTGGTAAATCCTACTATCTGCCTTACGTTTTGTTTCTATCCTTTATAATTTTCAACATAGGCAGTGGAAATTTAAATTGTTATAAGGGCCAATTAGGCGAAAAGAGTCTCGCAAACTGGCGCGTGGTTCAATGTAACTTTCCAGTATCAACATTATATGTAATCTTTTTTCCTAACTATCAAGTTTCTACTTTTTTCTAATTTCGTCACACTTTTCTTTTCTCATTTCGTCCTCATTTTCATTTACTTCCAGACTTCCAAGCGGGGATACGACTTCCACTTTCACTAAAAACTTTTGCTCGTGCATGTTTATTTTTTTCCCTTTATTTGATTGAGTATTTAGTATTTTATTAGCTTAAGTAGTTAGTATTTTTTTTATTAAATACATTGAAAATGCCTCGACGTTGTTGCGTACCGGGTTGTCGTTCTGGTTACAACAAAAGCAAAAAAGATGTAGTCGTTGAAAATGTGTCCGCATTTGCTTTTCCAAATAACGAAGATTTGAGAAAATTATGGTTGCACGCCATACCCCGGAAGGATTTTCAACCGACCAAACATTCAGTGGTTTGTAATCGGCACTTCCGCGAAGCTGACCTTATGAAGAGAGGTTATGTTACGGCGTCACTTTCTTAATACCGATCAAAGACCAGGTATTAGGAGGTGATCGTCGTAATAATTAAAAAAATAGTTGACGTATAGGATAGGTGCCGGCTGCTCTAAATAAAAGAGACTTGGTTCGTTTAATACAAATATATTCTCTCCTTAATCTTATAAAAGCTAATTAACTCTATCTTAATTTTATATTTCAATCGTGATTTAAAAGTTAAAAATTGTTTACTCCAAATATTCTTAAACCTATTTTCCATTAATTTCTTTATTCCAAATATATTTTCCTTTTAGGGCTTCTGTCTCCTGCGTATTTCGTTTGTTGCCTATCCTTGTTGCCCGTGCTGGTCTATTTGTGAGGAAGCGATGTATTTCACATGAAACCTTATTGTTACTCGGGGTAATATCCAACGTAATCAACACGTAAGTTTCTCCGCTAATAAAGGTCAATTTCGTAGTAGAAATTATACCATATAATTCCTATTGATAAGTTTCAATGTCGTAAAAGAAATTACCGTGTGTAAAAATCTAATTGAAACTCCTTCTACGGCGGCGTGTGACGTCTATTTACTCAAAACAAATTCAATTCCGTGGTAGAAATTATCTCATATAATTTCAATTGAATTTGTTTGAATCTCAATATCGAAAAAGAAATTATCTCGTATAATTTCAATTGAGATTCTAAAAATTATCTAAATCAATAAGTTCAATTTCGTAGTAGAAATTATCCAATATAATTTCTATTGAACTTATTTGAATTTCAGTTTCGTAAAAGAAATTATTTCCTATAATTTCCACTGAAACTCTCTATCTTGTAGAATCAGTAAATCTAAACCGTCACCTGAAAAACGACAACAATTATGCAATTAAACTAACACAAAAGTCAGCGGCGAAAAGCCTACCAACTATCTAAGTCCCTACGAACGATATTCGGAGAAAATCCAAAATATCGCCAGCTAACCTTCTCGGCGAAAAGTCCAAAGAAGATTGAGCTTTCTGTCCCAAAATGATAAGTTTTATCCAGCATCTTCTCTCTGGTGCTGGACGATGGCGCTGGGGTGGGAGAATCCTTCTAGCAGTTTTTGGCAAATTAATTATGCCGTTTTCCACATTCCATTTTTGTGGATCTTGTTTATACTGCGTTTACACGCTGTCAATTTTGTCTTTCCGTGTCGAAATTGACATTTCGTTGTTTATATTTATTTGGATCCCGGAGGTAAGTATGTTTTGCATTTTTTATTATTAATTTTGTATTTTTAGGTACCTATTTCTATTAATTTAAGGAGCCTGCTTGTGAAACTGGCTAAAAACAGGTAACTTTCTTTCATTTATTTTTTAATTCATTTTTTAACAAGTATTTTGTTTTTCAGGTCAAAACAGGTTATGAAGTGAAGCTGTACAAATTACTTCCCCACACGATTCCCTCGGTTTTTCCCAATTTGCCAAATTATTTGACAAAACCTGAGCCGGTAACTTTAAGGAAAGAGCCTTCGCGCCAAGGAAAAGTTGCGGCTATGCATGAAGAACTTTGTGAAAAACTTTTACAAAGTGATAAAATCCGCGGATTCGAAGATTTTCTTCGTAACTTAGAGACCAAGGTCAATCTGAACGGTTTTTATACCGTTAAAAATGAAAACGGGATCATTATTTTCAGAGCTACCCCTCAATTTTGGTTGTGAGTTTTCGGCTCGGATTTGCATTAGCAAAGACCTGTTAGTTACAGTTATCGTCAAAGATACTGAAATTCCTTCTGCAGACTTAAGTTTCGTTTTGCCTAAGACCCTGCAATTATCCCTATGGTCTCCGGAATCTGCCAGCTGTGAGTTTTACGTCGAAAAAGCAGTATTTTACTTGCATAAAGCAGCTGAGGTGGAGCAAGATTCTGAGAGAAACGGGAAATTTAAATTGATGAACAATCAATTGAAATTGTTATTACATAAGCGGCCGCTTTTTTTTGTCCTTACCGTCCACGCGTCATCTTCAGCAAATTTCCGCTTCGCTAAATGTAACTCCCACTCGAAATAATTTCTTAAATGGTGAGAACTATTTAAAAGAAAGAGCGACGAACCTTTCGAGCCAGGAAAAATACATATGTCGCGGTGTTAATAGACGAAATTTATATTGAGCAAGGATTGCAGTACAAATCCGGCAAAGTAGTTGGATTTGCAGAGAACATGCCAACTGAAAAGGCCAGAACGGTACAGTCGTTTATGATTAAATCGTGTTTTGGCCCTTTTAAAGATATTGTACGGCTTGCTCCAGTTAGTTTTAAAGAGCAATGGTCAGCAGCTTCTTTCATTAACAATTGGACAAACCAGGCCATGTATAGGTCACTCCAACAGTGGACGGCGAATTACTATCCAAACCCACAGTACGAAAATGAAGTTAATTATTTAATGTTCGATCCTGTTCATCTGTTTAAGAATTTCAGAAATAATTGTCTTAACGTTAATAATTTTTCGCGATCGTTTATATATCCAGATTTTGAAACGGGAGAAGTAAAAAATGCCAAAATTTCTGATTTAGTTTATTTTCATCACAGTGAATCCACTTTAGAAATTCGGAGAGCATATAAATTGAACAGGAAATCTATAGATCCCGACACTATGGAAAGACAAAATGTTGAATACGTCGACAACATTTTTCATGACTCCACCATAGCAACTTTAAAAGCTTGCCCGGAAACAGTAGAAACGGGTGAGTTTTGCGAAATAATTTGCAAGTGGTGGAACGTCGTTAATGTAAAGAGTTCTTTTAAAGGTTGTCGTATGCGGAACGAATGGTGCAACCCTATTTCGAATAGTAACGAACCGTCGGTGCATATTTTACGCAATTTTATTAAATGGCTCCATATATGGAATAATTCTGAAAATAATAACGGTGTGTTAACTTCCGACACATATAAAGCAGCCGTTTTAACTACAACGATATTAACTAGTTCAGTTGGAGATTCTTTAAATAAGCTAAGTGTTTCGTATGTTTTACTCGGAAAATTTCAGACGGATGATCTAGAAGGGCGATTTCGCTTATATCGTTCTTTATCAGGGTGTAGTTACAGAATTTCGTATTCAGTACTACTAGAATCTGAGAAGAAAATAAGAGTGCACAACATTTTTGCTCATGACATAGATCATAAAGAGCTAAAAACTTCTCAAGATAATAGCGAAGTGATCGATATTTCTGATTTCGAACCAATATTCGAAACAAACGATTACTTAGCCGCGGCCGTTCTGTCGACGACTGTCTGACTGTCGTGCGTTTATTGCAGTGCGCTAATTCTTGAATCAAAGGGTGGCACTGCAAATGATGTTTATTTTGATTCCCTGCAAAGAGGTGGTTTAAGTATTCCCACTATGCTGGTAAAAATACTTTTGAACCATGCTATCTATGTTTTCCAGGAAATTGTCCGCCAGGAAAAATTAGCTATAGAATTTTTTGGGAGGGTCAAGCAAAAAGAATTGCTTTCGCTACTAGGGATCAAAAGTATTTTAGTGGGCGGGTGTGAAGACGCGATCGTATGAATGTTCCTGCGGGTCCACGAGCGTGCAACTCTTCGCTCATATTTGCAATCGGTTCGCGAATATTATTTTAAATAACCATGTCAAGTTTAGAAATGACATGGACTGTCTCCCAGGGGCAAGTTATCGACAACTCGGCAAATTCGCAAATACATGAGGCATACATACATGTAATATATAAAATTGTTATGTTAAATATATTTAATTTTATCGTTATGTTTGGAATATATATTTTGTTTTTAATTATTACAATATTTAGTTGAATATTTTTTGCAATATTTTTATTTATATATTTTTATTTATATATTTTTATTTATATATTTTATTTGTTGAGTTTGTTTATTTATATATTTTGTTTGTCGATTTTTTTGTAGCTTGGGCTAATCGAAATGGTGTTAGCAGCGATGGTTGCAGTGGGTAGCCAGCATCTCTTAGGATTAATTAATCAAATGTTATCCTGAATTTGAATTTGACAAAATCGCCTTACCCATCAATCTAGTATTTCTTTTACCATTCTGGTAATTTTCCTTAAAATATTGTGATGCTTCGTCTACGTTCCATACCAAAGAATCGTGAGTAGCTCCGGGAAACCTTGCGTTGACGTATCTTATTCGCTGTTTGCGATCGCAAATCTGAAGTAGATAAAATCAGAATTATAGACATATTGGACATATAAACATTTTTTTGCGTTCAGGCTAAAAAAACCTTTTCTGTTGTAAAAAAGGTGTGCGTTTATGGCAGGTTTAAATATTTTATGTGTGTCCCACCTACACACATAATTACGCCTGGTATTCTACTCTTTTCGTAGAAACTACGCTTCGCGTCTTGCTTCTCTTGCTCTGACATAGCAAGCTTTATCCATTTGGGACACAATTTCGCCTCCATCAAATCCAACATCTCCTGCAAATGCTTGGATAACGTTGGTTGGGCGACTGCCACATGGTGGTCTTGGGCTGCTCCACGCTGCTATCCACCTTCCGCGAAGAATCTTAGACAGGCTGCTAGTTTTCGCTCCAAAGGTATTGAAGTTGCCAGTTGGTTCAACGCTGTCTTTTAATTTTTTACTATAGAAGCAAATGCCAGCTTATTTATTCGAAAGTTTTTTTTAAACCTTAAATTTTTGGAAATTTTTGTAATAAGGAAATTGTATAGAATAAGATTTTCTAATTGTTACTCGAAATCAGACATGTCCATAAGGCTTTGATTTTTTTCTTTTATCAATCTTCGAGTTACTCGTTCTGGTTGGACTTCTTCATCCTCTTGAAATTGTACCGCAAGATTAAACCACCCGATACTATCCATTATCGTTTTTCTGCTTTAAACATTTTTATTAAGAAACACAATTTTCCAACTTAAGTGTTCATCGCCATCTCCTTCAACATCCTCCTGACCCCTAATGACCCAAAAACTTTTCTATTGTACATATTAAGCTTACTACTTACTAGCGGTCATCAGCGGAGTAGGGGGAATAACATGTAGCATAACATACACGTGCAGCAACTATTGCGGACGGATCGAAGTGCGATCATAAACTCCTAGCGGTGGCCACTGGTAACTATTCTATGAGAGAGGATGGGCTAATATAATCGGGCTAGTCCCTTCCAAGTAAGGTTGGCTTGAGGTTAATAACCTCACCCGGAAAAAATAATTATTAGGGAACGAGCAACATGCCTCGGATACTGGAATGAGCCACGACGACATACTGGACGGATACTGGAATCACAACATCTAGCCGATACCTTGTCATAGTATAAAGCTGACATTACCGCCATTCAGGAGATGAGATGGACAAAGAATGGTGTTTTGCAAAGACCTGAATATGACGTATATTAGAGCTCTCATACAAAACACCATGTGGTCGGAGTAGATTTTATGGTCAGCAAAAGAATGAAGCCTACCATTATCGGCTTTTAAGCAATAAAAGAAAGGCTATGCACTCTTCGTGTGCGAGGTAAATTTTAGAACATCAGCCTCATAAACGTTCACGCACCTACAGAAGAGTCCTCGGATGATGATAAAGAATTCTTTGAATTAGTTGAACGGGAACTTAATGCCTGCCCCAGGTACGATGTAAAAATCATACTGGGAGATCTGAACGCCAAAGTAGGCCGGGAGCCCATGTACAGGCAATATGTAGGCACCCACAGCTTGCATGAAAGCACTAATGAAATGGACACAGAGTTATAAAGATGGCAGCAAGTAAGAACTTGGTTGTTGCAAGTACTAGATTTGCGCGTAAAGATATCCATTATGCCACCTCGGTATCTCCTGATGGAGCCACTCGCAAACAAATAGACCATGTGTTGATAGACCGCCGCGCCGCCACCTTTCAGGTCTGATGACGGTACGAACGTACCGAGGTGCCAACTTCGATTCGGATCACTATCTTATCAGTTTTCATGCTAAGTGAACTCCACTGTAATTCAGATTGGGTGGTAGCTAGAGAGGCTACAGGAATCACTATTTTTTGGAATGCCACAGAAAAGACATTCGCATGAGCCGACTGTAATAACACAAATTAAAACAATTGTTTTGGCAATCTGGCTGGCTTCTATTGTCCAAATTCATTTGGATTAACGACAAACGGCCTCGTTGAAATTTTATGTCTCCTGAAACGAGATCAATTCATAGACGTTCGCCTATTTTTGTGACGTCGGTAAGGATAAGCTGGTCTTGCAGTAAAAGGATAAAAAAACTTACTAGCCGTCCATTCATTTTCTTAATGTAATTTTAGATGCTACGTTGACCTTCCTTAGTTATTTGTACGGGACCACAATTCACTTCGCTTTTATTAGCACCCAGAAGACTTATTTAAGAATATTCAAAAGATATGTTTATACTAGGCCTTTAGAAATAATAATTTGAGGTTTATTTTCGATTTACCATCAGATTTAATTGGATATAATGATATACTTAGGTGTAAATAACAATAAAATACACAGATATAGCTCTAGCTAGGCTCGTCCGGTATAGCTTGGACTAACCCTATCACTGTTGTTTTTGTTGTAGGACGGCCATGTTCTACTTGCAAGGCCCTGGATTCATACGGTAGTCGGAATTTTTTGGCTATATTGAATGATTCAAAGAAGACCCCGGCGCCTAGTCCATCTTGAAACCATTTTCGTAGATAACTGTGTCCATATCTGCCATATGCCGCTTTTCCACTCCCGTCTTTGATGACTGTGTCCATAACTGCTATTTCCACTCCCGTCTTGTTACAATTTTTACTTTGAACTAGGTGCTCATCTCCAAGTTGGGGGCAATGTGTTGTGTCAATCATACCAAGTCCAACGTGTCGAATTCAACGAAACCAAAATCATGTACTGTCTATTCTCCACTGAAACCTACCTCTATTTCAGTGGGCGAGGATAATATAACAGCTGACCATCTCTTAACATCCTCGGCTTGACTTTATCCAACGACCTGCGATGGAGTAAACACCTGCTGCAGGTCGCCATACAAGCGCATCAATGAATCCGTTTCCTTAAGAGATGCAAGTTTCTCTTTCAGCCAGCTGCCTTGGCTACAATCTACAAGTCTTACCTTTGGCCCCACCTTGAAAGTCTTATAACCACCTTGGCTTGGCTATACAAGGTGCAAAACTGCTCCATCAAACTCATTGGCGATAGCACTCTTTGCTCCTCCGTCGACCCTTTAAGCCAAACTCAGTTGTGTTGGTACTGAATCGCAGCGTGTGTGGGGCAGGTGGCAAACTAATTTGGGATAAATCAAAATCTTTTAATTTTATGGGGGCGGGGCCTAGAGTTTGGGCAACTAGTAGCGCTGTGTTTGTTGCAGTTTGGCAAACTACTTGGATGAATTAAACCTGAATTCGAAGTAATATTTTTTTACAAGTTCATAAACACTGTTTGCGTTATTTTTAATTTAAATTATGAAAATTAAATTAATTTCAGAATTATCTAAGAGTAAAGTTGAAGCATATTATTTATATTTTTAAAACAAATAAATGTATATAGCAATAATTAATAAATTTATAATTGACATATAAATTTTTTCATTTACTTGTATACCACAACAGGAGCTTCCAAGATCATTTCACCCATAAGTGCATAACGTTCACTCTCAATTTTGTACTTCCGGTGTGTCCGTGAAATTTGTTTTATTGTAAAAGCAAATGACTTTACTCTTTGTTCATAACAAAACTACACTTTACGTGTACCTTGAACCTTTTTTGCTGTCCAATCAACGAATCGTTACTAAGATTATGGGAAGTGTATAACTATTTTTGATGTGTACGCTTCTTTTCTCATCTGAGGTTAAAGAAACGAAAACAATAATATACAACCTTTTGTTGCTTTTGTGAAATGTTGATGACCTTTAACCTGTTGTACTTACCCTTACACGTTTTCTTTTACTTTTCGGGAATATTTCTTCTTTTTGTGCTCATTTATAAGGGCAATAAAACATTAAGATTCTTTCGTAAACATCCCTTTTTTGGATAGAGATGCCTTTTGAAAACAAAATGTTATTAGTGTTTTCGTTTTGAAAAATGGCGAGTGTAAGCATAAAAAGTGACATGCATTTAGGCTTTCAAAAAAAAAGGAAATCCCGATTTGGTTAATAGATTTTCCAGTTAGCTTCTGACTTCCGAGCGAGGACATCCCAAGATTATTATAAAGGGGTTAGTTTTGGCAGCAAAGTCTGGACAGAAGGAATAGGAGAAGCACATATTTGGAAAATCCTGGGCGTGTGCGTATAGGAATTTATCTGGTATCAAGAAAATATACGCCAAAAAAGTGATAGAGTAGATTTTCATCTATGGGCAGTTGAATCTTCTTCTTCTTTAAACTCCTTTAATCCCTCATGGGACATAGGGCGGAAACAGTTGCCCTCCAGCGGACTCTGTTTTGCGCGACAGCTCTCAGCTCCGACCAGGATCTCCCAGTAGTTGCGGCTTCTTCTAGTAGGGTTCTCCTCCACGTTGTTCTAGGTCTTCCTACTCGACGGGAACCTTGCGGATTCCAATCAAGGGCCTGTTTGGCTAGGTTTTCGTTTTCGCGTCGCAAGGTGTGGCCAACCCAATTCCATTTCCTTCGCCTGATTTGGTCGTCTATCCTTTCTTGGCCGGCACGGCGCCATAGTTCTTCGTTTGAAATTCTATCTTGCCAGCGGATTTTTAGGATACGACGAAGGCATCTGTTGATGAAGACTTGTAGGCGCCCTGTGATGAATTGGGTGACTTTCCATGTTTCGCAACCGTACAAAAGAACAGCCTTCACGTTGGAGTTGAACAGCCGCAATTTGGTGTTAGTTGAGATCTCCGTTGATCTCCATATGCGGAACAGGCATGCATATGCGCCTCGTGCTTTGTTTATTCTGGAACTTACGTCTTCTTCTGCCCCACCATTTTCGGTAATAACACTACCGAGGTAGCAGAATTTATTTACCAGTTCCACGTCACGGTTATTCAGCGCTGTCCGTTCAATGGTGTTTGCATTTATCCGCATTTCTTTAGTTTTAGTCGGATTTAGCCTTAAGCCTGCTGGACTACTTTCTGTTGCCAAATTGTTCAACATGTTTTTGAGGTCCTGGTGTCTGTGGGCCAGCAAACAGATATCATCGGCGTAGTCGAGGTCCTTAAGGCGGTCTACCAAACCCCATTGTATGCCGCCTGTTCGATTATCTAGAGCGCCGACAAGGATGTCATTTATTACTATAAGAAATAGTAAAGGCGAAAGTAGGCATCCTTGTCGTACTCCTGAGCTCACCTCAAAGCTGTCGGATAATTTTCCATTATGGAGAACTCTGCATTTGGAATTGTTATATAGGGCTTTTATCAATTCTATTATTTTATCAGGCAATCCACGTCGCCGTAGTGCCTGCCATATAAAGCTCCTATTGACCGAGTCGAACGCTTTCTCATAATCTACGAAAGCAAGGTAAAGGGGGGATCGGAATTCAGTAGACTGCTCCACTATTATTCTCAAGGTGTTAATATGATCAATACAGGAGCGGCCCTTCCTGAATCCGGCCTGCTGCCTCCTAAGCGTTCGGTCAACTGCCTCACTTATCCTAGATAGTAATATATGGGACAAAATTTTGCCCACTGTAGATAGTAAACAAATGCCTCTCCAGTTGTCGCATATTGTTAGGTCCCCCTTTTTTGGTATTTTGACTATGATACCTTCCGTCCAATCCTCCGGAAAGGTACAGGTGTTCCATGCTATTTCTAGGATTGGCTGAAGCGCATCTGCTATGAGGCTTGAGTCGGCTTTCAACAATTCTGGCGGGATGCCATCTTTCCCAGCTGCTTTACCATTGGCCATCGCATGAATTGCGGTTACTATTTCCGTCTTGGATGGGGCCCGGGTGGTGATTCTTATTGGCTGTGCATTGTTGCTATTTTCCTGAGGTTCCTGTGTAAGTGTACCATTCAGGGCGGCGAAGAAGTAATCTCTCCATCTTTGGAGTTGCTCTTCGTCGCTGCACAGCAGCCTTCCATCCGCACTCTTAACGGCATGCTTTTTAGTAGAGTGCTTTCCCGAGAGCTGTTTAGTGATTTGGTACAGCACCTTACTATTGCCTGTGTTTGCCGCGTTTTCCGCTTTTTCTGCGAGCTCGTTTATCTGCTGCCTTTTATCACGCCGGACACTTCTCTTAACCTCCCGGTGTAATTGGGAGTATTCCCGTTCTAATTGGTGATGTCTTTCCGGGTCGTTTGTGGAGTTTACGCTATTTTTGAGGGCCCTTCTGCGTTCTATTTTTTGCCAGGTTGTGTCCGAGATCCAGTGTTGCTGGTTTCTTTGGACATAACCGATGCTTGTTTCCGCAGCCGTCAATATCGCGCCCTTTGTCGTACTCCACAATTCCTCAATATTTGTGTCGTCAGAAACGGTTTGCTGGTTTAATAATTCTAAAAAGTTTCCAGCGAATTCCCGCTTTTTAACGCTCTCCCGCAGAAGGTCTACGTTAAACCGTCTACGGGTTATAGCATCATGTTGCACGTTTCTGATTGCGGCGATTTTAAGGCGAATAGTTGCTACAACCAAATGGTGGTCGCTTCCAGTATCCGCTCCCCTGAAACTCCTGACATCCTCAAGAATAGTTCTCCATCTGCGGCTAACGGCCACGTGATCTATCTGATTTCTCGTTCTACCATCGGGCGATACCCAGGTCTCTTTGTGTATCTTCTTGTGACAAAAGTAAGTTCCACCTACCATGAGTTGGTGGGAACTACAAAAGTCAACGAAAAGCTCACCATTGTTATTGGTAACTTGGCTTAGGCCTTGGTTTCCAATTGTGTGTTCAAGGCCCGTGTTGTCACGGCCGATCTGAGCGTTTAAGTCACCCATTAAAACAATGATGTCTCCCCTTGGAATAGAGCGAAAAACCTCATTCAGTCGCATATAGAACTCGTCCTTGATGTCATCTTCAGCGTCTTCAGTTGGAGCATAGCATTGGACTACCGTAGTACTTCTTAGTCTGGTACGCAGGCGCACGGTAATAATCCTCTCAGAAACCGGTGACCAGCTAATGAGGCTGGACCTGGCTTCTTTGGTGAGTATTACGCCAACGCCACTCCTACGGCTTTCAGTTTCGTTTCTACCAGAATATAAGAAGGACTCACCATTTGGGCAGATATGTTCCCCCGCATCGGGCCATCTGGTCTCGCTAAGTCCCATGATCTTGATTTTATATCGATTCATCTCGTTGAGGACTTCATCCAGCCGTCCCTCAGCCAGCAGTGTTCTCACATTCCATGATCCGATTCGTGTCCTTGTTCGAAAAGCAAAGGTCGTCGTCGTGTTGTCCGTCCGGTTCCGAGGCATTGTTTGCCGATTCGTAGCAATGGTGTTTTTTATGGGAGCGGGTTGCTAACCCTCAGCCCAACCGACTTAAAACTCTGTTTTGTGGCGCAGAGAGCTCGCCATTCGCCCGTCTCCCGTTAGCTCCTTCCGAAGAAGTACCCCAGAGGGCACCGCGGGGAGGTGGGATTAGGACTTGCTAACAGGTCTGCTAGGTGTTCGTCTGCAGTGACTTTCCTCGAATCTTGACAGAAGTGACAAATCGGGTGCCACCACTTTCCGAGGTCTTTATAAGCCATTTTTTCGCTTTATCTGGGACTTTTGCTGTTCCCTTAGCTAATCAATCGCAACATTCAACAACCAGAGATATGTCTTTGGATGAAGATTTCTGCTAAGAAAATAGTTTTGTAGTTAGTATGTAGTAATAATAGTTTGTTTCAGCAAAAATAATAAATGTTTTTATTACTATGTTACTTTTCTATGTTTATTATATTTCATAATATACTACATTAATTTATTTTGATACAGTATTTATTACTTTACAAAATCTCCTCCTTATTTGTTTGGCTTGGAAGCATTTCTTAATGCTGTGGCCGCAATCGTTGTGAACCTTGTGGCATTTGTGGAACAATTTGCTGAATTACCATCCAAGTTCAAGTGGGAGCCTCGGTAGTCTAGGGGTAAGGCGCCTGACTACTATCCCCAGAGGTCCCGGGTTCGAATCCCGGTGGTGCCACGGTCCTAGCCTTTCCCAATTTCCCGCCTACATAACTTTCCTTCTTTCTTCTTCCCTCTTTACATTCCTGATTCCTCCTGTCATAGCCTTCACTAGTTCTCTTCCACGCTCCACCAAGCGCATGCCATCGGTTGGTTGAAGAGATTCAACTCGTTTCAGGAGGCATAACACTCCAGCGAGTTGTTCTCGATGCCCCGATGTCAGAGTCGCGAAATGGTTGAGAGTTGGTGGAATAAAAATATCGCAGCCAGGTTGTGACAGTTCCTTCCTCTCTTCTTTCTCTCTCTTCTCTCTATCTTCCGGCTAGAGCTGCTGTTCGACGGTGTATACGGAAAAAAATAGATTGTCGACAGTACAAAGGGACTTTCCCTAAGCCTCTAGTCTGCCACATAAAAAAAAAAAAAAAATATAAATATTGTCACGACGCCTATGTTGAAAATTATGTAGGTAAGAACGTGTTTAGGTAATAGTTGTCAAGTTTCTGGGCATAGATTTATTGTAGTCAACAAGACACGAAAGCGGGAGGCCAAAATACCGAATGTTTTCTCCACTTTAGCTTTACTTAAAGGGGGAGCCTGCTTTAGAGGCTTCAAAAAATCTATTTTTTGAGGAATTTTTAGGGAAGGAAATAAATAGGTATTTAATTGAAACGAAGCTTTCAGGTATTATTGTTATATATTTCAACATTTTCCTCAAATTTTTCATTAATGTCATAATATGCCGGGTACAAGCATTTCGCCGAGGCGCCTCGAGCGTGCATGTGTCGTGTGGCGGGAAAGATGCAGGTCACAATTTCCATGTAAAACAAAAAAACCCAAAACAAATTTATATTTTCAATAGTATAGATTCTAGTTAAACCTAAAAAATCTAAAAAAAAAGTGAAAAATTCTACAATTTTTCGCAACTTAAAAAAAATTTTTTTTGGAAAAAAAAATTTCACTTTAGATTGTTTAAAAAGTGGGTTAATTATAACTTTTTTTAAGGTTTTTTAGGTTCAACTAGAAGAGAATTTAATCCTGATACAATCAATTTTGTCTCGTTTCGATAGGACGTTAAATTTTTTTCCTATCTTTCCCGCCAATTAGGAAAAATCGAAAAAATGAAAAACCGAGAAATCGCGCGTCGAAGTTTTCGTTTATAAAAAATCGTAATTTTCTTGAACTTACCGCAATAATGTGCTAATCTGCGATTCCTGGTCCATAGAGTTGCCCTTCAGACTCTTCAAAAAATTGGTTTCCGCTCTGATGTTCGAGTCTGCGGGCTGTTCTGTACAATACATACGATAGATTTAGGGACTGAGCGCAGGCACTCCGAGCGATCCGGCCGCTCGTATACCTGCTCGACGCTTGCTCACTATTTCTTTTGTAACTCCGAAAATAATTTGAATTTGTTTCTGAATTTTTAGGGACATATTCTTGGATAGTTTGGGAAGACATTTATGCAAAAAAAAATCGATTTTTTGAAGCCTCTAAAGCAGGCTCCCCCCTTAAACACATTTTTTCTGGAGATGAATTCGTATGGGAAAAGGCTTCGGCCAGGTTCATGTTTGCAGTTCTAACTGCCCAGTGTAAGTTTTTGCAGTTATAAATTTAATTCTGAATTAGTAGACTTCGAAAATTTAGCTGCGATGTTCATGAACGCTTTGCTGCTATTTAGATCTAAGTCAGTTCTGCAAACATGAACCCGGCCTTCATTATATTCTCACTCAAAGCTAAACCATCATCCGCAACAAAAACATATGAACGGAAACACCATCTCGGGCGAAGGCAAGTTAAGTTGCTGCTGTTGTAGCTTCCAAAAGAAAGTTGAGTTTTAAAAAATCCTCCGTTAGAAATTGGGTCATTGGTCCCAATATTTACGTAGATCAACTCGCACTTTGCATTCATTACGGCGAGTAAAACAATGCTGAAGTGCTTTTTATAATTGAAATAAAGAGACCCTGAATAACCCGCTGGTTTTTTTATATTTATGTGTTTTCCGTCAATCGCCCCCAGGCAAGTACTTAATGGAAAATTTACTATCTCCTACCTTTATATATTCCCTAACGCCCGTATAAGTTCTTTGCAAATGTCTATAACTATTTTACCTATTGTTTGAGCAGAGAGAATTTCACATCTTCTTCTTCTTCTTTAACGGCTCTACAACCGGGATCCGGTCCTGGCCTCGCGCAACTGTTCTCTCCACCGGTCCCGATTCTGAGCCGATGTCATCCAGTTTGGCATCCCTAAACTCTGAGCGTCCTGGTCCACGCCATCCTTCCAGCGAAGGTTGGGCCTCCCTCGCTGTCGCACCCCATAGGTCTTACCGCAGAGAACTTTCCGAGCAGGCTCATCTTCACTCATACGAGCTAGATGCCCTGCCCACCGGAGCCTACCGAGCTTTATTTTCTTCACAACATCTATGTCGCGATAGCGCTCGTAGATCTCGTCATTGTAGAGTCTCCGGAATCGTCCTTCCTCACATACGGGGCCAACAATCCTCCGAAGTATTTTCCTCTCAAACACGCCCAAGAGGTTTGAGTGCTTTTTGCTAAGCACCCACGTTTCGGATGCATATGTGAGAACGGGTAAGACCATCGTCTTATATAGTAAAAGTTTAGACGTTATGGTTAGATATTTGGATTTGAAGAGCCTTGACAGACTATAGTAGGCTTTGTTGGCTTTTAGCAGTCGTGCGCTTATTTCTGGTTCCATGCTATTGTCGGCTGCTACTATTGACCCAAGGTAGGTAAATGATTTTACCACGTCAAACTCGTGTTCCGCTACCTTGATTGTGGGACCAATGTTAGGTGTTCTTCCAGACGAGGCCACCATGTACTTTGTTTTGCTTTCGTTAATGTGCAGTCCCAGATTTCCTGCCGCTTGCTCAATCTGAGTGAAAGCTTCTTGTACAGCTGTTGTTGTTCTTCCAATGATGTCAATGTCGTCTGCGTAAGCCAGTAATTGGGTGGACTTGTGGAGGATTGTACCCCTAGATGTCACGCCCGAATCTCGGATCACTTTCTCCAACGCCAGGTTGAAAAGGAGGCAGGCCAGACCGTCCCCTTGTCGGAGTCCATTATAGATGTTGATTGGTCTGGACAGTGTTCCGGATACCTTTACTTGGCTTGACACATTGATCATGGTCAACCTACATAGTCTTGTCAGTTTGTTGGGGATGCCGAATTCTCTCATGGCTTTGTAGAGTTCTACCCTGGCTATGCTATCATAGGCGGCTTTAAAGTCTATGAAGAGGTGTTGAATTGAGTTTTGAAACTCTAGACATTTTTCCATAGCCTGCCTCAAGGTGAAAATCTGATCGGTCGTTGATTTGCCTGGGCTGAAGCCACACTGGTAATGGCCTATGATATTTCTGGCGTATGGGGCCATCCTGTTTTGTAGGTTAGTGGAGAATATCTTATACACGGTACTCAACAACGTTATACCGCGATAATTAGTGCACGCTGTGATATCTCCTTTTTGTGTACCGGACAGAGGATGCCTTTTCTCCAGTCTTCTGGCATCACTTCCTGCTCCCATACTTGCACAATTAATTCATGAATCGCTTGGTGTAATGTAGGCCCTCCATATTTAACCAGCTCCGCTGCGATGCCGTCTGCACCCGAGGCCTTGTTGTTTTTGAGCCGGCTGATGGCTCTGCTAACTTCTTCTATGCTTGGTGGCGGCAGCATAGCATTGTCATCAGATATTGGTGGAGCCTCCGAATCCTCAGTTAGCTCGCCATTTAGCAATTCATGAAAGTGCTCTTCCCATCGCTCCAAGATGCCTTTAGGATCGGTGATCAGATTACCTTCTTTGTCCTTGCAGTATGTGCAACGTGGTGTGAATTGCGTCATACTGCGGACTCTTTGGTAGAACTCCCGCGCCTGGTGCGGCCGTCGTTCTCTGTACTGTTCTAGCTCACAGACGAGATTTTTTTCCCAGGCTTCCTTTTTCCGTCAGTGAATTCTCTTTTCTTCTTTTCTGAGCTCTTTATAGTTCTCTTCGCGTGCCCGTGTTCTCTGAGACTGCTGCATGGCTCGGTACGCAGCATTCTTACTTTCAGTTGACAGCTTGCATTCATTATCGAACCAGTCGTTCCGATCGTTACGACTTCTGCCTAAGATGGAATCAGCAGTACTAATGACAGTATTTTTAAGGCGGGTCCAGTTCTCTTCAACGCCCGGCATCTCATCCCCAGGACTTGGGCGAGTTCTAATGCATGACCGTAGCTGTTTCTGGCCATTTCATTGCGTAGTGCAGCTGTGTTGATTCGAGCCTGATCAGCGGATACAAAGCTTTTCAGCGTTGTAATGCGCTCTCGGAGCACCATACCAACAAGATAGTGATCCGAGTCGAAGTTGGCACCTCGGTACGTTCGTACCGTCATCAGACCCGAAAGGTGGCGGCGGTCTATCAACACATGATCTATTTGGTTGCGAGTGGCTCCATCAGGAGATACCCAGGTGGCTTTATGGATATCTTTACGCGCAAATCTAGTACTTGGAACGACCAAGTTCTTACTTGCTGCCATCTCTACAACTCGCTGTCCATTGTCATTAGTGTTTTCATGCAAGCTGTGGTTGCCGACATATTGCCTGTATATGGGCTCCCGGCCTACTTTGGCGTTCAGATCTCCCAGTATGATTTTTACATCATACCTGGGGCAGGCATTAAGTTCCCGTTCAACTAATTCGAAGAATTCTTCTTTATCATCATCCGGGGACTCTTCTGTAGGTGCGTGAACGTTTATGAGGCTGATGTTCTTAAATTTACCTCGTACACGAAGGGAGCATAGCCTTTCGTTTATTGCTTTAAAGCCGGTAATGGTAGGCTTCATTCTTTTGCTAACCATAAAACCTACTCCTAGAACATGGTGTTTTGTATGACAGCTGTAATATACGTCATACTCAGGTTTTTGCAAAACACCATTCCCTGTCCACCTCATCTCCTGAATGGCGGTAATGTCAGCTTTATACTTTGACAGGGTATCGGCTAGATGTTTTGAAACTCGAGTTCTGTACAGAGTTCGAACGTTCCATGAAAAAATTCGTAAATCGTTTTGCCTTTTTCGTTGCCGTAGTCGTCGTCGTTTATTCCAGTATCCGAGGCATGTTGCTCGTTCCGTAATAATTGTTTTTTACGGGTGAAGTTATTAGCCTCACGCCAACCTTACTTGGAAGGGACTAGCCCGATCATATTAGCCTATCCTCTCTCATAGAATAGTTACCAGTGGCCACCGCTAGGAGGTTATGATCGCACTTCCATCAGTCCGAAATAGTTACGGCACGTGCATGTTATGCTACATGTTATTCCCCCTATTCCGCTGATGACTGACCACCTTCACGTCTTCACCCGTTGCTAAAAAGCGAAGAGTAATGCCTAGTCGTATCTCCGGTTGGATTGCATCGCGCATCATTGTATCCTGTTTTTGAATTCTGACACAGTCGTGATAGCAAATCATTAAAAGTATTTCCATCCATCCTCATAAAGTTTTTATAATTTTTGGGCTCTGTGCATTTCAATCCGCTGAAAAGCCGCTGGCTAGAATACCTTTCCTTTTTTGCTAACCATTCTTTTTGCCAAACCCTCAGCCTTTTCCGACATATCCGCCGCTCATGCTATCCTCATCCATTTCTTATTATTTTTAACTTAATCGCGAGCTTACTACAAATTTCACTTCGCTCTTAAATTGGCAGTCAAATATCAATGTGACAGTCGATGTATCCGTCCAGTTGAAGTGTTTGTGGCAAACCACCAACTCATTATACACCTCAGTTTGGGCAACTGGTTGGCCTATGGCTGGGGCCCCATAAGGTTCATCTTACAAAACCACAAAACCACAAAAATAAAAATTAACCGTGTTGATTTTTTTCTTGCCAATACCCATTTCCTTTAGTAGGGTGGAACCGTCACTTTGACAATTTTAAATATGTGCGAGTATTCTAAGAAGCAGCCGTTATTCCAATTTCTGAAAGACAAAAATGGGTAAGTTAGCTTAGTATGTATGTATATGTAATTACGGAAATTATTTACATAATAATTATTACAAACAGCGCACTACTTTGGTTGCAGATAATAGGCAAAACCCATTTGCTCAACGAAGTGAAAAAGCGAAATTACATTAAGATTTGTGGAGCCCATTTCTCTAGCGAAATGTTCACCAGATGCGGACGTCGCCTTCTACCTGGAGCTACTCTAAATTGTCAACCGAACAATAGCTGCTCTGATTTGGAACTGTTCTGGTATTTTATTTCTAAAGTCAATGTAATATTCTTTCTCTATAAATTAGGTCAAGAACTAATTTTCTCTTTCTCTTTCCTTTTTCTCGTTTTCTTAACATTTCCATTACCTATCCATACCATACCTATTTTCTTTTTCTTTCTTTCTCTTTTCAAATTTTTTTTTATTATTGCATGCTTCATTTTCATTTCCGTGGAATGGGGTGTCAATTTAAAAATTCAAATGGCCGTATTTTCTAAAATACAAACGTACCGAAGACGAAAAAAAAATTGGAATATCGGTTTTTACTATATAATCGATACAATGAATTACATTCTTTTTTAAATAAATAATATGTCGGTGAAAAATATAAATGTGAGTGGTCAATGTTAAACCGTACGTGGGGTTACTTTGATACCCCCTAATATTTTCACGGGAAATGAAAGAAACCCCTTTAAACGTTATTATTTCGAAAGAACAAAAAAAAATCGGTTAAGTGCAAAAAAAGATATTAATTTTTTTAAAGTTTAGGGGTAACATAGATCAAGGCAATAAAAATACTTTTTGAAAAATCACCTTTATTTTAACGTTTCATTGAGATATATTAATTGTAAAAACATAATTAGGAACATTAATCAGTCAACATCTTAAATGTTAAATAAAATTAATCTACATTTCTTGAACATTAATTTCAAATGGAAAAATAAAAAATTCACCCTCCTCTACAGGTTTTGGTAAAAAAGATACAATATCGTCGTGATCTATTTCAGAAATATCATTCGGAATTCTTTTAAATTTCTTTTTATGTCCAGCTGATTTAAACCCTTCTACAAGTAAAGGATCTGTTTCAGTAATTTGGCAAACATATTTGTAGGTCTTTTTACCACGTGTCGAAAAGAATTTCACCAATAAGAATCTTCCTAAAGTGCACTTTGTCTGCTCGTCTTCGTATTCTACTATATCTTCGTCAGGGTAATTTTCAATCAGTTGTCTATCCGGGATTTCCTCACTGTGTATACCTGCAGCTCTGACTTGAGCTGGACCCGATTCAACCAATGCTTGAATTTCCATTTCTTGATGATCGGAATCTGAGGCGTTCTGTTCATTACTTTGCTGATTTTCAGAATGGGACGCTTCCTCTCTCGTTGCAATACTTTTTCCAGGAGCTACATCCAAACGTCTCTTTCTTCTTGCAGGTTGGTTTGAAGTGCTTCCATATCTTGATTCCTTCAAGAAATCTGTCAAAGTGCTTTCAACTTCGTCTTCTTCAATGTGTTCTCTTGGAAGGCGATTAAGAACCTTTTGTTTGTTGAAAGGATAAATGCCAGCTGCACAAAATCCGCTTACGATATTACGTTTGATCCCGGAACTTATGTCTATATAAGGAAAATTCGGTTTTGGTTTAGCTTGATCCATTTTTTCGAGAGCTTTTGTCAGAAGATACGGGAAAGTATCCTTTGGAACAGTTGCCAATTTAGTATTTTGCATTTTCCAATTTGTCAGCACTTGGCGCCAGGCTGTTTTCATTGGGCGGAAGAACGCCACATCCAGAGGTTGGCATAAGTGCGTCGAATGTGGCACTAAACATACAAAATCAATGTTATTTTCACCACAAAGTTTTATGACCTCTTCATCTAAATGAGAAGAAAGATTATGACCAATAAGAACTTTACGTCCAGGCAATCTTTTTGCATGAGGCAAAAAACTACTTACAAACCAATCTCTGAATGTTGGGGCGTCCATCCAACCACTGACTGTACGGTTAAATCGTGATCCTGCTGAGCAACAAGGCTTATTACAATTTGGTGGACCGCATGGAGCTCTCTCTTTCCACGTGTTATAAAGGTGTAGACTTTTATATATGACTAGCAAAAAACCCGCGTGCGTTGCAACGCCTTTAAATAAAAAAGACTTTGTGCACAGTCCACGGTAGGAAAAAAGTATAAAATAGTAAAAAAACAAATCTGCAAAATGCCTATTAAAAATATGTTAGAACTTTTTTTCAAATTTGATTTTGAGCGACTCTTATCGGAAGAAGTTCAATAGACACCTGGAAAAACATATTGGCCTCGATTCCCAGATCCGGCTGATCGGAAGTGAGTGCGGATTTGACACTTTGCGATTCTCAAATCCGCAGTCGCGGATTCAATTAAATCAAACTTTCGGAGTGAAGACTTCAAATCCGCGGAAAATTTATAGCGGATCACACTTTTTCAGTCAGGAAATTGTCAAAGAAAGATTCGCGGATGCGGATTAGAGAATCGCAAATTATCAAATCCGCACTCACTTCCGATCCGTCTGATCTGGGAATCGAAGCCATTCAAAATAAAACTACCCGGCGTTGACCGGACTTAACCGAAATTATTTTTTAATAATTGTCACAAAATTTCCCTTACATCAACACTTTTATTTTAAGGCCTCTCTATATACATTTCTTTGTGTTTTTTATATGGGGCATAAATTACTAAGTTTGTTGAGCTGCTGACTCGAGAACATGCCATGTTTAGTTGTCCATGAGTAAAGCAACTTTTACTTAAATCAATCCCCGCTTTTCCTAACGATTGGCCTTGAGACTTATTAATCGTCATCGCGAAACATAACGTAACAGGGAATTGTAAGTGTTTGAATTTAAAGGGATAATTACTCGAAATTATAGGTATCCTAGGTATACCTTGGCATTATAATGGAAACGATATAAACCTAAATACCGATTAACGTGTACTTTCAGTGTATAATAGTATAGCCGATAAATATTCGCTAAAAAAGGGATGAAGAAAACCGCTAGGGAGGGGAGTTTATAACCTCAAAATAGTAATCAATTGCATAAAAATGGGAGTTTCCATATTTTTTCCTTACAATTTCACTAATTTCATTGGACACATTTAATTTCTTCTTTCGTTGAGAATAATTTCAGGTTTGACAACCGACCAACTTCAAAAAACTTGCTTAGTGATTGATATAACCGAAAAGGTGAATAACATAATCACAAAATTTTGAAGGCGCCATCTCTTGCAAAAAAAAACTACTTTTAAAATTTGTCGCATCTCCGAAATTCTAAAGTGAAATTTATTTTAATTTATGCCTTTTTCACATTCCCTTAATCCAACATTTCCATTTTTTATTTATTTGATAAAAGTTTCCATGAATAATAACATATTCTTGTTCTTCTTTAGATAAAATTAAGCAATTTTTGGTTAAAATAATGAGCAATTTTTTGGTTATAGACTTGGATAAAATATGAAAACCTAATCTCACAACCATTTTTTTTCATATGTAAACAAAAATACTCCTCCACCAACCCCCTCGCCAACGAAGTAAAAGTTATTAATAATTTCTTTTAGGGACTTAATATTAGAAATTTAAATAGCCTATAATTTAAGTTAGGTTATTTTTAACATATTTGGAGAAAATTACTACAATCAGTGCAGGACTTTTTGAGTTTATCCCGGACAAACAGACGGAATGACAGCGGGCTCTGTTTTATTTATAGAGATATAGGGTGGTAAAAGCACCCCATCAGCAGACCCACAAATCATTATCGATGTTGCACTCTTAGAAAAATTCATCGCCTTTTCCGGGTATTTGACACCTCTACGATATATCCCTATCTTCTTCCCTGGATCATCACTTAAGTTCGACTCGTCGTAATTGAAAATATTCGAGTCAGGCACACCTTCCACCTTCCAGTTCTTTCAAGGTTGTTGAAATATTCCTCGATCCTTTCAGGAGATACTGCAGCTCGAGCTCGTTTGATATTAGTAGCAACCCGTTTAGAATATTCGTTTTTGTGTCGCTTCAGTAGCGAGTATGCCCAGTCTTGTCCAGGCAGGTTGTTTTTAAATTTCGAAACTGTTCTGCCTTGTCTGTCTAAAAGAATTTTAGCAAACATGCGCAAATCTAAGATTGTAAGGGGATATCCCCATTCAGAACATTTGGCACAAGCTTTCAATCTTCATTTTCAGAAAATACTGGCTGAGCACCCTTTTTTATAAATTTTCCGTGGTATTTATTGAAAATCGTACCATACGTTATTTTAAATTTCTCTGAAGCCCCACGTAAGGTCATACGACCCTCTACAACTGCAGTTAGTGCTCGTTCTAACACGTCGTCATTATAATTCCGATAGGCGCGAGCGCCTAAACGCTTCATGTATGTTCTTGGCATAGCGCTGAAAGTAAAAAAAGCATATAAACCTCCACTGAATGAAATTTTTGAGGTTAGAATACAAAAACAACTTCTTTCTCAAGCTAATTAAAAACATAACAACATAAACTATCATTTTTTTCTAGCAACTTTCATATCCAATCTGGAAGTTATTTTAACCCCTAAAATACTTTAAACACAATACTCACAGTTTTTTATGAAAATCTCCGGTAGCGATCTGTTTGTACGTGCAGCGCTTGGGCAATGTCAAAGAGTGACATTCAGTGCTGCCAACGCAAAAGACGAAATTTTTCGATTGCGTTCAGAAATTAAACAATTCCTGTTTTAAAAAAATATAAAGTTTTTATCAATGTTACCCCGTGAATCAAACTAACCCCATTCCACGGTTCTTATTTTTGTTCGTTGAAATTTTAGTTGCGTATAATATTGGAAATTAATTTGACAGATAAAGTGAACATGAAAGCAACAACACAGAAGGAGCAAACTATTTGCACAGATGGAGACTTAGGAGAATATGAACCAGTCATCTGTTCAAATCTGGATAGTCAAGTGTTAAAAAAAACGAGGAGGCAATCGCAGAGTGCTCATCACAATGCGATGCCCGACATATTAACCAATTAACGCCCAAATTAATATTTTTTCTTGGATTTTCGTATAATTTTGATCCTAGGCACCATTCTGTGTGTAAAATTAATTTTCAAAAAAAAAAAGAAAAAAATATGTGCTGCCATATTGACAAAAACAGCTGGGATGATGAAAGTTAAAAAAACCCAAATTTCAAAATAGAAAATGCAAAATAGTTGTATCTGAATATATAATTTGTAGTTATAAATCTAAGCAATAATTTTGTTGTTTTTACCTCTTACAGCGATAGAATATTTTTCCAGAAACCAATTATGTTGGTCCACTCCTTCCATGTATTTATTATAATTAGTTCTTTTATTTCCTCCTTCGACGTCGTGCGGAAGCTAATAGTTCGACCGTGTCAAAATTTGTCACAAGGGTCACACCAAGCCCTCTCAACTACAAGCCAGGCCAAAATAGGTCCAAAAATTTACCGGAGTAACATGGCGGAGAAACCGTACGCGCCAATTTTTTTTTGTTTATTTTTGCAGTAAAAAGTGAATAAAAATTCGTATTTTATTACTTTTTACTGAAAAGGATTATCAGTGTTTAGTGATTTAGTGGTTTTGTGTTTTAATTACAAAAATCTAGTGATTCAGTTAAGTTAAAATGATAATTTTTATATAGAAACAAAGATAAACAAAAATTGAAAGTGGAAAGTGGAAATATTAGAAGATTACATTATGTGCATTCAATTAATGAAAATAAATATTAAAACAAGGAATACTTAATTTTTGGGTAAGTGCTGCAATTATTATCTATTGGAAAAACTTTTATATATTATTTATATTTATTTATATTTATTGGGACTTTTTCCATGTGTTATTGGGGCCTTTTCTGTCGTTACAATTTATATCTTCTCATTTGATTTTTCATATAATTCCATAGTTTTGGCTCAGTTAGTATTTCTTTAGATTCTTTATATTTATATTTTGAGCGTTTTTATTTGCGCGTTGGGTGGAAATAGTATTCATTTTGTGGTAAATCCTACTATCTGCCTTACGTTTTGTTTCTATCCTCTAGAATTTTCAATATAGACAGTTTAAAGCTAAATTTTTATAACGGCCAATTAAGCGAAAATAGTCTCGCAAGCTGGCGCTTGTGACAATATAAGTTTCCAGTATCAATATTATATGTAATCTTGTCTCCTATCTATTCAATTTTTACTTTTTGTTTTTTCTAATTTCGTCCTTATTTTCATTTACTTCCAGATTACTAAGCGGGGATGCGGCTTTCACTTTCAGTTTTGTCACTATCTACTTTTGCTCGTATGCATGTTTATTTTTTCCCTTTATTTGATTGAGTAGTTAGTATTTTATTAGCTTACGTAGTTAGTATTTTTTTAACGCCTGAATTCCATCACCACGCAAAACATTAAATATTCAACATTTTTTACCTAAATAAACAGCAAAAAACACCGCGAATGTAATAAGAAATGATCACGATAATAATTAACACACTTAAAAGACACTTAATCACTATTTTTTTTTTTTTTTTTTTTTTTAATTAAATCACTAACGAACTAATTACATGTAATCTATGTGCAGTTAAAAGTAAAGAAATATAATATTTTACCACTTTTTACTTCAAAACTATAACCAAAACGGTCCCGAACTTATTCCGCGCCATGTTTATTCTAACCAAATGTCAGATTTGTGGACCGACTTCAGCAATGGTTGTATTAGTTCAAGAGAGAGCTTCATGGCCTGTAGTTGAGAGGGGCTTGGTACACACTTGTTGTCATTCCATTTTACTACCAGAATTTCATTGTTTTTGGCAAATGGGAAATCATACTATGCTCTACCCTAATTCTCGAAGTCATTTGTTGTTTGAATAGGACATTTTTGGGTTCTATTTTCGCGAATTGTGCCCGTTGCTCTAAATCCCATTGTTTTTAATTTTACAAGTACGCTGTGACTGCTGAAGAAATTATCGAAATAGACAAAATAGCTCGTTGGATCATCAATAACCGACAACATATTTTTAACGACTCTCGTTACTAGAAAGAGTTGTTGCCATCAGAAATTTGGTTGTCGAATTCTACAAATCCTGCGACATCGTTAATAACTGGAATCAGGGTTGCGTTAATTTTTATCAAGTGATTTCAATCACATGATTTTTTCAAATAAAAATCATGATTAAATCAAAAATTGCGCTTTTCAATTCTATTTTACATAGAAAATACATAGAAAATTCTTAAAAATCAAAACCAGAATTCCAGACTGCAAATACGATGCTTATAAATAGAAAAAGTCTTACAAAAGAAAAAAAGTTTCCCTCCTCTCTCTATTCCCAACCTAGTGCATTCTTTCAACTGTTTAATTATTGGTAGTTGAATTGTGATTTCTGGCTCATCCTTTTGTGACAACCACCACTGGATTTCATTCATATTTTGTATTTCGTCCGAAAACTCAATATGTTTTAACGGGCTATAACGGGCGTTTAGCTTTATTGCCACGGGCAATAGTCCAGTGTTCTCATGTAGCCATGTAGCAGATTCTTTTCTTCAGGTGTTAACTGGCAATTTTCTTCTGTGGGCTCAACATAGAGGTAATACTAAAACATCTTCGAATATATTTTGTAAATGTTCCCATTGCTCTACAGCATCTGAGATAGTAGCATTTTTTCTCTGCAGAGTGGCAAGAGCCACTGCGATGAGTTTGAAAGTGCTGAAATACCCTTAAGCTGCATGTTTGATCCCATTTTTGAAACCTTTTTGTAGATGGATGCATCAATCTTCTTCGTATTTTCTTCGCAGGTCTCATACATACATACATTACCAAACAATCAGCACTATTATTCCATCGAACATCACTAGATAGCACTAAGGCCTTGGCTCCAGCTTGACTGAATTTTGATGTAGCCAGATGATTATTGCGAAAATATTGGACAATCTGGACCACATGTTCCTTAACATCTTGCACTTGTAAGTCCTTGCACAGTAAATTCAATAGTTGTGAAGAGCAGCCATAAGTTATAACTTCCGAGTTCTTTCTTCCAAAGTTTTTCTCATGAGGGTCATGTTTGCAGCGTTGTTTGTCACGAAAGACTTTGCACTGATATTCTGATTGACAGGGATAATCTAAGTCACACACTAAATCAGGCAAGTATTGCGAAGTACGAGACCTTTCCAAGGTATCAATACATTTATAAAGAAATGCTCGTCCATCTTCCGTTGTTAATTCTGCGCATATAATTGGCTCGTTGCGGACGTTGTTGACCATCCATCAATAGACATATTCACACATTGTCCCGATAAAGAAGAAAAACAGACTATTTTTTCTGCCTTATAAATCTCACGCAGTAGGGTTGTTGCTATCATTCTCCGGGAAAAGAAGGTAATGCCACAGCAGAGCTTCCAGCGTCCTTGGTTCGTATTTGTAATTCTGATGGCAGCGTCAGCATATCGCTTTCTATTTCTTCTGAATAGAAATATTCTACTGCTTCATCCAGAGTTTTGAATATTCCAGAAATTTTGTCTGTAAAACGACATAAAGGCATCAGAACATATTATATGCTTGTATTACCGGAAACGCCGAGCGTCCTATTTATAAGACACCGGTATTCAACGGCAGTTTGAAAAAAGGATCGAAAATAAATCGAAAATTATGATTAACAGTGTTATTTACACATATTACCATGCAAAAACATGCCGGCAATAGTCTTTTTATAATTGGTGAAAATATGTCACAATGCACAAACTCCAAAAATCTTGGATCTTTAAATATCCCCCAACCGCTTAGAATGAGCGTTTTCAACACAGTAAGACTAAACAAGTAACGCAAGGTATGTAGTTCTCAAAATAACTGTTCCATGCATAACCGTTTCTTTTAAGTTTGAGTAGTAACTAAAATTCTTGGAAAAAGTGTCCTATAAATAGGACGCTGGATGCTAATGGATTAAAGTGATTTCAATAATAAATTTACCAAATATCAATGATAAACCGAAGAACATAACATTAAAAAAAAGTTTACAATGGGAAGGGAATGAGGAAAACATTCCCAAACCAAAGTAAAGAAAAGTAATTGCCAAAATACCCAAACTGAGCGTTCATTAACACTATGTATGCCTAGAAAAAGTAAATTAAAGTAAACAGATAAAAGAGCTTCATAAACAACTTGAAGAAAAAAATAAAGTTATAAGCAGGCTACAAAAGAAAGAACAACAGAAAGCTTTCTACGTGAGGCACATGATTTGCTACCAAAAGACGTATCAAATCTTGTTGAATGCCAAATTAAAAACTCCATAAGGAAAAAGAAGGCCAATATTATGAACATGACCTTAAGCAATTTGCATTAAGCCAAGACCCTCTCAACTACAGGCCTCGTAGTTGAATTTTTCGTGGGGTTGGTCTCAGGCCCAAAAGTCACCGCACACCGGAGTAACATGGGGCGGAAGCCGTACGCGCAGAATTTTTGTGTTTATTTTTGCAGTAAAAAGTGAATAAAACATTGTATTTTATAACTTTTTACTGCAAAAATTGAAAAGGATTACCAGTGATTAGTGATTTAGTGGTATAGTGTTTTAATTATAAAATATCAGTGAATAAGTGATTTTAGGTTAAGTTTTTTTGTGTGTAGTGAAAATTGAAAAGAAATAAATTTAGGTAAACTTACATAAATTACGAATTACAAGTGCATGATTAAATTCTGTTGTAACATCCGTCTGGGATTATACATATATTTCGGAAGCAAGGAATTTTTGGGTAAGTGCTGGATTCATTATGCCGGGTTTCCACCAAACAGACAGTTTTAAAAAACTGTTTTGTTTTTAAAATTTTTGTTTGCTTTGATTTATGCGCTCGAAATGGGACAGTGTTTTGTTTATAAAAACACTATTCTCCGACAAAAATGTGTTCAAAATTGTTCGATTTTTACAAAACTGACTAAGCACTGACGTAACTCTTTTGGTGGAAGTGTAGCGGCGTTTCCAATTTCGAAGCACAAAACCTTAGTTTTTTCCAATTCCTTAAGTTGTACACGCAAGTTGATACTAATAAAAAACACAATGTTAATCCAGCAAAAATTCTTCTATGTATTCCGCTTCTCCACACAAAAATTATTTTATTTTGATCTTTATTTTTATTTAAAAAAAAAAATACACAAAAATCATTCAATTCATTTATAAATTTTTATAACTTGCACCAAAAAATATTTCCTCTTAAATCTAACAATCAAATTCAAAAAATCAAAACTAAAACACAGATTTCCAAATTTATCCCTGTAATGACACAATTTCACCATCCACCGAAGATCCCTTTGCCCTTGGTGCATTCATGCATTTCAAAGGAAAATATGACTGAAAAGCATTACTTTTTCCTAATGCAATAGGCACACTGTAGAATATTATTTCGAATGAATTCAGGACCGCTGGTGTCGCGATTTATTATCGACCAACCCATATTTTTTGTCTCATTTTATGTTGTTGTCTCTTTTCCTCTTATTAGTTAAATTATAAATTCTTATTTTCTTTAATTTAGCCCTTATCTCGATAATTACGCGCCCACCTGGCATCCCTTTCCTTAAAAACTTTATAGCGCCAGCTGATAATGGAATCGGAACATGAATGCCAGTTGTCATTTTTCGGTTTCGCGATCGCGGTCGTTGAACCTTTTTTTGTAAAATTCGCTCGAGTTAAGTGTTTTTTAGGGCCAAAAAGGGATGAATTACCTTCAGGTATGTACTCTTTGTGTATTTTTCATGTGCTATATGTGTTTCCGGGCTTATTATCAATAAAAATTTGATAAATGCCTTTGCCGGTGAAAACTGTCAAAGTCATTTTTCAAGTTCTTATTTCTCTTTTATTCAGTTAATTCACCTACTAAACTCTTTTAATTTCTTATATTTACTTCATGCTTAACAAATTAATTCATTTATTTGTAACGTATATATAAAATTGGTGGTCAGTCATCAGCGGAATAGGGGGAATAACATGTAGCATAACATGCACGTGCCGTGACTATTTCGGACTGATGGAAGTGCGATCATAACCTCCTAGCGGTGGCCACTGGTAACTATTCTATGAGAGAGGATACGCTAATATGATCGGGCTAGTCCCTTCCAAGTAAGGTTGGCGGTGCCGTGAACCTAGAACAGCCATTTTTGCACAATCAAAAACGAATTGTATGATTAATTAGTACTAATTAATTACTAATTAATTACCGTAAAAAAAATTTTTTTTACTCAATTTGTTTAAAAAATAACAGTGGTTGTGCTAGCTTCACTGTGAAGCTAGCCCAATTCATTTAATTAACCTTTTATTTCGATTAAACAATAGTACTAATTTATTACTATCGACATTCGTTAAATAATAATTTATTACTACATTTGTTTATTAGCTATGAACAAAACAAGTTTGAATATTTTTTTCAAGTAAACGTACGCCTGTTCGATGACGAAATAAGGTCAGCTACCTGCGTCGAGAATTCTAATTAGTCATACTCCGGATTAAAACATTAGGATAATCCCTCTGTTTTGAAACTTATGAAGTGTACCTAACACTTAAACAACAAATATGCTTACCTTTATAAATATTTTGTTATTTTACAAATAACAAAATATTTTTATCACAAAGTTAACAAACAATTTTAACAAGTTGTTAATTAATTAATAAAATTAAATTGATCTATGAATTTTCATCACAAAATATTGCAGTTTGGTCTTCCAACTTCATCAAAAATATGTTTACTCAAGAAACCAAAATGAAATTGTTTTGTTTCTTATTTCTCACTCAAACACGAGACAATGCAAGGGTCATTTGATTAATTACCGGCTTTCAATTTGAGTCGCCTTTTAACGGCATTAGACTAGGTGCCTGCTTAGACGGGTCGCGCCCACCACCTATCAACACGAAATTTGTAGATGAAGGGTGAAGTGTCCCCACTTCCCCCTGCCCCCACAAAGTTTGTGAAGAACACTCCTTTTTTTAAAACGTTTTTATTAGCTCGCTTTCCTGTCTGTCTGTTTGTCCGGTACAAATCTTTCAATCGATTTTTTGGCTACTTCCGGTTACCCGATCACCCTGAAATTTTGCACACAGCTTCAGCTCCGATGACAATGCAATATGGTACAGTCATTATACCGTTAGATCCATGGCGGAGGACTCTAGAGGACGGATTACTGTTTTCTTCACGGAACAAATTTTGCATTCGATTTTTCAAATACTTCCGGATATCCTATCATGGTGAAATTTTGCACACAGCTTTAACTGTGATGACAATGCAATATGGTACATACCTTTAGTCCATGGAAGCCGTCTCAGGAGGGCGGATTGAAATATTCTTCACAAACCCTTCGACATGGATATCAAATGAAATGGTATGATAAGTAGAACACCATAAGCAATATAGTATACTCAATTTATCGTTTGGTCCATGGCGGTCATCTACAGAAGACGGGTTACCATTTTCTTCACAACCCCCTCTATATGGGTATCAAATGAAAGGGCATCATTAGACGAATGCAATAAGCCATGCCCTTAGATCCATGACAGACTCCTCAGGAGGGCGGGTTACCATTCTCTTCGGAACCCTTTCGACATGGGAATCAAATGAAAGGGTCTCGACATGGGTATCGAATGAAAGGGAATCATAAGTCGAATGCAATAAGCTATGTCTTTAGATCCATGGCGGCCTCCTCAGGAGGGTGGGTTAGCATTCTATTCAGACCCTTTTCGATATGGGTATCAAATGAAAGGGTACGATAATTAGAAAACAATAAGCAATATAGTAAACTCAATATTTCGTTTGGTCCATGGCGGCCATCTCAAGAGGATGGATTGACATTTCCTTCACAACCCCTCGACAAGGGTATCAAACGAAAGGCCATCAAAAGTAAAGCAATAAGCTATGCCTTTAGATCCATGGCGACCTCCTCAGGAGGGCCGGTTACCATTCTCTTCAGAACACTTTCGACATGGGTATCAAATGAAAGGGTGTGATAAGTAAAACACCATAAGCAATACAATTTACTCAGAACATCATTAGGTCCATGGCGGCCTCCTCAGGAGGGTGGCCTACCATTCTCTTCAGAACCCTTTCGACATGGGTATCAAATGAAAGGGTATGATAAGTAAAACACCATAAGCAATACAATATACTCAGAACATCATTAGGTCCATGGCGACCTCCTCAGTAGGGCCGGTTACCATTCTCTTCAGAACCCTTTCGACATGGGTATCAAATGAAAGGGTATTATAAGTAAAACACCATAGCAATACAATATACTCAGAAAATCATTAGGTCCATGGCGGCCTCCTCAGGAGGGTGGGTTACCATTCTCTTCAGAACCCTTTCGACATGGGTATCAAATGAAAGGGTATGATAAGTAGAATACCATAAGCAATATAGTATACTCAATATTTCGTTTGGTCCATTGCGGCCATCTCAAGAAGACGGATTAACATTTCCTTCACAGCCTCCTCGACATGGGTATCAAACGAAAGGCCATCAAAAGTAAAGCAATAAGCTATGCCTTTAGATCCATGGCGACCTCCTCAGGAGGGCCGGTTACCATTCTCTTCAGAACACTTTCGACATGGGTATCAAATGAAAGGGTGTGATAAGTAAAACACCATAAGCAATACAATTTACTCAGAACATCATTAGGCCCATGGCGGCCTCCTCAGGAGGGTGGGCTACCATTCTCTTCAGAACCCTTTCGACATGGGTATCAAATGAAAGGGTATGATAAGTAAAACACCATAAGCAATAAGCAATACAATATACTCAGAACATCATTAGGTCCATGGCGATCTCCTCAGGAGGGTGGGTTACCATTCTCTTCAGAACCCTTTCGACATGGGTATCAAATGAAAGGGTATTATAAGTAAAACACCATAGCAATACAATATACTCAGAAAATCATTAGGTCCATGGCGGCCTCCTCAGGAGGGTGGGTTACCATTCTCTTCAGAACACTTTCGACATGGGTATCAAATGAAAGGGTATGATAAGTAGAATACCATAAGCAATATAGTATACTCAATATTTCGTTTGGTCCATGGCGGCCATCTCAAGAGGACGGATTAACATTTCCTTCACAGCCTCCTCGACATGGGTATCAAACGAAAGGCCATCAAAAGTAATGCAATAAGCTATGTCTTTAGATCCATGCCGACCTCCTCAGGAGGGCCGGTTACCATTCTCTTCAGAACACTTTCGACATGGGTATCAAATGAAAGGGTATGATAAGTAAAACACCATAAGCAATACAATTTACTCAGAACATCATTAGGTCCATGGCGGCCTCCTCAGGAGGGTGGGTTACCATTCTCTTCAGAACCCTTTCGACATGGGTATTAAATGAAAGGGTATGATAAGTAGAATACCATAAGCAATATAGTATACTCAATATTTCGTTTGGTCCATGGCGGCCATCTCAAGAGGACGTATTAACATTTTCTTCTCATCCCCATGTTTTTATATGAAGAAAGCAGTTAAATATAATCAAAAGTCAGCTAAGCGCTTTTCAGTAAAAGAGTAGTTGCGAGCACTCACGAGTGAAAATAGTAAAAATGATCAAAAAAGAGATGCAGCTATTATTGAAATAAAAATCATATAAAATTAATTTAGCTTACTTCTTCATTTTAATTTTCAGGAATTTCAAAATTAAAAAGATTGGTATATTATTAGTAGGTTTAGTGTAACTGTCGTTAGGGAGTCATATACTGTGTTCTGGACACGAAGAGCAACGGGAAGAAAGTATACCAGGACAGCATAAAAAAAATTCGGAGTGGGAAGCTGAGTCCATAAGACCAAATGTGGCTGAAGGAAATAAAACCACCAACATCTATCGCGAGGAAGTGAGGTCTCCTCTGCACCGACAATTAGCACGCCTAGCGCTGCGCTGCTTAGCTCGCCGTGGGGGGAGTTCTTGGTGCAGGGATGGCCATTGGCCGACAGTTAGCTGACAATGGAAAAATTCCGCGTGCTATAAAGACAATTGAGTCATGCGACAGGGGGGGTTTGGTGCTGAACGAGAGGGAAGCCGTCGAATCTTTACGCCATGCGTGGTCACTGTTTCAAACCATCCGGAGAGAGAGATGTCGCAGCCCACATTGGGGTACCTACCTTGTTCGGGGCATCCCTTAGCCCGGGGTCCTTACTTCGTGGCTCTTACGCTACCTGGTCCATCGTTGTCAATCCTAAATGCTAATAAAGAAAGTAATCAAAATGCTTGGGGGAGTCGGGTAGTCGAAGTAAGTACACGTAATTTTTTCCTGATTCACTTTTTTCTTTTTAATAAAATAGAACAGCTAGGATACATATAATCTCATGGCCTAGTTCATTATAACTAACAGAGAGCTTAATGCTAAGATCTATACAAACTTAACGGGAGTGTTTCCTTTTTTTATTTTATATTTTTTTTCCAATTTAGGTTACAAATTCAGGATAGATTACATTTCGGATGAGCTACTAATGATACTTGGAATTAAATTCATACTAAGTGCTAGGTATCAATATCAAATCTCTAGCTTGTATACTACTATTTAAAAATTTAGTTTCCAGAACTCACTTAGTGTTCTTATTCATTCTTATGAAACAGGCCAACAACATTAAAAATCACCTACTCACTAGTTGCAATGCTTACGAAAAGGTGAGGGAGGGTAAACCACTGGTCGAAATCCTAATAAAACTCTAAACGATATGGGCCAACCCTAACTTCAACTAACCTCGAGGAATGCTCCAATTATCAAACTCCTTACCATGAACAAAACCCTGACACAAAAGAATTCCTTTTAAAACGCATTCTTTATCAGCCTCAATAGTTTCAAAAACCTAAAATTGACTTTCTAAAATTACGGGTATGTTTATTCTACGCGATCTGAAATTCCTCACTAACAACGTCACCTGGCCTGAAAATCGTAAGAAAGCGTCTTCACAACAAAACTTAATTCCTACTTCGGAAGACATCCCCCAAAATTCCACTTGAATGTCGCCTCTATTGCCTACCAAATCTCAGAAATAGTTCACACCCTGTCCAATGCAACCCCTAATCGTCTCGTAAGAAAAAATAAAAAAACTAGGTTGAGCAAACTGGACAATAGAATAGCTAAACACTTCATGAGTATAGCTTAACTCATACACAATTCATATAAAATTTAGTTTTGAAATTATTCCAAATTACCATGCTGACAATTGAATATAAACACTGCGTAGCTTAACAAATTTAAGGGTATATGACCGAAATTCATACATTAAACTAATGGTGATGATAGCCAACAAAAAAAATCGCTTACTATGTTCTAAATTCTTTCAAAATTTCTTATAATAATACTCTGACTTAATAATACAAAGAAAAACATTTTTAAATACCTCCTCTCATCTTTAGCAAAAGAAACTCATGTAATTTTAATCAAAAGAATGGATTAATGTGTATTAAATTTTCTCAAAACTTTATATAATAAAACGCTAACTTAATAAAAAGAACGTATTAAAGAACTCGACTTATTTCAATCAAACATCATGTGATGTTAATCACCAAACTCGCTTAATAGGTACTAAAATTCCTTCAAAACTTTACATAATAATTCTTTAACTAAAAATACATACTACAGGAACTCGACTTATCCTTATCAAAAGTTCATTTGATTTTCTCAAATCTTTATATAATAAGATCTTAACTTAGTAATCCAAAGCATATTTCCTGAACTCGACTTGGCTTTATCAAAAATCAGGTGACGTTAATCACCATAAACCCAAAAAAAAACATTTCGCAATTTCCGTAGTAACGGAATCGAACATGACAAATTGAAAATCTCAGGTTATCATTGACAAAAAAAATGCAAGGTGATGTCAATCACAGAAAAAAAAATTTACAAATTCCTGGAACAACCTCTAAATATCGGAATATAAAAGTTTTATAGAAAATGATTTTAATGTAATAATTTATTGGTGGTCCATGATGAGTTCGTGTCCGTTGGTACGGGATTCCTTCTCCTTTATGAAATTTGCACAATGGCACCGGTACTTCCAGACGGCACACGTGGCCGTGACCCGACTTCCTTCTCCTTAATTTCTTCTTAGTCTTTTAGGGAAGACTAATACCCAAAAGAAAAAAACTGAGACATACCTTAAGTGTTAACACCATACAAGAATTTTGGTTTTCTTCAATAATGGCAGCGACGGCGCCCTTCTGTGTCTAAAAATGACACGCGCTCTTCGGGGATGGAATTTTCCGGAACACCGCATCTAAATTCGTCTCCAGGATACCTGCGTCTCCCGCCTGGTTTCACCTTTCGTCTTTTTGAACCTGAGCACTTCCGCCTTTTCTCCTCCGCCTTCCTCTACGAAAATTTTGCTTTTTTTTTTATTTGTTTCTCGTCGCCACGTTCCAGTTTTTAGTAGTACATCCTTTAGTTTTTTTTTTTTCACACTCCGCTTTTTGACCACCTCTTCGATTCACCGCCAAACAGACACTCTCTCCACCAGTCCGTCGGAATCGCGTCACTTGTCCTGACCTCTACTTCGAGTCTCTCCCTGTGGGTGCGTTCTTTTCCATTTGTAATACGGGGCAAGAATCTTGGCAAGATTTTTCCCACCGTTTAAAATTAAAATTATTTTTTTTTTCAAAAAATTATTTTTAACTTCTTTCCTGTCTGTGCATAATTTCAAGGAAATTTAAATGAATCTTCTATTTCTGTGGTTGGTGAATTGGATGTCTGAATTGTGTGTTTAGCCTACTAAAGCTGAAATTGCTTAAAGAGATTATCGCGGAATTCTCCAGCCTTATCACCATGGCCATCTATCAGCTGGTTATAAAAACAGAATTTATTGAAAATAATACTTTTTGACACACTACATCTTAATTATGTTGGCAGATTCTAAGTTGGAAACATAACGTCCTTACATATTGCTGTTTAACTAGTGTCAAATCAAATTATTTTATTTTAAAAATGTCGTTTCTAATTTATCCCACAGATGTCACTTAAGGACAATATTTTTATTTTGGACATTTATTTTGATAGGTCTTGCCACGATAATGAATGTTAATCTAATCATGATGGTGTAGGTAGGTGTCCCAGGTATAATGAGAGTATGCTTTGCAATTTTCTTGCCCTAGTGTGCTAATACTCGAACTAATGAGAGTTAACTAACAGCAGTATATATCTAGCATTATGAGGATATTCCTCAATTGTTTGCGCTGTCGGTTATTTTCCATATAGTGCCGAGGATAGTGCTTTCGTTCCGGTGTCGCGATTGCCGCTGATCAGCTTCGATGCATTCTCACAATACTTTGTATCCATCATTAGGTTTTAATTGTCATCATTCGATTGGTTTATGGCTCATGCCTTTTTGGGTGTATAGTTTGTGAAATGTTGTCTTGCGGCTTTTATTTATTTGTTATAGGAATTTAACAGTGGCGGGAGATAAAAAAAATTGTTTTTTTTCTTATTAAAGCGCGCAGGCGTGTTAAGCCCCATAGGGCGTCCGTTACATTAGGTTACAATTTTCCACATGTATCCGTCATAATATCATGACCATGTTAAAAAGTGATTGCAAAATGTCGCACACAAGACTAAAAAGCAGATAGTAATTATTAGATAAAAATAACTTTTTAATATAACACGTTTTTATAACGAACTAAAAAGTATAAAATAATGGCACTAGCCCCATACAGATTTAGAACCTCAAACATATTCCTAACACCATACAGATAGTCCTGAAAATTTGTGATTGTGAATTTGTAATAGCTATGAAAATATTTGTAAGATTTTAAACGAAAAAACGTGGGGCGCCTACATGATTGATGCGAATGATTTCTCAACCCAGCTACTCTACCCTCTTTACTATTGTCTATAGCATGCGCCGCGACGACATTGACATCATTGGAAGAACAACAACAGCTGTACAAGAAGCTTTCACTCAGATTGAGCAAGCGGCAGGAAATCTGGGACTGCACATTAAGGAAAGCAAAACAAAGTACATGGTGGCCTCGTCTGGAAGAACACCTAACATTGGTCCCACAATCAAGGTAGCGGAACACGAGTTTGACGTGGTAAAATCATTTACCTACCTTGGGTCAATAGTAGCAGCCGACAATAGCATGGAACCAGAAATACGCGCACGACTGCTAAAAGCCAACAAAGCCTACTATAGTCTGTCAAGGCTCTTCAAATCCAAATATCTAACCATAACGTCTAAACTTTTACTATATAAGACGATGGTCTTACCCGTTCTCACATATGCATCCGAAACGTGGGTACTTAGCAAAAAGCACTCAAACCTCTTGGGCGTGTTTGAGAGGAAAATACTTCGGAGGATTGTTGGCCCCGTATGTGAGGAAGGACGATTCCGGAGACTCTACAATGACGAGATCTACGAGCGCTATCGCGACATAGATGTTGTGAAGAAAATAAAGCTCGGTAGGCTCCGGTGGGCAGGGCATCTAGCTCGTATGAGTGAAGATGAGCCTGCTCGGAAAGTTCTCTGCGGTAAGACCTATGGGGTGCGACAGCGAGGGAGGCCCAACCTTCGCTGGAAGGACTGCGGTAAGACCTATGGGGTGCGACAGCGAGGGAGGCCCAACCTTCGCTGGAAGGATGGCGTGGACCAGGACGCTCACAGTTTAGGGATGCCAAACTGGATGACATCGGCTCAGAATCGGGACCGGTGGAGAGAACAGTTGCGCGAGGCCAGGACCGGATCCCGGTTGTAGAGCCGTTAAAGAAGAAGAAGAATATATAAAATTAAGTTTAAAAATTTCATTTACAAATTCCGTGTTGTTGTTGTTGTTGGCTATCATTTGTTTACATATGTGTCAAGCCCTTTTTGTTCAACTTTTTAATGTACTTCTAATTCAAATTTTAATTCATTTTTCTTATTTTAGATTTTATCTGCTGATGTTGGGAGAGGAGAAGCCCGGATGACGCTTGCAGCTCGAGGTATTTTTTTATTTTATATAATAGAAATTTTTGAATATTTTTTCTTTTTAGGGCTGCACGTCATGTACCAAACACAAAACATTGTCATTTTTGTTGGCAAAAACAGTTTTTGTTTCTATTTCTTGTTTTGTCTGTTTGGTGGAAACCCGGCATTATCAATCTTTTTGGAAAAACTTATAGTTATTAGGTATTTTAATTTAATTTTAATTTTAATGCCTTTCTTGAAATTAGTGTAATTTCTTGAAATAACAATAAAATAGCGTAAAGTAAATAAGGCCTGATATCAGGCATTTCTTTCGATGAAAACTCATCCCAATTTTCAGGATCTGCCTAATATGTCTTTTTAAGAATGGGCAGAACTTACTACCTAGAACTGTCTCCCCCAAAGGAGGACGATTGGGTACCTTATAATTGTGCAAATAAAGAAGTCATTTTTGCGGATTTCTTTGGATATATTTATATTTTGAGTTTTTGTTTGAGCGTTATGTGAAAATAGTAGTCATTTTCTGGAAGCTCCTACTATCTGCCTTACGTTTTTTTCTATCCTCTACAATTTCCAATATAGGCAGTGGAAAGCTAAATTGTTATAGGCGCCAATGAAGAGAAAATAGTCTCGAAAACTGGCGTTTGTGACAATGAACTTTCCAGTATCAATATTATCTGTAATCTTTTTGCCTATCTATCCAGTCTTTTTTCTAATTTCGTCCTCACTTTTATTTTAATTTCAGATTTCTAAGCGGGGATACGGCTATCTTTTTATATAGTATTTGCTTGCTTCTTGTGCATGTTTATTTTTTTCATTTATTTAATTGAGTAGTTAGTATTTGATCAGCTTACGTAGTTAGTATTTTTTTTTATTAAATAAATATAAAATGCCTCGACGTTGTTGCGTACTTGGTTACGACAAAACCAGAAAAGATGATGTTAAATATTAATCCAGCATGTTTTTATTAATTCCTTTTATTTTACGTTTATTCTACATTGAAGGCTAACTTGCGACTGCCGTTATCAGTCGCTGATAAGAGGAGATGGTGGTGGCTATGTTTACTCTATTCAAATTGGATTTAGCTCAGTCCTTTTAGATTGACTCATACATCAGGTGAAGCCGTTGAAAATTTGAGAAAATTATGGTTGCACGCCATACCCCGGAAGGATTTTCAACCAACAAAATATTCAGTGGTTTGTATTCTGCACTTTCGCGAAGCCGACCTTGTTAAGAGGGCAGATGAAGTGAAAGTGCCCAAATTACTTCCGCACGCGATTCCCTCGGTTTTCCCCAATTTACCAAATTATCTAACAAAACCTGAGCCGGTAACTTTACGGAAAGAGCCTTCGCGCCAAGAAAAAGTTGCGGCTAGGCATGAAGAACTTTGTGAAAATTTTTTACAAAGTGATAAAATCCGCGGATTCGAAGATTTTCTTCGAAGCTTAGAGACCAAGGTTAATCTGAGCGGTTTTTATACCCTAAAAACTGAAAACGGGATCATTATTTTCAGAATTACGCCTCAAGAATATTTTGGTTGCGAGTTTTTAGCTCGGATTTGCATTAGCAAAGACCTATTAGTTACAGTTATCGTCAAAGATAAAGTCCATCTGCAGACTTAAGTTTCGTTTTGCCTAAGACCCTGCAGTTATCCCTATGGTCTCAATTAATAAATTTAATTGCGCGATACAAATTTGTTGAAGCTCCAGAATCTGCTAACAGTGACTTTTACATCGATAAAGCAGTATTTTACTTGCATAAAGCTGCTGAGGTGGAGCAAGATTCTGAGAGAAACGGAAAATTTAAATTGATTAACAATCAATTGAAATTATCGTTATATAAGCGGCCGCAATATGATAGCGATACCTTAATTATGTCGTTTTTAATTTTTACACAATCTGCGGCTGCTTACAAATTGCTGAACAATTTTTTGTCAATACCGTCCACGCGTCATCTTCAGCAAATTTCTGCTTCGCTAAATGTAACTCCCACTAGAAATAGTTTCTCAAACGGTGAGAGCTATTAGAAAGAAAGGGCGACGAAACTTTCGAGCCGGGAAAAATATGTCGCGTTGTTAAGAGATGAAATTTGTATTGAGCAAGGGTTGCAGTACAAATCCGGGAAAATAGTTGGATTTGCAGAGAACATGCCGACTGAAAAGGCTAGAACGGTACAGTCGTTTATGATTAAATAGTGTTTTGGTCCTTTCAAAGATATTGTACGGCTTGCTCCAGTTTTAAAGAGCACTGGTCAGTGGCTTGTTTCATTGACCACAGAAGTCGTAGAAAATCTCCAGAAAGTATTAGGACTACGCGTTATTGTTATAATCACTGATAACAATAGGACAAACCAGGCTATCTAGATCACTCCAACAGTCGGCGGCGAATTACTATCCAAACCCACAGTACGAAAATGAAGTTATTTATTTAGTGTTCGATCCTGTTCATCTGTTTAAGAATTTCAGAAATAATTGGCTTAACGTTAATAATTCTACGCGTTCGTTCATATATCCAGATTTGGGGAGAAATAAAAAATGCCAAATTTTCTGATTTAGTGGATTTGTATCACAGTGAATCCACTTTAGAGATTCGGAGAGCATATAAATTGAACAGGAAATCTATAGATCCCGACACTATGGAAAGACAAAATGTTGAATACGTCGACAACATTTTTCATGACTCCACCATAGCAACTTTAAAAGCTTGCCCGGAAACAGTAGAAACAGGTGAGATTTGCGAAATAATTCGCAAGTGGTGGAACGTCGTTAATGTAAGAGATGTTGGAAATTACAGGGGAAGTTTCAGGAAATTGCGAATGCAGATCACCAACCGGTAAATCTAAAACTTAGAACAAAGGAAACACGTGAAAGCAATTAATAATCCATTCCCATTTTATTCAACACTTAACTTCTTTTTATAATATTTCAGTCTCCCTTTGTAATTGTTAACACTTCAATAAAAAACCTTATGAAGACTTGAAATTACTTAATTTACTCTAATAACTTTGAACTTAATTTATGAACTCGAACTTGGAAAAAGTACCGACAACCCTTTCTCTCTGTGTCTGCTTAAAAACTGTTGGATCTTATCATATTGTCGAAAAAAATGTTGCTGTTATCGCTCCACTGGATGATACTGCCAATTCTGTCCTTTGTTCTCCGTTTCTGCAGCTGATCGAGGCGTTTTTTTGTGGTTAGTTTTATTTCGGTTGTTGGCGTTTTTTTGTTGTTAGTTTTATTTCAGTTGTTGGGATTTCTTCTTGTAGTGTTTCCAACAGGTAGTCGTACGCGAAGCGAATGGTGCAACCCTATTTCGGATAGTAACGAAGCATCGGTGCATTTTTTACGCAATTTTATTAAATGGCTCCATACATGAAACACTTACGAAAATAATAACGGTGTGTTAACTTCTGACACATATAAAACAGCCGGTTTAACTACAACGACATTAATTAGTTCAGTTGAAGATTCTTTTAATAAGCTAAGTGTTTCGTATGTTTTACTCGGAAAATTTCAGACGGATGATCTAGAAGGGCGATTTCGCTTATATCGTTCTTTATCAGGGTCTAGTTACAGAATTTCGTATTTGGAACTTCTGGAATCTGAGAAGAAAATAAGAATCCACAACATTTTTGCTCATGACATAAAGAGCTAAAAAATTTTCAAGATAGCGAAGTGGTCGATATTTCTGATTTCGAATCAATATTCGACACAGACGATTACTTAGCCGCGGCTATTCTAGATGATTCCCCCGTACGTTGCGAGTCCCCTCACAATTTTCTTCCAGGTCATACACTCCTGTGTTGACAACCATACAATCACCAGCTTCAGCATCGGGTGATACCAATATAAGCCTTTTTTCGCTTTATCTGATGGGACTTTTGCTGTTCCCTTAGCTAATCAATCGTAACATTCAACAACCAGAGATATGTCTTTGGATGAAGATTTCTGGTAAGAAAATAGTTTTTTAGTTAGTATATAGTAATAATAGTTTGTTTCAGCAAAAATATTATTACTATGCTACTTTTCTATGTTTATTATATTTCATAATATACTACATTAATTTATTTTGATACAGTATTTATTACTTCACAAAAACTCCTCCTTATTTGTTTGGCTTGGAAGCATTTCTTGATGCTGTGGCCGCAATCGTTGTGAACCTTGTCATTGATCCCAATATTTACGTAGATCAACTCGCACTTTGCATCAATTACGGCGAGTAATACAATGCTGAAGTGCTTTTTATAATTGAAATAAACAGACCCTGAATGACCCGCTGGTTTTTTTATATTTATATGTTTTCCGTCAATCGCCCCCAGGCAATGGGGAAAATGCGAAACTTCATTGAAGTCCATTGCAATCTGTTGCCATTCTTCATTTGGAGTTGGCAACTAAAATGAAAATAAATTGGGTAAAGTACTTAATGGAAAATTTACTATCTCCTACCTTTATATATTCCCTAACGCCCGTATAAGTTCTTTGCAAATGTCTATAACTATTTTACCTATTGTTTGAGCAGAGAGAATTTCACGTCTTCACCCGTTGCTAAAAAGCGAAGAGTAATGCCTAGGCGTACCTCCGGTTGGATTGCATCGCGCATCATTGTATCCTGTTTTTGAATTCTGACACATTCGTGATAGCAAATCATTAAAAGTATTTCCATCCATCCTCATAAAGTTTTTATAATCTCCGGGCTCTGTGCATTTCAATCCGGTGAAAAGCCGCTCGCTAGAATACCTTTCCTTTTTTTGCTAACCATTCTTTTTGCCAAACCCTCGGCCTAACAAATAATAACATTAGTAAATTATCCTCATCCATTTCTTATTATTTTAAACTTAATCGCGAGCTTACTAAAAATTTCACTTCACTCTTAAATTGGCAGTCAAATATCAATGTGACAGTCGGTGTATCCGTCCAGTTGAAGTGTTTGTAGCAAACCACCAACTCATCAGTTTGGGCAACTGGTTGGCCTATGGCTGGGGCCCCGTAAGGTTCATCTTACCACAAAAATAAAAATTAACCATGTTGATTTTTTTCTTGTCAATACCCATTTCCTTTAGTAGGGTGGAACCGTCACTTTGACATTTTTAAATATGTGCGAGTATTCTAAGAAGCAGCCGTTATTCCAATTTCTGAAAGACAAAAATGGGTAAGTTAGCTTAGTATGTATGTATATGTAATTACGGAAATTATTTACATAATAATTATTACAAACAGCGCATTACTTTGCAGATAATAGGCAAAACCCATTTGCTCAACGAAGTGAAAAAGCGAAACTACATTAAGATTTGTGGAGCCCATTTCTCTAGCGAAATGTTCACCAGATGCGGACGTCGCCTTCTACCTGGAGCTACTCCAAATTTTCAACCGAACAATAGCTGCTCTGATTTGGAACTGTTCTGGTATTTTATTTCTAAAGCCAATGTAATATTCTTCCTCTATAAATTAGGTCAAGAACTAATTTTCTCTTTCTCTTTCCTTTTTCTCGTTTTCTTAACATTTCCATTACTTATCCATACCATACCTATTTTCTTTTTCTTTCTTTCTCTTTTCAAATTTTTTTATTATTGCATGCTTCATTTTCATTTCTTATTTTTGTTCGTTGAAATTTTAGTTGCGTATAATATTGGAAATTAATTTGACAGATAAAGTGAACATGAAAGCAAGAACACCGAAGGAGCAAAGTATTTGCACAGATGGAGACTTAGGAGAATATGAATCAGTCATCTGTTCAAATCTGGATAGTCAAGTGTTAAAAAAAACGAGGAGGCAATCGCAGAGTGCTCATCACAATGCGATGCCCGACATATTAACCAATTAACGCCCAAATTAATATTTTTTCTTGGATTTTCGTATAATTTTGATCCTAGGCACCATTCTGTGTGTAAAATGAATTTTCAAAAAAAAAAAAGAAAAAAATATGTGCTGCCATATTGAAAATATGTGCTGCCGGATGACGAAAGTTAAAAAAACCCAAATTTCAAAATAGAAAATGCAAAATAGTTGTATCTGAATATATAATTTGTAGTTATAAATCTAAGCAATAATTTTGTTGTTTTTACCTCTTACAGCGATAGAATATTTTTCCAGAAACCAATTATGTTGGTCCACTCCTCCCATGTATTTATTATAATTAGTTCTTTTATTTCCTCCTTCGACGTCGTGCGGAAGCTAATAGTTCGACCGTGTCAAAATTTGTCACAAGGGTCACACCAAGCCCTCTCAACTACAAGCCAGGCCAAAATAGGACCAAAAATTTACCGGAGTAACATGGCGGAGAAACCGTACGCGCCAATTTTTTTTTTGTTTATTTTTGCAGTAAAAAGTGAATAAAAATTCGTATTTTATTACTTTTTACTGAAAAGGATTATCAGTGTTTAGTGATTTAGTGGTTTTGTGTTTTAATTACAAAAATCTAGTGATTCAGTTACGTTAAAATGATAATTTTTATATAGAAACAAAGATAAACAAAAATTGAAAGTGGAAAGTGGAAATATTTGAAGATTACATAGTGTGCATTCAATTAATGAAAATAAATATTAAAACAAGGAATACTTAATTTTTGGGTAAGTGCTGCAATTATTATCTATTGGAAAAACTTTTATATATTATTTATATTTATTGGGACTTTTTCCATGTGTTATTGGGGCCTTTTCTATCGTTATAATTTATATCTTCTCATTTGATTTTTCATATAATTCCATAGTTTTGGCTCAGTTAGTATTTCTTTAGATTCTTTATATTTATATTTTGAGCGTTTTTATTTGCGCGTTGGGTGGAAATAGTATTCATTTTGTGGTAAATCCTACTATCTGCCTTACGTTTTGTTTCTATCCTCTAGAATTTTCAATATAGACAGTTTAAAGCTAAATTTTTATAACGGCCAATTAAACGAAAATAGTCTCGCAAGCTGGCGTTTGCGACAATATAAGTTTCCAGTATCAATATTATATGTAATCTTGTCTCCTATCTATTCAATTTTTACTTTTTTCTTATTTCGTCCTCATTTTCATTTACTTCCAGATTACTAAGCGGGGATGCGGCTTTCACTTTCAGTTTTTTCACTATCTACTTTTGCTCGTATGCATGTTTATTTTTTCCCTTTATTTGATTGAGTAGTTAGTATTTTATTAGCTTACGTAGTTAGTATTTTTTTAACGCCTGAATTCCATCACCACGCAAAACATTAAATATTCAACATTTTTTACCTAAATAAGCAGCAAAAAACACCGTGAATGTAATAAGAAATGATCACGATAATAATTAACACACTTAAAAGACACTTAATCACTATTTTTTTATTTTTTATTTTTTTTAATTAAATCACTAACGAACTAATTACATGTAATCTATGTGCAGTTAAAAGTAAAAAAATATAATATTTTACCACTTTTTACTTCAAAACTATAACCAAAACGGTCCCGAACTTATTCCGCGCCATGTTTATTCTAACCAAATGTCAGATTCGACCGACTTCAGCAATGGTTGTATTAGTTCAAGAGAGATCTTCATGGCGTGTAGTTGATAGGGGCTTGGTCACACACTTGTTGTCATTCCATTTTACTACCAGAATTTCATTGTTTTTGGCAAATGGGAAATCATACTATGCTCTACCCTAATTCTCGAAGTCATTTGTTGTTTGAATAGGACATTTTTGGGTTCTATTTTCGCGAATTGTGCCCGTTGCTCTAAATCCCATTGTTTTTAATTTTACAAGTACGCTGTGACTGCTGAAGAAATTATCGAAATAGACAAAATAGCTCGTTGGATCATCAATAACCGACAACATATTTTTAACGACTCTCGTTACTAGAAAGAGTTGTTGCCATCAGAAATTTGGTTGTCGAATTCTAAAAATCCTGCGACATCGTTAATAACTGGAATCAGGGTTGCGTTAATTTTTATCAGGTGATTTCAATCACATGATTTTTTCAAATAAAAATCATGATTAAATCAAAAATTGCGCTTTTCAATTCTATTTTACATAGAAAATACATAGAAAATTCTTAAAAATCAAAACCAGAATTCCAGACTGCAAATACGATGCTTATAAATAGAAAAAGTCTTACAAAAGAAAAAAAGTTTCCCTCCTCTCTCTATTCCCAACCTATTTCTTATATGAAAAGTATAAAAATATCCAAAAGTGCATTCTTTCAACTGTTTAATTATTGGTAGTTGAATTGTGATTTCTGGCTCATCCTTTTGTGACAACCACCACTGGATTTCATTCATATTTTGTATTATTTCGTCCGAAAACTCAATATGTTTTAACAGGCAATAGTCCAGTGTTCTCATGTAGCCATGTAGCATATTATTTTCTTCAGGGTAACTGGCAATTTTCTTCTGTGGGCTCAACATAGAGGTAATACTAAAACATCTTCGAATATACGAGGTGTGGCTATTAAATAACGAGACTGACGCTGCTACAGAAGAAGTGCGCATGCGCCAAACGCCAGCAACCAACAGCTGTTATCGTGAAGCCTTCTCTTTCGAATGTAGTGCCTCTCGCTTCTGTAAACAAATCAGTACAGCCGTAGCCTTCGTTCGCATTAGAGTTGTTTTTTTGTTTCGCCGGAAAAATGTTAAGTGTAACAGTAGAGCAACGCATTGTCGCAACACATTCCGCATTGTCTGTTAAGAGGTTTCTAGCCAAATTCAGCATCCCAATGTTAGACCATCCGCCTTATTCGCCGGATCTTACGCCGTGCGACTTCTATCTGTTGAAATCTGCATTAAAATTAGATTTGAGTCTGTTGAAGCTGTGAAAGAGAAAGCGGCACGCGTCCTGGAGGAGCTGACAGAAAAAGACTTCCAGCACTGTTTCGAACAATGGAAGATTCGCATGGAGCGTTGTAGGAATAGAGGAGGGGTGTATATTGAAGGTGATAACAAGTAAAAATGTATGAAATAAAAATAAAATGTTTTACAGCGTCAGTCTCGTTATTTAATAGCCACACCTCGTATTTTGTAAATGTTCCCATTGCTCTACAGCATCTGAGATAGTAGCATTTTTTCTCTGCAGAGTGGCAAGAGCCACTGCGATGAGTTTGAAAGTGCTGAAATACCCTTAAGCTGCATGTTTGATCCCATTTTTGAAACCTTTTTGTAGATGGATGCATCAATGTTCTTCGTATTTTCTTCGCAAGTCTCATACATACATACATTACCAAACAATCAGCACTATTATTCCATCGAACATCACTAGATAGCACTAAGGCCTTGGCTCCAGCTTGACTGAATTTTGATGTAGCCAGATGATTATTGCGAAAATATTGGACAATCTGGACCACATGCTCCTTAACATCTTGCACTTGTAAGTCCTTGCACAGTAAATTCAATAGTTGTGAAAAGCAGCCATAAGTTATAATTTCCGAGTTCTTTCCTTCTTCCAAAGTTTTTCTCATGAGGGTTGCAGCGTTGTTTGTCACGAAAGACTTTGCACTGATATTCTGATTGACAGGAAGAATCTAAGTCACACACTAAATCAGGCAAGTATTGCGAAGTACGAGACTTTCCCAAGGTATCAATACATTTATAAAGAAATGCTCGTCCATCTTCCGTTGTTAATTCTGCACATATATGTAATTGGCTCGTTGCGGACGTTTTTGACCATCCATCAATAGACATATTCACACATTGCCCCGATAAAGAAAAAAAACAAACTACTTTTTCTGCCTTATAAATCTCACGCAGTAGGGTTGTTGCTATCATTCTCCGGGAAGAAGTCCTTGGTTCGTATTTGTAACATTTTACAAACATGGACATAGTTCATAGGCTATGAATTGCTCTATATATTTTAGACCAATATCAAAATAATTTTCAATGGCTTAAAAAAGCACATTATTGCGTATTTTAATTTAAATCCAAAAAATTATGAATTTTATGTTTTTTTTTTTTTTTTTTTTTTTTTTTGAAAATATCAATGAATTTTGATATTTTTAATTAAAATCAAATTTTGTCCAACCCTGACTGGAATATCTAGATTTCCGTCGTCTACATGTTCCTTGTCTGCCAATTCATCCACTTCTGATGGCATCGTCAGCATATCGCTTTCTATTTCTTCTGAATAGAAATATTCTACTGCTTCATCCAGAGTTTTGAATATTCCAGAAATTTTGTCTGTAAAATGACATAAAGGCATCAGAACATATTATATGCTTGTATTACCGGAAACGCCGAGCGTCCTATTTATAAGACACCGGTATTCAACGGCAGTTTGAAAACAGGATCGAAAATAAATCGAAAATTATGATCAACAGTTTTATTTACACATATTACCATGCAAAAAAATGCCGGCAAGTCTTTTTATAATTGGTGTAAATATGTCACAATGCACACACTCCAAAAATCTTAGATCTTTAAATATCCCCCAACCACTTAGAATGAGCGTTTTCAACACTTTCTTCTTCTTCTTTAAACTCCTTTAATCCCTCATGGGACATAGGGCGGAAACAGTTGCCCTCCAGCGGACTCAACACAGTAAGACTAAACAAGTAACGCAAGGTAGTTCTCAAAATAACTGTTCCATGCATAACCGTTTATTTTACGTTAGAGTAGTAAATAAAATTCTTGGAAAAAGTGTCCTATAAATAGGACGCTGGATGCTAATTTACCAAATATCAATGATAAACCGAAGAACATAACATGGAAAAGAAGTTTACAATGGGAAGGGAATGAAGAAAACATTCCCAAACCAAAGTAGAGGAAAGTAATTGCCAAAATACCCAAACTGCGCGTTCATTATCACTATGTATGCCTAGAAAAAGTAAATTAAAAGAACAGACAAAAGAGCTTCATAAACAACTTGAAGAAAAGAATAAAGTTATAAGCAGGCTACAAAAGAAAGAACAACAGAAAGCGTGAGGCACATGATTTGCTACCAAAAGACATAGCAAATGTTGTTGAATGCCAAATCAAAAACTCCACACGGAAAAAGAAAGGCCAATATCATGAACACGACATTTGCATTAAGCTTATACTTTTTAGCCCCTTCTGCAGAGCTGGACTGGCCTGACAAGCTACCGGGAATTTCCCGGTGGGCAGTACCAAATGTTAATGTGTAATTGTAATGTAGTTTTTTTCAATTTTAAATTTTATTAAAATTTATGGTGTATCACAATTTCTTTAAATAACACAAATTTAGCGATCTCCTACGAAAGTACCAAGTAGTTTGTTGAAGACTTATATTCAATAAGGATTGTGTGGAATTTAAAGAAAATCCAAAAAATTCAAAATATCAACGACGAAGAGGTTGGAAGAAACAAAACTCGTTTGTACCTTGAGGCGGCTCCAGACTCAAGCCGTAAAACCCTGAACAAGCGCGAATGCAAGTGTGGATGGATTCTAATGATTAATGCTCACACATATAAAGATTTTTTCAGCTTTCTTGATCCAGTTGGCGGCCGGTGAGTGTATGGTGTGGGCTTCAAAGGCCTGCCGTCGACCTGTGTGCCAATATAAAGGGTATGTAAAATTTTACCCAAAAACCGAAACGGTTTCGAATTCTGTAATATTAAATAATAAAATATTAATGAGCTTAAAACTTCGAAAATCGTAATAGCTTCAGTACTAATGGGAAATTGACTAGTACGTGAATTGGTGCTTAAGTGATCTTGAGAGAAGCTAGTTCAAATAACTATAATAGTGTACACCACAAGATTTTTCTAGAGAATTTATTTTTTCTTCGTACTTCAGAGCTGATCTACGGTTTGAAAAATTCGTGATGTTAGTAAAGGGTAATGTAATTTTGCACGGGCTTTAAAGGGTGTTCGGATTTTGTTGGCAATTGATAATTTATGAGGAAGCTATCGAACTTCTGAATCCAAAAAAGTAATTTCAATTCTTTAATTCCGTCGAGTTTTTTAAATATTAGAAAAACTAATCGATTTAAGGTGCTTGTGACCCTTGACCTAAGATTTTTCATTAAAAATAGGACTTGGCCGGATGTTATGAAATACAAAGCATGTTTTAGTTAATATGCTTCGATCGGCACCTCGACGAAGTCGACATCATTTTTGGTTCACGCGATATCGTTGAGGTACCTACGACGTTTAAACAAAAAAAAACGGCTCAACCTAATATTATGAAATTTTTTCGTAAATTCGCCCAATATCAATGACCACGAATGTACGCACACACACCTACCTTCTTCTCATAACTATGTTTAAAATGTATTGGAATCTTGATAAATGAAAATACGTTGAAAATTTCGATTTTCGGAGCGAGTACAATAGCTTCCCTATAAACTGGGAAGTTAAAAAAAATTAATATTTTATTATAAAAGTACCTGGTAATTTTTATTGACTCATACTTTTCATTGATCAAAAGTGTAGCCATTCTTAAAGAAAAAATAATAATTTTTGAAAGCAAAAAATAACTTTACTTGATTGTTAAAACAAAATGTATTGAAATGGGCCAGAATTTTTGATTTTCCCGATCCTAAATTGATTCTCAGTCCAGCCCTGCCCCTCTGCCTATAATTTTTTGGCCACAACAATCATATATCAACATTAAGGAGTTTTGTAAAATACCGGCCTTCAGGGCCAGGACTGAACAACGTTTACTTCAAAGCATTGCAACTTAAAGTAGATACCCTTCCCGAAATAGCAAAATATTGCATAGTTGCATTTGATGAAATGGCAAATAAAGAAAATCTGTTCTACGGAAGAAAGAAAGGTGAAATTATAGGCTTGGAAGATAACGCGATAAGGGAAAATAACTTGGTAGCGAAAAATGCGTTGCTTTTGCGTTGATTGCCAGAAGCATAACACTTAATTATAAATATTTCTTGGGTTATATTTTCGTTAACACGACAAGTCCCAGTGCTCAAGCAAGAGACTTGATAGTAGAAGCTATAATTAAATTGCTGCAAGTAGGGCTTCATCCGCAAGCTAGTATGCGACCAAGGAACAAACTCTATTGGAGTCGCAAATTTGTTAAACATTACTACATGATGTTTTTATCATTTGAAATAAATCATGAGAATATATTATTCGTTTTTGATGCGCCCCATTTAATAAAAAGTTCCAGAAACAATTTACTTAACAAACATTTTTTTCTTGCAGGATATAAAACTGCAAAGTGGCAAGATATAAGACAATTTGCAGAATGGGACAGAACACATTCTTTAAGATTAGCTCCAAAACTAAGCCCAGAACATGTGCAGCCCAATTCATTCCAAAAAATGAAAGAGAATTTGGATGCTTAGGTGATAAGTGCAAGTGTGGCAGCGGGAATTTACACACAAGTCAGCTCTAACCAATGTTCAACTGCTATTTATACAGCTGAGCTCCTGGAAAAGTTTGATAAGCGATTTGATATTTTCAACTCTTCAACATTTTCGGAAACAAAAGAGTTCAGGCGACCTTTTAACGGGACAGGAAAGCAATTGGATCATTTAACCAATATGTAAAAGTTCTTGCAAGAGTTAAGAATTGTAGACAAACGGAACAAGGATGTTACCGATTCCGTTAAGTTTGTAATTGGGTGGAAAATTGCTATTACTAGCGCCCGGGGGTACCAAAATGTGGGTTTTGGGGGGTTAATCATGTTTTTTTTTTGCGATTTCTGAAAAAAGTAGACCTCTTATCGAAAAACGTTTTGCGTAAAAGTTGTAGATAATTAAGAAATCTAGAACTTTCATGCAAACTATTTTTCGACATAACCTCAAAAAATGGAGAAAAACGTCAAAAACCGAGTTTTTCGTTTATCATTTTTATCTTTCACAAAAATGATTCAATTTTAATGAAATTTGAGGAAAGTGTAGATCTTCATGTTTCGAAAAGGCCCATTTTTTTCAAAGCGATTGTTTTAATGACCTTAATTTAAAACTAGTTGGGATGTGGGTTCGACCCTTTCGGTCCACACGATCAACTTCCCAGTAAGATGGATGTTGAATATTATGAATGGATATTTTAATAATAAATGAACAATAGGCAATATAGAATATATGCATAATACCGAGAATTTGTCACAATTGTTTATCAATATTTTCGCTAAAATGTCAAACTAAATGTGCGCACTTACAAGATTAGGATGACGAAAATGTGTATAAAATTGATGTATTAATGTTTTTCGGCACCTCAATGAAGTCGATATAGTTTTTAGTTCGCGCGGTATCGTGCAGGTACAAAAATCACTTAAGTCATTTAAACCAAAAACCCGCTGGACCGAATATTATAAAAATATTTTCAGATTATATTGTCGCTAATACGCTTCGAACGGCACCTCAAGTAAGTCAATATCTTTTGTGGTTCGGGCCATATCGTACATGTACAAAAATCACTTACGCCGCTTAAACAAAAAAACGGCTCGACCGAATTTTATGAAAATCTTTTCAGATCATATTTTGGTTAATACTCTTCGAACGGCACGTCAACTAAGTCGATATCTTTTATAGTTCGCGCGATATCGTGCAGGTACAAGAATCACTTAAGTCATTTAAACCAAAAAACCGCTGGACCGAATATTATAAAAATCTTTTCAGATAATATTGTCGCTAATACGCTTCGAACGGCACCTCAAGTAAGTCAATATCTTTCGTGGTTCGGGCGATATCGTGCAGGTACAAAAATCACTTACGTCGCTCAAACAAAAAACGGCTGGACCGAATTTCATGAAATTCTTTTCAGATCATATTTCGGTTAATACGCTTCGAACAACACCTCAACGAAGTCGATATCAGTTTTGGTTCGCGCGATATCGTGCAGGAAAAAATGACCACATCCGTACGCACATATACACACACACACATACTTCCTCCCAATTTTTTGCTTAAAATGCTCCTGGGACCTTGAAAGATGAAAATACGTTGAAATTTTCGATTTCGATTTTCGGACCGATTACAATAACTTCCTATACTGGGAAGTTAAAAAGGCCCCATTTTCAATCAAAAAAGTTGGCGAACTTTGATTTTTAAAATTTTGAAGACGAATTTATTTTTGTTGAATTTGAAAAAGGTTGTTTTGGTTTTTCCATGTTTTTCCATTCTGACACTATCATTTTTTAACGCCATCTAAAAGTAGAGGATTCAACGAAAATGAATCCGCCTTCAAAATTTTAAAAATTAAAATTTTGCTCGCCAACTTTTTTGATTGAAAATGGGGCCTTTTTTTAAATTAAGGTCATAAAAACAAAACTATGCAACCAATCGCTTTGAAAAAAATTGGGCCTTTTCGAAACATGAAAATCTACACTTTCCTCAAATTTCATTTAAATTGAATCATTTTTGTGAAAGATAAAAATGATAAACGAAAAACTCGGTTTTTGACGTTTTTCTCCATTTTTTGAGGTTATGTCGAAAAATGGTTTGAATTAAAGCTCTAGATTTCTTAATTATCTACAACTTTTACGTTAAACGTTTTTCGATAAGAGCCCGGGCCCGGGCCCCTTCCGGTCATCTGCTGCGGTGCTCTCGATTTTTCCTTGTTTAAGTAGCATTTCGACTAAATTTTCCCGCCATCTAATACTGCTAAGAATTATTTTTTTCTCAAAATTTATGGGCACTGGTCTATTAAGTCTACAAAAAAAAATAAACTAAAATCAAAAGGAATAGATTTTCTTCGAACAAGAAATCTAAATCAGGACGGACTGGAAAACGGGTTCGCATTAATCCGAATAACCAAAGAAATGTAATATGTAAGTTTATCAATAACGCTGTGTAATCCATTTTATTCAATTCCTTTTCAATTTTAGATGAGACTGTTATATAAACAAAAACTACCAGAACATTATAATGGAATACATCAACATCGGATGTTCTGAAATGACTAATAATAATCATGCATGGATATTCTTATCGAAAGGTACATTAATTTCTCAATAACACTGTGTAATCTGTTTTCTTTAATTCCTTTGGATAGTTTTAGATAGAAAAGTAATATCGACCGGAACCAGAACACATAGTAGAACATACATCAACTTGGCGGATGTTGTGAAACATGCTACATATAATTTATAAAGGTTAATCTTTCTCCTAAAACATATTGGACATTTACTAATTTTAGCCATTTACTAATTTTAGACCTGGGAGAAAATAAAAATAACTAGTTGGAATGTGGGTTTGACCCCTTCGGTCCACACGATTAACTTCCCAGTATGATGAACGAAGATGGAATAAACTGACTTCTTACAAAATAGTTTTGCGTTTAGCACTGGTGGAAAATTGGCTAGTATCAGAACTGATGATACAGCAATCCCGAGAGAAGCTAGTTCAAATAACTATAATAGTAGTAAATCCACAAGATTTTTCTAGAGAATGTGTTTTTCCTGAACGTTAGCAAACAAACATGTCCTCCGCATTTCTTTCGCTGCACTAAAGCGAGTGTTCAAATTCGTATTGAGCGTGCTGAAGCGCCGTTGACAAACTGAGAAGCGAATGACTTCATTTGGAAATTCCAAAGCTTTCCGGAGATATTAGCAAAACTGTAACTGTTAAGTACTTGTCAGACTTGACCAAAAAGAACAAATTTGGCGGTAACTACCGGAAATCCCGGGATGAACCGCAATTTCCTGAAGCTGTATCACCCGTAGAAAACACTTCCCCGTCAAAAAGTGCTAATCCAAGGTTTGAAAAATTCGCGCTGTTTGTAAAGGGTAACGAAGTTTTTGCATGATTTTGAAAGGTTGTCGGATTTTGACAAGTGATGTTTCGTTTGAAGGCTTTCGCTGTGCAGAACCCAAAAAAGATCACTTCGTTTAAAACGGGTCTCATTCCATCGAGTTTAATAGATATTAGCAAAACTTGTCAATTTAAGGTCTTTCTGACAATTAGCCGAAGTTTTTCTATTTAAACAAGAAAGGCCCGACCGAATATTATGAAATATTTTTCTGAGCATTTCTTCGTTAATATTCTTTTTTCGGCACCTCAATGAAGTCGATATAGTTTTTAGTTTGCGCGGTATCTTGCAGTACAAAAATCATAAACGTCGTTTAAACAAAAAACGGTTCGACCGAATTTTATGAAAATCCTTTCCCGTCATATTTTGGTTAATACTCCTCGAACGGCACGTCAACTAAGTCGATATCTTTTATAGTTCGCGCGATATCGTGCAGGTGGCCTCGGTAGTCTAGGGGTAAGGCGCCTGACTGCTATCCCAGAGGTCTCGGGTTCGTATCCCGGCCAGCCCCACGATCCTTTGCCTTTTCCACTTTCCCACCCACATAACTTTCCTTCTTTCTTCTCCCCTCTTTACATTCCTGATTCCCCCTGTCATAGCTGTCGCTAGTCCTTCCCCGCTCCACCAAGCGCATGTCATCGGTTAGATGATGAGATTCAACTCGTTTCAGGAGTAAAATATCGCGGCTAAGTTGTGGCAGCTCCTTCCTACTTCTATCTCTTTCTACTCTCTATCTTCCGGCTAGAGCTGCTGTTCGACATTCTATATGAAAAAAATATAGATTGTCGAACAGTACAAAGGGGCTTCCCCTAAGCCTCTAGTCTATCACATAAAAAAAAGGTGCAAAAATCATTTATGTCATTTAAACCAAAGAACCGCTCGACCGAATATTATAAAAATCTTTTCAGATTATATGGTACTAATACGCTTCGAACGGCATTTCAAGTAAGTCAATATCTTTCGTGGCTCGGGCGATATCATGCAGGTACAAAAATCACTTACGCCGCTTA